>OZ017739.1:385079441-385446941 GCA_963969285.1 Odontomyia ornata
TCCAGGGTTTGCAGCTAGGAGAAGATCTAGACCGAGTCAGGAGCCCAGTATGGAAGCCCTTCAAACTGAGGGGTGGGAAAACATGTAAGAGCCAACTTCGTGGGCAGAGGTTGGCTAGGAGGATCGACGTCTCCAGCACCACCATCACTGCGTCAAGACTACATCGTGGAGAAGCGGACTTATGCCTTCCCGGTCAAGTTGACGAAAACGTTGCACCATAACCCGATCGATTATCTGACCAGACCTAGTGAGGCAACAAATACTTTACAAGGGCAGAATTTTCTCACCATGGACAGCTACGGGAGAAACTGCACCTGTCCATGGAGAGGTCAACCTCCAGATACAGTTGGGAGACCCTGCGTTCCGACATAATTTTCTGGTCGCGAACATTATGGATGACTGCATTCTCGAAATGGATTTTCTGCGACCACATGGAATCACGTTGGATTTGGGCAAACGGGTATTAAAATGGCAGCACGTCGAAGTATTGATGGAGGATCCCAGCGTCCGAATTCCCAAGACGAATGTGGTAGTATGTACCGACACTGATGTACCGAATTCTTCCGAAAGCATTGTATGGGCCAAGCTTGATGGTGATTCTGGAGACCACCGATCTTGTCTGATAGAGCCAATGAAGACGTCGGCGTTGCGCAGTTTGATTGTAGGACATAGCCTTGTAAGATCTATAAGGAACGGATACGTGCCGGTAAGAGTCCTTAACCCCGCTGCCAGCCTGTTTCCACCATCACCTCCCTGAAAGCTACTCACGACTATCATTGGAAAAGGAGGCAAGACGCACACAAAGCCCGGGAATCCACGTCTGCAATATTGATGCAAGTCAAATTGCCAATGCATTATTCAAGCGAGCCTCTGATCAGGTCACCAAGTACAGTAACATCTTCTCAACAAGCCCGGATGACCAAGGCCGAACGAGTATGTTAACTCACGTCATAGATACACAGGGGGCAAAGTCGATTCGACTTGTTGTTAACAGTTGCGAAAACGCAACTATTAACAACGTCATGATCAACAAACGAATGTACTCGAAAGCACAAGAATCCACCAAGCATGATCAGCATCTGAAAGTGACGTCACTGCGCCATTCAGGATTGTTCGAATATTCCAGGTAGTTCGCCAATGTACGAGAGATGGATTGAATGACTAGAGACCCTATATAAAGCCGAGCTGAATGAATGGAGGGATATAGTAAAACCGCGATAGTAAACTGCGATAGAGTGGAGCGTGAAGTAAAGGCGATATTGATTGAGTAATAGTGAAGTGATTTTCGTTGATAGTTGACAGTTGAAATATAAATTTGATAGACAGTAAAAATTAGATTTAAAATGTGATTTGTGAAATAGTGAAATTCATTATAGTGCATTCTTTGTAAATAAATTCTTTTGACTTTTGAGCTTTTTTGATTTATTTAATTGTGCGCCAAAGCCAGTGTGTCCCCATGATCGAAAAAAGAGCATGTGTTATCCTTTTTTATTCAAATTATCGTTGAAAATAAACAAAGAGAGAGATTTCTACGAAACAATGCGGTGAGTCCTTCATTAAGGCAACCGCCAAAAACACCGGTGAAATTATGATCCCTTGTTCCTATAGTGGATGCTCTCAACGAGCCTCATAAAAGATGCTACTACTAAGTTCAAATATGGCTTGGAAATAAAAACATCAGTCGTCCTAATTGGGGGTGCGCTAGAATAGAGATCTTTGCAACCTATCAGGCTCCAGATACATTCTACATACCAAGAACTTTTAAAAATTATATTTTGCAATAGCAAAAAAGGGATGTGGCGATGTTGTTTCCATAAAGTTGGAGTGTTTTGCATCTCCACTTGTGGTGAATGTTCTGGTCAAAACTGCCAGATTTGTGCTCCAATAATGAATTTATAAGGGGAAAAAAACGAAAACACGGATATTAATAATGTCGATGATCTTTACTCAAATTATATGTATCTGTTGGTCGATTTCATTTTTCTTCTCTTTTATGTAAAATAAAATGTTTCACTTTCAATTAAATACAATACAAAAAATTTTCACCATAATTTTTCGTCCATGTTTTTCCAATTTTTGCAATAATCTATCCTTAAACGATTTTTTTTTTCAATGTTTTTCGTGATAAGTGATGGTTGATAAGGCTTTAAAAATTTGGACTAGAAATATTTGAGTTACTTGCGATAAAAAAAAAATATCGATTTAATATGAATAAATTATCAAATTGTATAAGCAAGCAAGATTGATAAGGGTTGAAAATAAGGGATAAAAAATATGTGAGTTAAATACGATAAGCATGCCAATTCATTATAATTATCGTAATGAAAAGTCATTAAATTGTTTATTTTTTCCAACTCTATACTAGCAGGGGTGCTTTATAAGGGATAAAAAAGCCAAAAAGGGTTGAAAATGATGAAGAGTAAACTATAGCCTCAAAAGCTCTTGTTCTAGCCCTATAAGTATTTTTCAACATATTGCATGCTTAACTCCCGAATTTTATTGATTCTTTTTGCAAAAGAGTGTCATTCCCACTCTTAAAAATAATAACCACATATCGGCATAAGGTAGATGCTTATGTGGAGGGTAAATTGAGCTTATTTCCGAAATTTCATGAAAATCGATGCGTCCACAGAAATCTGAAGTTATACCACATTTTTACCTTGGTAGCCTGGGCTATAGCGGAACATAACCCACTCGCTTATCGTTGGATATTTTCCGCGAAAAGCTTGTTTATTCAACAAAATTAAATATGTATACAATTTTTTATGTGTAAACCTAATGTAAGCATAAAGTTTAAATAAGTTGAGTTTGATGAATTTTATTATTGGCTGTGTTGAAATTAATTTAGTATGCTCGTGACAACAGAATTTATGTCCGGAAAATAGATCAAGCTCGGATAACAGTTAAAAATAGAATTCTCAACTATCAGCTTCTTCTTCTTAGCACTACAGCCCCTTTCGGGCCTTCACTTCCTGCAACAATCATCTCGGCCCATTGACCTCTTCCTCTAGTTTTGAAATCCGAGCAGGGATGAACTATTTTCGTCGGCCGAGTCAGACCAGCGCTTCCTCGGCTTCCCAATGGTCTCTGCCCTTCAGTTCTTCCAACGAATACCTTTTTGGGTATCCATCGTTAGTCCATAAGATTCACATGGCCAGTCCATTGCAGCTTCCGCAGTCTTACAATCGTTGCCAATTTTGGGTCGTCAAAAATGTCATACAGCTCATGCTTGTATCGAACTCGCCATTGGTCCCCGTCTAGTTTCTCTCCAATTATCCGCCTCAGGACCCATCGCTATAAAGGGTTCAATTTCCAAGGATATGGTTTACAAGGGAAAAAGAGAAGAACAGCTAAATACCTTTTCTGGACGCCAACATTATCAAAATTTCTGGAAAACTTGAATTTGACCTATATAGGAAGTAAACAATGACGCAAAGCATGACCTTGAGTACGTCAAACCACAAATATGGGCATAAAATTGCAGCATACAATATGATGATTCACCAGATGACTACGGCAAAAATGACGAACAAGCAACTACCACTGGCAAAAGACTACACCATGGACACAGCGATAGAAAATGGGCACAGCCGAAAAATAATCGAGAAATGGATACAAAAATTGGAGCAAGAACTACGCAAAAATTCGCTTACAACATTTTTCAAACAGAAGCTAGGGCACCAAGCAAGAAGGATTCCTATCACGCACGCAACAATTTCGAGAAAGCTCGAGCGGATAATTAGGACAGGGAACCACCAGCAGCAAATAGAGTCTAGAAGCAGCTTTAGGATTAGCAAAGGACCCAAAGAATAAGCATGAAAAAGGAGGTATCTACAAGATCACATCCCCAAAGCGCGGCATGATTTATGTTGGGCACACAAAAAGATTAGTGAAAAGCAGGTGGTAAGAGCCAATAAAAAAATCGAAACCAATCATCAAACGAGGTTCAACAGAAACTGTCAGATCTGTGGTAGCGAGACACAAAGTTGAGGAAAAACACAAAATTGAGTGTGAAAACCTGAAGATAGCGCAGGAAGTAGGAGAATGGAGCAGACTGGAAAGATGCAAAAGATTGTGGATATTGTGAGTACCGAAAGAAAAAAGGATCAGTACGGATGTCGGCAAACGTTAAGCTGGTGTAGTAAAACAGTCATCTAAAAAAATGTCCTTTTCGTAGAAAAAATGCGTTTTTAGTGAAGTATCCTTAATTATCCTAGGGGAGGAAAAACTTTTACAATAAAAGCCGACTTAAAGAGAATGAAATTTCAGAATTTTGCCACGATTGAAGAAAATTAGTGCCTGAAATATCGATATCTGGCAAATTAAATAAGTAAATAGTGCTTCCAAATGAGTATAGATGAATCTTTCATGTATTTTGTGTTGTTGCTCGCTAGAACTCTTTATCATATATGGCGTGACAGCCCAAGCTGGGCCTTAGCCTCCAGGGTTAGTCTCCTCCAATCATTACGGTTCTGTGATCTCGTTCGCTAGTTGATCACTCCTAGCAAGGATCTTCTGTTAGCTTCTACCGTATCTTCCCATTAAGTCCTCAGACTTCATGCTGGACATCTATCTTGTGCTCTACCCGTTAAGTTTCTCTTACGTAGCCGGTTTTCTTTCATTCTTTCTACATGGCCCGCTCATTGTGTTTTGCGTACCTTTATGCAAGTAGATACAGGTGGTTTGTCAAATAACTCATGCAGCTCATTGTGATGGATCGTAGTAGTCTTTGCGTATAGACGTCTTTTAAATCGCTCCTGTCAAAAGTTTTCAAAAATTAAATTAATTTTTTAAAAACGTTAGTCCGAAGTTAATTTTTATAGGAAAAAATCTTATATTGTCGAAGTAATCGACTCAGGAAATTTCTATCGAATATTTTTACTTCGATTGGTAACGAAAAACAAATTCACAAAGAAAATTTCGCCGCTGGTATGGAGCTTCCCACCGTTGGGGCAACCTGGGGAAACGACGAATACGAAACTGGTGACAATCACTAAAAGAAAACATAACGAAGAAAACTTCGTAGATGGAGGGTGCAAGCTGCAAATAATAGCGGACAATCAACAAATGGCCAAATTGCAGAAAGAAAATGATGAACTAAGGCAAGAGATACAGTCTCTCAAGGATCTTTTCAAGAAAGGGATGAAGCCACAAAAGACGCAGCCACAAAATCAATGGTGACAGGTAACAAAGCCGAAGAAAACTACAAAGCAAGTAAATCCAGAGGAATTTCTAAGTGCTGGTGGCACCAACGAGAGCCAAAATTATTTTGCAGCGCTGGAGGGATTAACCGAAGATATGGAAATCGAAGAAAACATCGGAGGTAATTTTAATCAAGATAATGACGTTAATTTTATTCAATATTTAAAGAACAAAAATAAGGAGAAAAAACCAGCCCGCCGTTCTGTTGGTTCCTCTGAAAAAGCTTCCAACAAGACAGAAAAAGTTCCGCCAATCAACGTGTTCGGACAAACCGGGAAAGATATGGTTCGGCTATTGGCAGCCGAAAATAAACTGGCCAATTTCGAAATCAAAAGAGTTAATGCCGAAAAATTAGCTATAAGGACGAAATCACTGGTTAATTTCAAGTCAGCCAAAGATGCGCTGATTTCTGGGGAGGTTCCACACTTCACCTATACCCCAAAAAGTGAAAAAAAATCAGACCTTCTTGTTGAAGGGTTTGGACAGCGGAGAGTATACGGTCTTCAGGTGCTCAAGGAGGCTGCACCAGATATTAATTTTGTTTCAGTCAAAGCATTTGCGACAAGAAGGTCGACCATAGAACGGAAGAATTTACCACTTTACCTGGTACAAATTGCAAATAAGAGCAGTCCAAGTGCCCTTCAACAAATAAGGTACTTTCAGAGTGGTAAGGTGGGAACGCCTCCAGAAAAGAGAAGTCAACCAGTGTTACCGGTGTCAAAGATTTGGACATTCGGCTGCCAATTGTGCCATGCACTATCGTTGCGTTAAATGCAAAGACGTTCATGCTCCCGGTGAGTGCAAATTGGCTCAGACGGAGCCTAAAGAAAAATTATACTGCGTTAACTGCGGTGTTTTTGGTCACCTAGCATCTCATCGAGGATGCTCCCGATATCAAGATGCAAAAGTTAAATTTGCTCCAAAGCAAACACAAGTACACCGTAATTTAATACCTTCCAACTTCGTCAAGCCCGGAGTATCATTTGCACTCGCCGCTAGAGGACCAGCAGAAAATGCTGGAAATAATGTAAATGATGTAAGTGGCAATAATGAGCTGCTTCTCAAAATTTACCAGCAACTTAATTCTTTATCGGAGAGAATCGACAAACAAGATTCAAAAATTAACTTTGCTTTTCAGCGTTTAGGTCTTTCAAATGCTTAATAATAACTTGTCATCCAGTCATATTCCCATGGATAGGCTTCGCCTCATATCGATCAACGTCAACTCTATCGTTGCCATACATCGACGTGATTATCTCCTTGAATTTATTGTTAAGCAAAAGCCTGACATCGTACTTCTCACTGAAACCCACCTCAATTCATGGCATTCCATGGAATTCAAAGATTTTGCACTCGTAAGAACGATAGGGTAATAGGTGATGGGGGAGGTGGCACCGCAATATTGGTTAGAAGACCCTATTGTTTCCAAAATATTGAAAAAGTTGAATTCAAAAACTTTGAATTTCTTGAAGTGTCCGTCATCAAAATTTCACTGCCAGGTGGGGGTAACCTCTTCGTTATCTCTGCCTATGCAACTGGTCAAAATGTTCTCAAGTTCAAGGAGGAACTCAATTCCTTGTTCGAAATACTTGAATTGAACAGGCTGCATAGTTATTATATTTTTGCTGGTGACCTGAACGCCAAGCATACATCATGGCTAAACGCCACCAATAATCCAAGAGGTGTATTCCTGAAATCATGGATAACAGAGAACCAAATTGAATACAGGTGCAACCTATATGGGTCGGAGTTCCCAACATACACTAGGATAAATTCATATTTGGACCTCTGCATTGCTGACGCAAGACTTGAATTCAGCTTTAATAGCCCTCAACGGAAACTGCAGGTGCTTCCTAACGATAGCGACCATAACGCAATCGTAATGGAAATCAATCATCAAAGGGATGATTTCTTCCTCATTCCAGTTCAACATGAAAACCATCGGTTGAATTTCAAAAAAACAGACTGGGGAAAGTTTCAAAATAAGTTTAATCGGGAGTACCAGAAGCAATGTCCTCCTTCTGATGATGGCAACGCTTGCTCAATGGTTCCTTATAACAGAAATCTAACTGACGATGAAATAGATCTCTATTTGTAGGTTAGAGAAGCTGACGTTGGAAACGATTGAGAAAGTAGTTCCCAAGATTAAACATCGAAACAATATGGAAGGATATGAAACACCAACCATCGCAAGGTTGAAAAGATTGAAAAGCCTTCTTCTCACACGCGTCAACAATATTTATCGACGATTTTTGGACTACAACCATCCCTCGTTGGCTTTGTTGAAATTACACCTGAAGAATGTCCGGAACTTAATCCATTCATACTTCAGGAGTGAGGTCAGCAATCAATGGGCGGAAAAACTGAGGAGTATTAGCCCACAGGACCCAGATGGCGTTTTCGCGAAAGTGAATAGCATATTCCGCAAGAAATCTCGAGTGAAGGCATCGAATGTTGAAGTCGCTAGTGATGAGATAAATCTTCTCGAATCGAAATTGATAGTACGACTCCGGATAGAAATGGAAACAGGATTATATGTGATGGATTGCAGAAACTTGCCCTGATTGGAACACATTATGAATCGGTTCATCTGTCAAACTCAGAGAGAAGGAATGAAATATTTTCGGAGGTCCTTGAAGCAAAAGTTTCCGACTTCAAATCAAGCCTGAACGGCCAATCAATTCTTCATTTCGATGAAACATTAACATCTGACCTCATGCCGAGCTTGAATCTTATTGACTATTTTGTCAGCTATGAAGACTTGTCATTCATATTTCGCAGGATAAACAACAAGAAATCATGTGGTACTGACGGTATTCCAAATATAGTTCTCCGACATTTGCCTGAGGTTGCTATTAGGAATTATTGCATATTGTTCAACAACATGTTGAACAATTCATATTTCCCAAATGAGTGGAAAAAGGCTAAGGTATTTCCGATCTTGAAGAAAGGAAAAGAATCTTCATGCCCTAAAAGCTATCGCCCAATCAGCTTGCTGCCTAACATCAGCAAGGTGTTTGAAGTGATACTCAACAAAGCATTAAATGCCCACATTGAGAAATATGAGTTGATGCCGAATTGCCCATTTGGTTTTCGTGCCAGGCATTCGACAATTTATGCAATAACGAAAGTAACCTCAGACATCTGTTGGAAACTAAACAACAAAGAATGTGTTGGAGCATGTCTCATTGATATGGAGAAAGCCTTCGATACGGTGTGGTTAGATGGACTAGTTTTCAAACTTCTTCAGGACAGGTTCCCCAGACACCTTGTCGCCATGATGTGTAATATGTTATACGGGAAATCATTTGTTGTAACTGATGGAAATCTGACAAAAATGCGCGAATTCAAGGTCTTGAATGGTCTACAGCAAGGAACAGTTACTGCGCCCCAATTCATTCGCAAGCTATTGAACAGCTTTGATTTTAATGTCTCGCCAACGCGATCATTGGTAGCGTTTGCTGATGATCTGATCATCTATACGGCAGACCGAAAAGCTACAATAGTTCAGAGCAATCTTCAAAAAATGTTTAATGATGTGCCGCTCTACACCGACAATTGGCGAATGAAAATCAATGCGCAGAAGTGCGAAACAATTTTGTTTCGGACAACGCTGCAGGGGGCCAGTCAAGACCTGAAACGTAATTGGAAGGATTTCCACATTATGGCTGGTGAAGGTAGTTCAGAACGGGTTCCACATAAATCCTGTGTTTGATACTTCGGTGTTCATCTCGATCAATATCTGTACTGTACTGAACACATCACAATCATGCTCAGTAATGAACAAAAAGTAGCCATGGCCCTTCGACGACTAATTCATTCCAGATTCTTCGATCAAAAGGTCAAAGTTATCTGTTATAAGACCTTGATTAGACCAGTTTTGACATATGGGTATCAGATCTGGTACAACCAGAGTGCTAGTACTATGAAAAAATTAAAAATTTTGGAAAGGAAATGTCTTTGCGCATGTACAGAAAGCCTAGGACAGATTAGAAGCACTATAAATCGAATAGAAGAATTTATCAAACCGCTAAAGTGACGAGAGTCGATATCTTCGTATGGAGACTTCTTCGGAATCATATCGCAAAATCTGTAACTGTAAGTGAAAACCCCTGAACTTCACAGCCGTACCACCCTACAGACAGGTATATTGAGACTTATCTCACTACTGGCTTCATTCCTTCAAAAGCATTCGTGTGTTAGACATGGATCGATATGTTTTTTATTCTGATGGTGTCCCAATCATATATCACATATATAGACGGGCCACCGATAAGAAGATAAAATATCCTCCGAATTTGAGTTCACAAGGCCAACAATTCCAATGGAGAAACTCATTTGCTATGTAGATTTGTTGAGGCTGGTCGAGCTGGGACGGAGTGGTCTAGGTATTGGTGGCAGGATGACCATGTCTAAATTGTTCGTGTTAATTTTTTTCTGTATTTTGTTTTCCGTTGCTTAGTCTAGTGATTTGTAAATACGGAACTTATCCTGCCGACTATAGACCTTAGAGTGGGAAGTACAAATATTACATCAATCTACTGTACGACAATTTCACCCTTTTCCGAAACAAGATTATGAAAAGATCACTGATACTGGTTGAAAAGTGATAAAATGTATATTTAGACTTTAGCCACTTATTTGAGAGTCTCACCAAAGATCCAGCACTATTCCTTCACCACTGATTTCATAGAGAAATCTTTTCCAAATAATTTTCAATTCACAAGCTGAATTTTACTTGTCTATCTTGATAGTTTTCAGTTAGATATTTTTAACTTTAGATTCCCTGTAAATGTATTATTTTCAAATAATCAATCATAATAGACGATGTTTGCCTTCTTGGTACCAAACTAGATCCCGAATTGTGTTTGGAATCTCAATTGGTGCTAAAAAGCAAAAATGTTTTTTCTTGTCAATACCTCAATATTTTTAAAATCCATTTTCAAGTCATACAAAAACATCTTAAAAACTTTTTTGTGCCAATCAAAAGTGGTGTAATCTCTTTTTAAAGAACACTTCGTCAGTTTACCAACATCAAGTATGAGCTAAATAGACAATTTTTTTGCATAAATCAACAAATATCCATTGTCCAATAACATCTCTCATCTTTTATTCACTGATTCATAATCCCATTCATAAATTTAGATATTTTAGCCATCCTCCCGAACGGTCCCAGTATATAAATGCCAGCCAGCATCTTGTGGAGAGCCTGAGATAGTCTTCTTCCCCTTCAGAAGAAATAGTCTCTCACACATATTTTCGTATTCGTTCGTTCTGAGCATGTCTCCCAAAGATACTTTTCTTGCATCAAAGATTGTGAGACTTTTCAGTACATAACAGACGCCTTCGCAGCCATACATACAAGTCACACACGCCGTACGGAAGATACGGCACGAACAGCATTCACTCTAATTTTCCTGATTTGAAGCCAACAGGTAGATGATATGTTCAGTTGGTCCATGCCCGCGGCCAGGTACAAATGCCGTTTTCAGATCAGGTGTGCGACGTGACTGCACTGCGCTACGACCAGCGAGCGAGCACGTCTTGTGCTGCAAGCTCGGAAATCTTGAGGTATGTCGTGTGCGGGATTTCCCGCTGAGTCAACTTTGTTTTGATTGTGCATCGCGACCAGCTCCACGTCTCGTGAGAAAAAAATGCTTCATCGCGAATTTCTCGCGACTTGTCGATCTTTGGACCTCTCAACAATTTATCTTGAAGCTTTATGAATAAGCATGTTGCGAGTGCAGATCTACTGATGCGCGCCGGTACCATCTTCGCTAATGTGGGCGGTTGGACTGCACACGTTATCCGCGGAGCCATGATCAAACATATGTCGCCAAGGCGACGCTGTCTAAGCTTAAGATTGTTTATTTTCTTAGCGATTTCGGCAGATGATCGAATGTGAAAACCTATGAATATTATTAGGTGCTGTACGGCGTAAATTTTAAAATGTCACTTATTCTCTCAATAATATTTAAATGGCCTTGAGTAGGACAAAACCCCAATACTTGAAGGATTAACTTCGTCGTTAAGAGTATTACTGGATTAATGTCCATATATCAATTGTAGTTAATTGAATAAAGATTTGAACAAGTGATTTCAATTTTAAAGGCAAATATTAGGTTGCAAACACGCGTGTAATAAATACAATAGGGGATTTTACTGAGAAAAAGGTTCTTTTTTCATGTGAATACCTGGTTAGTACTTAGCTAAAGTATATTCAGTTGCTTATAACACTTTTGAATGTTAAATAATAAGAACTTGCAGATCACTTAAAATTTTATAGCATTTGTGATTCCCGGTAGAATTGTTCACGTGTGTAAAATGCAAACTGGTTTCCATTCATAATCTTACGAAATTGAGAATCATAAGAAACTACTTCTGGTTGAAGAATAAAACAGAAAAGTGGCTTTCCCGCGCTAAATATTACGAATCGGAAAAAACGATCTAACATTGTGCAATTCACCTGTGAGCTAATTTTTTATTAACAAGATTTTACCCAAGTTCTTCTTAAATCGTGTCAATTGCTCCAAGAAAGCACTTTTAAATACAAGATTTTGAAAACCACTACAACAAAGCTTAACTTCTAATGCTCAAAAAAGACCAAACACAGTACATTTGCAGCACATTTGGGCCAAAATGGATCTCAATTTGATTTTAAGTAGTCCCAACTTGCAATTAAATAGGCCAAAAGGGACCTAAATCAGACTCAAAAACGGTCTAATATACAATAAATTGGGCCTAAGTAGGGCTCAAAAAAGTGCCAAATAGGACCTAATTTCCAATGAATTATTTTCAAGTAGCACTTGGACGAGACTCAAAGAGAAATCAAAGAAGGTCCAAATCATAGTCAAGGTATTTTATATAAAAGTTATATATAAAATGTTTAACGCCAGCTCTCAGATCTCAAAATAGAGGGTGGTAAAAACGTTAAAGCTTGAAGTCCCCTAGAAACCACGTAAAATATAATGTAGTGATTTCCGTGATCATGCAAATCCAAGTTTTACAATAAGACAGTTCTAAAATGTGATTTTTTTGATTATAGAACTGCCTCCATTGTAACTCACTTTATCAACTACGTGCCTTAAACGAATGAGATGAAATTTAATGTTATTAATCTTCTCCGTCCCTTCAAAAAACTTTGAAAATCGCATGCTCATTAAAAATTCTTAGTTAATACGTACTTCTCGAATCGTTGTCAAAAATAGCCGAAAGTTATTGAAAACTAGATTTTGCAACGTCTCTGTACCATTCAGTTTATGACATATAATCCAGACCAAGAGTTGCTTGGAACAGTGGTGTTATATTACTCCCTCGCGATTGACGTTGGCAATATTGAAATTGTCACTGTGTTGTTAACGGTTAATGTATTTTGCATACCTGATGAAAACTGCATCCCAAGGCCTAGCCTGGCATAAAGGCTGGGAGCAGTTGTTTTGATGAATTTGTGGTATCTCAGCTGAAACCACTGCTTTATAGCTACTCGGCAGGTATGTCAGTTTTATTGACAGATCGTCGATAGGAGGCAAAACACAATCTTGAACCGGCGAAGGGATGCTGCATACTTGGGATGGAGCCAATGGCGTTGAGGCAGTCCTAAAATTTTGAGGAATCATCTTGGCTGAAGTTGCGAATTCCGGTGTACCGACATTCTCCCATTCACAACTTCAAAATGCCGCCGTAACATCTCCACCTTCCTTTGGGCATTTATATCTTTTCCTCTGTATATTTATTTAATTTTATTAAAATTTTACCAATTTCTCTATAATTTTAATTTCCACATCATCACAATCCTACCCTTTTTCGTTATTTTCAATTGTGTCTAACTTATTAAATGATATAAGAAAAAATATGTGCAGAGATCAATTATTCAGTAAAAAAACAAAAAAACTAATTTTGTTGGTTTGTGGAGAGGACCAGGTGCCTTACAGTTAATTTTTCTGCGATTACGCCTGTACGACGGATCTTAGAGTTGAAAATGGCCGTTGCGTTTTTGTTTTTTGTTATCTTAACTTTAAAATTTAAATCAATCAAATAATAGTCACTTTTTTCCAATGTGTTTTAATTAAATTGAATAAAAATAATTTTTTCCTTTTAACATTGGATATTTATTTTGTGTAAAACGCGTTTTCGACTACTATTTGTAGTCTTCTTCAGTACAATGAACAATTTCAATTTTAGGTATTCTATTTATACGTGTAACATTTAGTTATTCTAATGCTATTTTAATTGATTTTACTACCCCTAATTACTCTACTCTATTTTATTACATTAAACAAGACTGAGTTACAATTTCCTTGATCGGTATTCATTCTAAGTGCGTCAGGTACCTGCATGATTTTCAGTGATTCAATAGCGTCAAGATGCCATGGGTTTTCCACTCGTCTTATCATCATCACATTTTCGTCGCCGATGTGGTGGTTTTCTTCGATCATATGCTTTGCGACCGTTGATCTGATCATTGTTCCAGGATTCCTCCGGGCAATATCCGCTTCCCTGAAGTGTTCTCTCGCTCTTATCGGGATCAAACGTTTCGTTTGTCCGACGTAAATTTTCGGGCAATCCTTGCATGTTATTTGATACACTCCACTCGATTCACCAAATGATTTCGGGTCCTTAGCTGATCCTAGCTTTGATTTTAAGGTGTTATTCCGGCTTGTTGTGATGATGTCAAATCCGTTTTGTTTCATTATTTTTACAATTTTCCTAGAAAAGAAAGAATTAGTTATACTTACGCGCCTTAAATCTTCTGATTGTTGAGTTAGTGTCGTTAACTTTTTTCTTTGCAGCCTTGCTTCCTTTTTCCTGATGATTTGCTCAATCGTTGTCGGTTCGAATCCATTTATTATTGCGGTTTGTAGTATGAAGGACTTTTCTTTTTCGAATCTTTCTTCATTCAATTTTACTGTCAAGAGCCGGTGGATCATTGAATGGTATGCTGCCATTTTTTGCGCGTAGCTATGGAAGGAATCATTTGTGATTGTACGTTGTGTACTCGTTGGTTTGCGGTATATATCGAATTCTAATATCCCATTGTTTCTGATGATTTTAATGTCCAAGAACGGTATTTCATTATCTTCCTCTATTTCCATTGTGAAACTAATTTTTGGGTGGATTTCATTAATTTTCTGAAATGTATTTTCCAGCTCCTCCTTTGAAATAATTGCAAATATGTCGTCGACGTATCGAACCCAAAATCGTGGCATCAATCCTTCTTCCTCAATTATTTCTTCTATTCGCCCCATAAATATCTCACTTATTAGTGGTGAAAGTGGATTGCCCATTGCAACTCCCGATTTGTTTTTGAAATATCTATTTCGAAACATGAAATAGTTTTCTTGCATACACATTGTTGCTAGTTTCACGTAGCACTTCACTTTTTCTCTCCACTCTTTAGTATGGTCAATTTTCAGCAGCCATTCTTGGAACAGATGTATTGCTTCTTTTACTGGGACACTAGGGAATAATGATTTCACGTCGAATGAAACCATTATCTCATCTTGGCGTATATTTTGGATCTTGCTAAGTTTATCTATCACATCTTCTGAGTTTAATACTGTCCTCTGGCTCATTTTCATTTTTATTTGTTTGATTTCCGTAGTTAGCCATTTTGCTACATTATATGTTGGAGAGTTTGAGTCCGCTATAATTTCTCGAACTTCATTGTTCTTCTTGTGAATTTTCGGCTGAATTTTTATGCGAGGAAGTGCTGGATTTGGCATTCGCAATGTTTTTATATTTATAAGATGTTTGAATTCTTTTAATGTTTTTTCCACTCTTTTAATCGAGTCAGGAAGTGGGTTACTTCTTAGTTCGTGATACTGCCCGCTTGATAGACAATTGATCACCATCTCGTCGTACTTATCTTTATTTAGAACCACTATGGCATTGCTTTTATCAGCTTTTACAAAATATACAGGTTTTGATTTAAGTTCCTTGATACGTTGATCGTATTTTGCTGTGTTCTTTACTTCGCTATTAATTAATACCTTTCTTAGTTCTCTTCTAATGTTGTCTCTATTTTCCTCGTCTACTTGTTTGATTGCGGACTCAATTTCCACTATAATATTTTCCAGGGGATTGTTCGACGCTAAAGCAAAATTCAACCCTCTATTCAGTAAATTTAATTCTTCTTCTTTGAATGTGATATCTGAATTATTGATCACGTAGTTGGATAATATTTTGGGTTTTAGTTGGTCTTTCGTAGGTTGTAGTTTAGTTAGGTTAGCTAGTTTTTTATCATGAGTTTGTCGTTTTCTCATTTTTTCACAGTAAAATGCAGTGTTTATTTTACTGATGGCTAAAATCGTATTTTCGTTCCTTGCTGTTAATAATTTTGACAACATAAGATGACTATTATATGCATTCACCGTTATATAATCCAATTTTTTATATAAGTTATTTATGCTTTTTTTGATGAGGGTTCGTTCAAATAGATTTTTCTGTTTTCCAGAACTGTCCAAATGGGTTTTCAATACAACTCTATGGGACTTCGGAATAATATTATGTTTAAGACAAATTTTCAAAAATCTTATGTCTTCAGATATTCTCGCAATTGACTTTTTCCATTTTAATAATTTATTATATTCGGACTGAGGCGTGGTTGCCATATTGAATCAATCAAATAATAGTCACTTTTTTCCAATGTGTTTTAATTAAATTGAATAAAAATAATTTTTTCCTTTTAACATTGGATATTTATTTTGTGTAAAACGCATTTTCGACTACTATTTGTAGTCTTCTTCAGTACAATGAACAATTTCAATTTTAGGTATTCTATTTATACGTGTAACATTTAGTTATTCTAATGCTATTTTAATTGATTTTACTACCCCTAATTACTCTACTACTCTTCATGTAGCTGCGCTGATTGTTCATTTTGCTTTGCAGTTAAACTGGATGACTGTTCATTTAGCTTCAAAGTTAAACTGGAGAACTGCTGTCACTGCTGCATCAGCATCAACATTTGCATCATTTGCTTCTCCACCTTCTCCGCCTTTTTCCGCATCTGAGGGCTCACCCAAATCCAGATACCCACCTTCCGACTCAATCGCGTCACGTAAGCGTACAGTCAGTATGGCCTTTGTTCCTTGCGTATCCAGATTTCGCTGTTCCAACTCCTCCTTAAGCTCCGATATGGTCGATTCGTGGCATTTTTATTGTTTCGGGTATTTTTTCGCCAGTTTCTACGTTAATTTTCACTATTGATCGCTTTAAAAATGTTTAAACGCTTTCACTTCCAAAATTTTCTTTCTCAGTTCTTGGCACCACTGTCGTGTGTTATGGTTCGCGCCTGATAATTTTAATGTTCCGGGAAAGTGAAAATTAAGTCAAAAGGGTTTATTTACTAAAAAATGCACAATCATAAATTTAACTATTTCACCAATTTTACTTTTCACTTGTCTATAGAATTTTATTACTACTATTAACTAGTAACTAATATCGCCTTTAATTCGCACTCCACCCTTATCGCAGTTCTTACTATCGTAGTTTTACTATTCTCCTCATTCATTCAGCTCGGCTTTATATAGGGTCTCTAGTCATTCAATCCATTTCTCGTACATTGGCAAATGTTCTGGCGATAACTACTTGGAATATTTGAGCAATCATGAATACCCCGCAGTGACGTCACTTTCAGATATTGATCATGCTTGGTTGGTTCTTGTGCTTTCGAATACATTCGTTAATTGATCATGATCATGTAGCTCGCAGAATTATTTGTACATGTAAAAATACTTATGTTTTATTATTATTTAAAATTTTTTTCATTATCTTCTATTAATTTAAAAATTCAAATCTGCAATTAAGTTTTCGGACATGACTGAGATAATACAGCCCATCTACGTATTGCATTGCTGAATGCAATCTACAGTGGCTGAGATAGATGCTCGTCAACCCACCGTTGCGGCGTGATGATACGGTGGACGACGGACAAGTAAGGAAGAAATCTGCTTGGGCGCGAGAAAACCACCGTTGCGGCATGCGTTTTACACAAAATAAATATCCAATGTCAAAAGGAAAAAATTATTTTTATTCAATTTAATTTAAAATTTAATTTTCGGTGGCCCCACGCTTCTTTTTTTGTATTTCACCGGGCGCTCGGAGTTCTGCACGGAAAGAAGGTATTTTGGTATTTTGTATTTTGTTTCAATATTTTGCAAATTATATTATTTTTCAGAAGCTTGTTTTATTGTACTTTTTTCATATCATATTGAATGAGTTTATTGTGTTATATTTTAGTTTATATTTTTTGTTTGAATCTCGAAGGGGCTTTTAGTCGTTTTTCACATTTTTATCCTGCAAAGCTTTTTCTTTGAATTAGAATTGTTGAATTTAATAAAACGCCCATTTCGCATTAAGACAATAAACTTTCATTTCTCAAGATGACCTCCCCCCTTTCCCGTCCTTATCCCACCGTGTTAGTGTTTTTATGTAAAGTGGCTCAGCACGAGCAGAGGGTGTTCTGGAAGTCCCACGACACGACTGAGCGCTAGCCGGCCTCAGTATGCCACCCCGGGCTACACACCCCTCTGCTTAAACTTAATGTCTGCAACTGCGGTGACTTCCGTGGTTGTAACAATGATGCGGCTGGCAATGGTTGTCCTATGGAAGTTAAAGCGATTTGCTACGGGTGTTTGTACACTGGCTTCAATGAGTCGCCGCTGTAAATTACGGGTAGGAAAAACTAGACCAGGTTTGATGAAGTGGTCTTGAGCTCCACCGTCAAAGCGTTTACTATGCGTTGGTTGACATCAATGACATAAACTGCGGTTGAAACATTTCCAGCACCGAATATATATATTTTCTACCGTTTGCTTGTAATGATTTAAGTTACACACGTCTCGAGCGTCGAGATTCCCCGAAGAACATCGAAACCCACCTCTCATCTAGACGTGGGCTTGGAGCGTGGCAACGGACTTGACCCATCAAGTCAACAAGTCCGGACACTCTTAGTCTACTCCGAGGTGGCTGCTGGCTTATTCGGAGAGGAGTTTCGGTTGCAGATCTTACGCGAGCAGACTAAGTCCGAAATACAAAATTTCAGCCACCGGTTCACATGCCCGATTTAAACGCATTGAACCAATTCCATCGACTCTACTGTAAATCGCATCTCTTCATCCTGGAGAAAATGAACGAAAATAGCAGCTAAAAATACGCGATCCTGAATATCACCGCCGCAGTGCCCAAAATATACTACTCTAAGGCAAAATCAAAAAAAATCTACGCTAATAAACCACGAACTATGGCACCGCGTACTGACCGCATCGCGAAACCGACCATTTGTGGATTACGGGAACCCTACCTTCTCGGCGGCAAACTTATCTCTCAGTCGCATTTCCTATAGGAAAAGAACGGTTTTGTAGGAAAGGAAAGTCTCGGTTAGCCTAGCAATTCATATGTTTATTTGTTCTATTGTATTTTATCATATACGTAATCAATTTAATAATACAGGATGTTCCTACAAACAAAATCCATAAAATAATTACAATTCTAATGTTTCTTCTACTATATTTTTGAGGAAAATTGTATGGTTCTTTAAAATTAATTTTCTAGTTGAAACTACAAGATAATCTTAGGATATACATTTATGTGATAGAAAAAAATCAATTTGGAACATCAATTTGGCTCGTTATACTTTAGTATTTGGAATTGATATTATCCAAGTATTTTTCAGCATTCGAATAAGTTGTATAAAAATAAATTTTTCGTTTTAAGCTTGATTTAAAAAAAAGTTTTCACACTTTACATTCAAGAGTCAATCGGCATATTCCCGAGGATATTTTATTAAGTATCTCTAGAGCTAAATTCTCTTAGAGCTTTTTAACGTAGTAAGTTTTCGTATTCTCATGAGTCTCAATTCTTTTTCAGTAATTCCATCTTATTAATATATATAATCCCTGAAGCGTTTAAGATTTTTTTTTCAAGTCAATTGTGTGGCTTTTACAAGTAATAAAACGAGAACAAAAATGGTGATGAAATGGTAAAATTCGTTTTAAACGCCAGATAATTTATGATTATCAACATCGATTTCGGCATTTAATTTTTTTTTCTAGAGCATTTCTTTTATTATCCTCCTACAGCTAAATTGATGAAATTAACTAAAATTTATAATTACAGCGTAATGCAGTCTTTTCCGAAAATCACCCTTTTCAACGATTCGTTTTATTTTATTTTTCTAACGTTTTATTTTATTTTTCTAACACAGAAGCATTTTTTCTTGAAAATGCATGGTTTTCCAATAAGAGGTGTTATTTTGAATAACCCGCTATTTCGGTAGATGTCTCTTTTGAAGCTGTCATTTTTTGACACTTGGCAAGTTAAAACTACGCCATTTATAAAAATGGAACGATACACGCTTCAACAATGCACTGAAGTTATTAAAATTTACTATAAAAATGGTGACAATTTGGCAGAGTCGGTTCGTAAAACTAGAAAATTTTTGGGTCCCTGTGAAGCACCTTGTCGGACCGCAATACAGAAATTGGTAGAAAAATTCGAGATGTTGGGACAATTTAGTGATTTGAAGCACAAAACCCGTGCACGTCACTCAAGAACAGCCGAGAATATTGCTGCTGTGGCCGAAAGTGTTGCAGAAAACCCAGGTTTGTCCATTCCTCGTCATTCTTTGGAATTCGGCATTCCACGAATGTCATTACACCACATTTTGCATAAAGATTTGGGTCTTAAGGCTTATAAAGTTGAGTTAACGTATGAACTCAAGCCGGTCGATCATCAACAACGTCGTGTCTTTGCTGATTGGGTCCTTGAAATGCATGAAAATGATCCGGAATTCCATCGAAAAATTATCTTGAGTGATGAGGCTCATTCCCGCCTCGGTGGCTTCGTCAACAAGCCGGAATTGGATGTTATTGATCTGGACAACGTTCACTTTCAACAAGACGGCGCTACGTGCCACACAAGCAACGAAACCATTGATCTTTTACGGGAAAAGTTTTCAGACCGTGTTATCTCTCGAAGAGGTGATCACAATTGGCCACCGAGATCTTGTGAGTTAACACTTTGCGACTTCTTTCTTTGGGGCCACATGAAAGAGAAGGTCTACGCCAACAGCCCAGCGTCGATTCAAGACCTTAAAGATGCAATTCGTGAGGCTATCGAGGACATAGGGCAGTCACTTTGCGATTTGGTTATGGAAAATTTCACGAAAAGGATATGGTCCTGTAAGCGTGGTTGTGGCGGTCATTTTCCTGATGTTATTTTTTACTATTAACGGCATACCTCCTTCTTTATAATGAAATAAACATCCGATCACTCATACTAAAAAGTGGCATTTAATATCAAAATAACACCTCTTATTGGAAAACCCTGTACTTATTGTAGTTTCGTTTACATATTACAACGACATTTGGCGATTTTAAAACTTAATAGATCCCCTTCAATGGCCTACTGTTTCTTTTTGTAGATTATATCTTGCTCGATATGATTTTTGGCTGAGGCAAACAAATTCAAATACAACATTTATAATGATTATTGGGGTGGGAATCACTCTTCATTAATATGACATAGTAGTCTCGCAAATAAAAATTTCAAAATCATTATTTTAGCACCGGTTTGTTTTGTTAAGAAGCAAAATAAATTTCGTAAATTTCTTACTGAATACCTTAGTATATTGTCAAAACTATATTTGCTAACTAGTTCAGAAAAGATTTATTTTAAACTTATTGAAGCAAAGTTATTAGAAAAAAAAATTTTTTTCCATAAAATTTAAACACCTATAACGATATGAGTGCCAAATTTGGATTTTGTTCTACCATCAACCAGAAGAAAACTACAATATTAAGAAGGTTAGTCGCGATATTTTTAAATATTGAATAATTATCGCAACTTCAAGGGACACTAAATATGTAATGAATAGTAAAGAAAGCAGCCATTGTCGTTTTCACCCTATTTCGATTAAGCCTCATATAACCAAAATTAAATCACATGTATGGATGCATATACGTATATATGTCAATAAGTCTATTAGATCATAATACGTTTGGTTGTTCCATTTTCTTTTTTTTGGTTTACAAATGTTTTCAAAACATTTTGTTTATATTACTATGTCTCAACTTACCTGTTGGTTTTGTCTTATAGCTCGAAGGGGATAAGTGGAAGGAAGACTAAGGTTCTAGTTGAAATGGGGAGATATTAAATCATTGTTTTCAATTTTCGAGTATTTTAATTATGCGTTTCGTTGTGTTTGTAGTAAGTATGTAACTTCTTTTTAAAGCAATCTGTCGTTTTTTTTATTAATCATTTTGCTTTATATATATGCAAGTTAATTTTGGCTTATCTTTTCAATAATTTTGATTTAATTATGTAGAGTTATCCTAAGTTTTGATTGAGATCCTACATGTGTAAAATCCTAGTCAATATATTCATCTGTTAGAATGTTCCTTTCAAAAAAACGTTTAATAGGAGTTCATAATTTTGCTTCAGTTCGTTTTGGCATTGTATCTGTAGTCCTTCACTTTTGAATTATTGTAGGACGCGATAAAGAAAGTAAAATGAACATACGAATGAATAAATATTTCGTAACTAAACGCGGATCTGCATTTTGTAGGTATTTATGTTGAACTTAAATTTCTGTTGCCTTAAATGGGACTCTTATTATTCTACTACTTTAAAACTGAACGTGGTGAAGCAAAAAAAAAACAGACTGGCTCGGATAATGTATCACAATTTCTATAAAGTACTCACATTTGCACCGTATACTGTCCTGTTTAGCACGGCCCAACATGCCTGAGATCCGCCTGAAAGCCAGTCTACAGCTCCGGGTGGACCGCAATCGGAACTGCCTTTCGCTGAATAAACGCGGCCACGAGCCAAAATGGGATTTTGTGGGGACGCGATCGATTACTGCCAAAGCTCTCAGCCCACTG
Organism: Odontomyia ornata; assembly: GCA_963969285.1. Taxonomy (NCBI): domain Eukaryota; kingdom Metazoa; phylum Arthropoda; class Insecta; order Diptera; family Stratiomyidae; genus Odontomyia; species Odontomyia ornata. The sequence continues at coordinate 385,101,530 of OZ017739.1, forward strand.
GACCTCCCGCACTGCACGTACAACCAACGAAGAAAAAAACTGAACATGTAACACACTTTTATCGAACTTACTTGTACGCTTCCTGCTTTGTGCAAAACGTCAAGCTTTACCCTCGGAAACTTCTCTCTGCTCCTTTTTTTCAAGTACGCCATTCTAGCGTAGCGCTTCTTCAGGCGCCCACTTTCTCCGCTCCGAAGCCTGTCCCCGCTTTAGACTGACGACTAGAAAGTCTACGGAAACTGAACTATTAACCTCACTTTTCGAACAAAATATACCTTTTTCTCCTCCGTTCGAGAACCCATGAGCGTGCGTAACAACACAGCCCCCGGCAAGGACAGCTCTAGTTTGACTGTCCAATTCCCCGTCTCCACGAACGGCGAGCTGCAACGGCCGAGGAGTGATACGTTCACCCATTCAAAACTTCACGTGCTCCCTCCTAATTTGATAACCTCAGCCGTCACACACTCTAGAATGGCAGCACTTGCACCAACACGTCCGTGACCCGTTGTACGCGATTTTTGTCAACCCGGAACTGAAGGCCAGCACGAGCCGTACGGGATACTCTTAATCTTCTTTTGACACACGTCAGGTCACGGTTCAGTGGCAGCGATTAATTTAAAAGTTGCTACCGAACTGTCAACTTCAGTGGCGTAGGGTATGTGGATCGACTGCTCGGCATCAGTGGCGTAGGGTGCAAAGAGATAGATTATTACATGCTTACAGCTGGAAATTAATTTCGAAAAGAATACAAAAAAAAATGTTCCTTTTTCAACTGTATTTATTTATTTTTTTAAGCATATGTGCATTTCGACTGCTACATCCAGTCTTCTTCAGTGCAACTTTACAACTAAATCTAAAAGCATAGAGTTATTATTCTGTAAATCATTATTTAGTCTTAAGCATCGGGTATTCTCCTTATTTGTATGCTTTCAATCGCATCCAGTTTTTTCTATTTTGTGACTTCGTTAATTACCTCCCCATATTTGGAGCGTTATCTCGTGGCTCTCTTGAATTATATGCTCCACTACAGATGATTTTTTTGTTAATTTTCTCCCCTTATTTGCTAGCTAAGCTTCTTTTAGATGTTCTTTACATCTCACTGCTATTAACTGCTTCGTTTGGCCAACGCAAGCTTTTCCACATTTTCTTCTCTTTATTAGCACTACAAATAGCACTTCCTGCAAATACCGCCTCCAACAGGCTTTGTCAATTGGCTGCGTCCTCCAATTTCAAAATCCGAGCAGCGATGAACTGTCTTCGTCGACCGAGTCAGACCAGCGTTTCGTCGGTGTCCCCACTGGTTTCCGGCCTTCAGTTCTCCCAACGAACATCTTTTCGGGTATCCGCTGTTCATCCATACGATTCATGGCGATAGCGCATTGCAACTTCCGCAGTCTTACAATCGTTGAGACCTCCTGTTCGTCGAAAATTTCATACAGCTCATGGTTGTATTGAATTCTATTGGTCCCCGTCTAGCTTCGCTCCGATTATTCGCCTCAGGACTCGTCGCTCAAAGGCGTTCAATATCTTTGCGGATGCTTAGGTTAGGGTCCATGTTTCACACTCATAGCATAATACAGATCTTATCACAGATTTGTATACATTGGAGCTTTGTTTTCCTGTATATGCAGCTGGTCTTCAAGATCGTCAATACTGAATAAAATATTTTATTTGCGAGCTCTATTCTTCGGCGTATTTCGTCTCTTTCGTTACTGGTTCTCGTTATTTTGGCGCCTAAATACACAAATTTGCTCACATTTTTGAAACTGTACTCGTCAGGTGTGATATTTTGTATATTTGAGGTATTTTTCCTCGCCTGCGTCATGAGCTTTGTTTTATTTTCATTGATTTGTTGCTCTAGTATTTTTACTTCGCTATCGAGTTTCTGGAAAAGTTCTTTGGCAGTTGTTAATGACCGTGACAAAATGTTTATATCATCCTTATAGGCTACTACTTTGCTCGATTTGAATAGTAATGTACCTCGTGTGTCGACAGGTAGCCTCCTTATGACGTACTCCAGAACCAAATTGAATAGCAATGGGGCTAGCTCATCTCTCTACTTTAGTCCGATATTTATGTCAAAGGCATCGGTGAGTTGGCTATTGATGCGGACTTTGGAGGTCGTCGACGTAATTGTCATTTTGGTAAGATGGACTAATTTGGCTGGCATGCCAAAGCAAAGCATTATTTGGTACGGTACGTTACGAGCAATACTGTCGTGTGCTTGCTTACAATCAACAAAAATTTGGTGTACCTCTATGTTGAACTCCCAGCATGTTTCAAGTACATGCTTGACTGTGAACAATTGGTCTATTGTCGATCTACCGGCTCTAAAACCACCTTGATATTCCCAATTATACTGTTGGCATATGATCCGATTTCATTTTCTAAAATTTTAGAAAATATTTTGTACGCCGAACAAAGTAGTGATATGCCTCCATAATTTCCGCACTGTAGCTTGTCACCTTTTTTGTGAATGGGGAATTTAATTTAGGACATATTATTTTATATACTCCGCACTTCTCCTCCATGGCCTTTTCGTCCTTTTCCTATACTAACAACGTTTTTAATTTGGTCCCATTACTTGTTCTGATTGCCTCCAACTGATGTTTCCTTAAAGTGCGTGATATTTTATTCAATAATCCGGAATATGGTATGCTAATTCTCCTGAGTTTGGCGTCAATTCTTATGTTTTCTCCGAATAATTTCGAGAGCTCATTCCCAGACACCTGGTGCTTCTTGTTCTTGATAATATTTTCGATAATTTTTCCTTCGAATCCATTAAGCTCTGCCGTTTCTACAGTGTATGCTTTTTCTGTCATGTATCTTGCTTTTGAAAGTGGCACCTTCACTAAACGGTGGATTATATTGCTGTATGCTGCTGACTTTTACGAATACGTGCGGTATGAAGTCACGAGGATAGTTCTCTGTTGCTTGTTGGTTTCCGGAATATATCAAATTCTAACTTCCTCTTGTTTCGTAGGTTCACATTTACCTAGCAAAATTTATACTATTTTAAAGCAAAATTAATAGTATTTTAAAGCTAAATTTTGTTATGATTGTGAGTTTTCGCCTAGTCTGGACTCAAATTTCAAAGTTAGACGAAATAATCAACAAATACGGGTCGCAAATGAAATATTTTATTCAGTTTTGACGATCTTGGAGACAAGCTGCTGTTGCGAATTCTGACCATACCGGCATTCTCCCATTCACAAGTTCGAATTCCCTACGTATCATCTCCACCTTCTTTTTGGCACACACACCTTTTTCTTTATTATTTTTTTTTTTTTAAGATTTTACCATTTACCTTTATTTTTTATTCCCTCGTCATATTAATTCTACAAATATCCTATTTTATCTACAAAATAAATAATAATAATTTTATCTTCCCATTGACGAAATTTCATTCTACACCTTTTACTAACAAAATCTCATTCCCTGTTTCCTACTAACAAATTTTATTCTTTCCCAAAATCAACAAAACTCTACATTGCGCCCAATGTAATGACATCGACGTAGGCATGAGAATTCAGTTGTTATTCGATGAATGGGGAAATCATCAGAAGGTGGCTCCGGTGTTAGTGTCGTGGACTTTCAATCCGGGGGTCCGCTGAGACCCTGGGCTCAATTCCCCCCGAGCGCAGGAACACTCTTTTTAATTTCGCAAATGCAACTGTTTCCGTGTGTATGATGATTTGCATGTAACTAAACGCTATCATAATAATGCAAATCGCCATATATGCAAATGGAAATTGTTGCACTTGTCGAAATGGTAAAGATGTGTGGGAAACGGAATCGAAGTGTATTGAACTGCAATTATATTGCCTCGGTGCGGCAGCGGTATTTGGGAAGTAAAGGATTGCGGAATTGGTAGAATTGGAGTCTAGTTTTGAGATCGGAAGTGAGTTGAGTGAAGTCGACGAGATTGAAAGGCGAAAATATAAGACGAGATAAGAATTTTGAAATACACTAATTTTCAATTGTGAAATAAATGAATTTTTCACTTGTAAAATATATGAATTTTTCCGTGAAAAAAGAGGAAGACGAGGAAAAACGCGGTGAAGTTTTGTGGTGGAACCTAGTCATTGTGGCTTTGTGGACAGTTTATGAAAGTGGATCTTGTAATCTCTACTAATCTATTTACGTACAGCAAAGAAAAAAACGGGTATTGCGCTTGTTGGCGATAATCTTTGGTGACCGAGCACCAAAGATTATCGCCGATAAGCGAAGTGAAAACGAGTTTTGAGATTCCATCATGTGAAAGTCTCTAGTCCTTAGCCAAGTGCCGAGACGTGACAAATTCCGGTGGCTGCTCGTTAAGGTTGGCAATCATCTACCTCGTGAAGTGAAACTGAAAGTTGAGCATTGACTTAAACCGCGCTGAAGATTTGTTCCAGAACTCACTCTGTCGGTGAAGTGTCGGTGTTATGAACTAGTGATTATTATTATTGGCCGCGTCCACCAATTTCGAAATCCGAGCAGCAATGAACTGTCTTCATCGACCGAGTCAGACCAGCGTTTCGTCGGTTTTCCCACTGGTCTCCGGCCTTCAGTTCTCCCAACGAATACCTTTTTGGGTATCCGTTGTTCGCCCATACGATTCATGTAGCCAGCCCATTGCAGTTTCCGTAGTCTTACAATCGTTGAGACCTCCTGTTCGTCGAAAATTTCATACAGCTCATGGTTGTATTGACTTCGCCATTGGTCCCCGTCTAGCTTCGCTCGGATTATTCGCCTCAGGACTCATCGCTCAAAGGCGTTCAATATATTTGCGGATGCTTGGGTTAGGGTCCATGTTTCACACCCATTGCATAACACAGATCTTATCACAGATTTGTATACATTGGAGCTTTGTTTTCCTGTATATGCAGCTGGTCTTCAAGATCGTCAATACTGAATAAAATATTTTATTTGCGAGCTGTATTTTTCAGCGTATGTAGTCTCTTTCGTTACTGGTTCTCGTTATTTTGGCGCCTAAATACACAAATTTGCTCATATTTTTGAAACTGTACTCGCCAGGTGTGATATTTTGTATATTTGAGGTATTTTTCCTCGCCTGCATCATGAGCTTTGTTTTATTTTCATTGATTTGTTGCTCTACTAGTTTTACTTCGCTATCGAGTTTCAGGAAAAGTTCTTTGGCAGTTGTGAATTGCACGATTTGAATAGTAATGTACCTCGTGTATCGACAGGTAGCCTCATTATGACGTACTCCAGAACCAAATTGAATAGCAATGGGGCCAGCCCATCTCTCTGCTTTAATCCGATATTTGTGTCAAAGGCATCGGTGAGTTGGCTATTGATGCGGACTTCGGAGGTCATCGATGGCATTGTCATTTTGGTAAGACGGACTAATTTGGCTGGCATGCCAAAGCAAAGCATTATTTGGTACGGCACGTTACGCTCAATACTCTCGTATGCTTGCTTAAATTCAACGAAAATTTGGTGTACGTCTATGCTCATCTCCCAGCATTTTTCTAGTACATGCTTGACTGTGAACAATTGGTCTATTGTTGATTTACCTGCTCTAAAACTACCTTGATACTCCCTACTAATACTGTGTTTTTTTATTTTGTACGCCGTACAAAGTAGTGATATGCCTCTATAATTTTCGCACTGTAGCTTGTCACCTTTTTTGTGGATAGGGAATATAATTGATTGGCTCCACTCTTTTGGAATATGTTCTTGTCGTCAAATGTGCTAGATGATTGTGTGAATAGCTTTATGAATACTACTGTCACCATATTTGATGAGCTCTGGTAGAATCTCATCGATGCCCGGTGCTTTATTCTTCTCTTGGGCTTTGATGATGGAACACACTTCATCCAGAGTTGGTGAGGGCAATGGAAGCTCTCCGCAGACCTTTATAGGCTCCGATGCTCTGGAGCTGTGCGGAGGATTAAGGAGGTGCTTGAAATATGACGCCCATCTTTCCTTAACCTTGGTTTCATCAGCGATGATATTTTCGATTTCATCACGACAGAGCGTGGTTTTGGGCTGATAACCACGTTCAGGCTTCACTACTTGCTATGCTTGTATTGTGTTGTTGCTCGCTAGGCTTACATCTATACTTCTCAATTGGTTGTCATAGTATTTTCTTTTTTCAATTCTAATTATCTTATTCGCTACTCTTCTGAAATTTCCAAAGTGTTCTCTCTTCGTCCTGGTTTTCCTATCTACGTATTCTTACTACGCCTGATTTTTTTTATCCAACGCATTCTGGCACTTATCATCGAATCAGTCATTCCTCTTGCGCCGGCCTTGATGTCCGATCCTGTGTTCAAGCACGGTCTTAATAGCCGCTTTCACTTCCACCTATAGTTCATTGCTCGGCTTAAACGATGTATTAGATAAGATTGAAGCCAGCTGATTTTCGAGGGTCTCCGTGAAGTTTTTTGGCCACAGGCGCCGTTTGGAGCCTTTCGATTCAAATTTTTGTAGCGGGCTGGTTTTCGCAGAATATGCTTTTGACATTCGATATCGATAGGTTAATTTGATTAAGTAATGATCTGAGTTACAACTGGCTCCTCAGTATGTACGGACGTCAAGTATGCTCGAGGCCTAACGTTGTTGGATCAGAACATAATCGATCTGGTTTTGTATGTTGGCGAACGGTGAAAAACAGGTCATTTTATGAATGCGTCCATACGGGAAGCAAGTCGAACGTATGACTAGATATCCGCTCTATGCAAAGTCAATCAACCGCTGGCCGTCGTAATTTGTTTCAACGTGGAGGATATACCCTCCAGTCGTTCCCCGATGAGTATCGTATTGCCAGCCTTTGCGTTGAAATCACTCAGATTTATTTTTGCGTTGTTTGTAGGCAATGAGTCGACTAGTCTTTCCACGTGATTGCAGAACGTTTCCTTCGTTTCTTTGTCGTATTCTACGGTCGGGGGTTTACGTTTATTAGTCGAGTTTCGAAGAACCTCGCTTTTATTTGGATCGCACATATTTTGTTATTGACTGTCTTGAATCTTTAATGTGTGATTTGAACTCCCTATCCACAATCAAGGCCACTCCACATTCCCGCTTTCCAATAGGCTTCCTATTTTCAGGGTTTTGTACTAAAATACAAAACCCTATTGCAATCACGACCTGTGTCCGTCTGTCCGTCCGTCCGTCCGTCTGTATGTCACAGCACTTTTTCTCCGAAACTATAGAGGCTACAGCCACGAAACTCTGTGGAAAGGTCAGAAGTGGTAACTTCGTGAAAGTTTTAGGGTGGAGAAATTTTTCAAAGGGGTTTCAGGGGGGTCTCCCCATATAGGGAGTTGACCCCTCAAAAAAAAAATTTTCACCCTTGGTAGTCGAGTAGGGTGTCATTGGAAAGCTCTCAATGAGATCTTTTCAAAACAGGTCTTAAAATTGCCTTTTGAGTACCGAGGGGGGCAGGGGAAGGGGAAATGTACGAACTTTTCGCGTACCAAAGATCGAATAGTATTTACCGAAGTTATAGCAATTTGAATTTTCCTGTATTACTATGGAACAAAGTGCCCTGTATTACTATGGAAACATATGGCTATGGAGCCATATGCGCTTTTTACCGACTTAGACGAGTGGCCCCTGAAAAAAATTTCATGAAAGGTAGCCGATATGAGTATCAAATGAAAGTTCTCTATGGGAGCTTTTCAAAACCGTTCTTAAACTGACAGTTTTTGCTTCAGTGGGGGCACCGTGGGGGGGCGGAAATACATAAAAAATGTGTTTCCTCCCTCGCGAATGGACACCCGTGATCTAAAAAAATCTGAAAAAATTATCAAGCGAGATATTTATTGGTATAACTTTAACAAAAACCTCAGAAGTCAAAATTCTTTCAACTTCGTTAATAATAGTGTGATCCTCGAACATGACGTGTTTCTTAATTTTATTCGTTGCTGGTTACGGCATTTTGTGAGTTGAGTACAAAACCCTTCTGACATGAGCATAGGTCTGTCTACCCAACTAAACTTGTTGGATATTGTGAGTGATATCTTGAATACCACTTACAGTCTAATTCGTTTGCTGGATTTCCAGCATGTTAATTTATATTAACTGGTCTGATGCAAAAGGTCCTTAATAGCGCTGAGGTTGTTCAGTTATCGGACTTTCATGGATCAAATGCCATAGTCCTTCTTTCGGTCATGACGTCGTTGCCGTAGTTCTAAGCAATCCCGAGACTCTGTTGCAGGTTTCAAAATAATGTAGGATTTCCAACGATGGGGAGTTAGTCCGTCACCCAACCTCCATTCTGGCGGAATATTTATTACTTTTGATTCCGTTATCAGGTACAGAAGAGTTGCCTTCAAACACTGACGTCCCCACGACGGAGGTGTATGTTAAGTAGGATTTAGAAGAAGAGCTTTAGGTGGACTTGCAGTTATTGGTATTTATCGGCAATCAGTGTCGCATCATTGGGGAACAAGTAAATCCAATGAGTAACTCCGACACCATTTACTACCATTTGCTTGTGTGATTAAGGATGAAGAACCATGGAAGCTATAGGTTAGGGTAAGAAGAGGATCCCTCCTCCTTTCTCAAATTGACTTGGGGCCGTTTTAAGTGAAATTAAGCTAGTCAAAATGTCAGGAAAAATACATCAATCCCAGTTCAACGATTTCAGATGCTTAATTTTTCTTCGTTTACTGGACGACAGTTCTTCCTTACTCATATCACTTCAAGGTCCAAAAAGTTAGCCTGTATCTCCTAAGTTCATTTGATGTAGTCCCAAGCCTGTAGGATGAATTTATTTAACCCGCCATTTCAAAAACAATTTTCAAAAGTAAATATGGCTGATAGAATTGATAATTGGGATGCTTATAGTATTTTCAATCATAATAGACAATCTGAAGTAGCTAACACTTCACTGAATATTCACAGGTACTCAAACCAAATACTGAGATAAGGCCGTTGGCCTAACTTCAGTACGCTTGTACCTATTCAAGCGGTCATCAACATGAAATTAGTGCTTGAAATTGACTATTGGACATCATCAGCAATAAATATAGCAATTGAAATCCTAACAAGAATCTAATTATTGTTTGCGCTCTTCAGTTTCTCCCAATCAGGTACTTGAATTTTTGATTCTGACGAAGCCTACAGCAGTTACTTCTTTACAACCAAAACTTATAAATATGTTCCACATACTGTACCGAGCGATAGAGTACGCTAAATTCTGCTAAGCTGTTTTTGCACCCTTCGGTTGGGTCTCCGGACGTACCTCAATGTTTGTGGGTGGAAAATTATTTGATTGGTTGCACAGTATGGTTCTACTTATAGCTAATTCTTTCATTTTGCTTCCTACCGCTATTTCTGTCTTTATATCTTTACATCCCTGGGTTTTTCCTACTCTGCGACTCGTTGGCTTCACAGAAAGTCGACGGACTTTTAAAGAGACTGCAAGTTTCAGCTTAGCAAATCTACAGGACCTAGCATATGTGTTTGTCCAAAATGAGTAGAAAAAATTTTCTTATTGAAACTAGAAAATTTCATTGAATATTTTTTGCCTAATTTTGGTCACAAACCTCCTCACGAGAATGATGTGCCGTGCTTTTGACATGCTGTACTTTAAAGGAAGTTCTTCAGTGGCTACTTGAATTACACCGAGCAAATTCTTTTACGGTTCAATTGTGGGAAAATTCTATTAGTCAATGAGCCCCCACAAATCGCCCTCATATCTTTTTTTGCCCAAGTTCGTCAAATATAGCCACGCTTTGCGGACAACTGAACTCATCTTGATTTTGTCACTGTATCATTTTTAGTTCAGTGATGAAATCATTTAGACTCCGTATTTCCCATGCTTGTCTGCAAGAAATTGATTTATTGCTGGAATATTCTTCATATGTTGCTAAGTGAGTTGGAATATTTAATTTTCAAAATGATGCTCAGACTTTAGGTTGTTGTCCTGTGGAATGAGCATTGTTAACTCGAAACGTGCACGAACTCGCCGATGCCTTCCTTCGATAAGAGTTTATTCGCATGGTTTTTGAGAGAAATTAGCGCGAGAAAACACGGGTAGCCTTCAATGAACTAGAATTCCTCAAGATAATGACCGATTAATTGATTAAGAACGAAAAGAAAAGTTCTCACTGAACCAAACAGAAAGTTAACCATACATCGCAAAACTCGCAAATGCCACAGCAAAAAACAATTCGATTTTAAGTGGCGTAGGTAAGAAATCTACCAGTCATGATATCGGTCAGTCTGTAAATCAATCTCCCACTTTTAAAGCACAATAAAGATGTAAACATGAAGCGTAATAGAGCCATGTTAAGGTTTTATCTTGCTATTATCTGCGCTTGTCGTAAAACAAGCCATTAATCCTGAAATTGTAAAGAAGCCAGCAGCGCAATCATCCATTAAAAATCATGTTTACATTTGAATACGATTTTTTGCTAATTAACCCGCGACTAATAAAAAATAATGCAAAAATGATCAATCGATCAATCAACCTCGCAACTGGCGATCAACGACGTATTTTGCGCTTCAGCTTGGCCGTCTTGGTCAACCATTTGAATATTTTGCGCGGTCATCCTCTTGTTCGAACTCTTCGCGGTGCCTCTTGCACATCAACGTTGGCTGAGGAGGCCTGACCGACATCGAGCGGCCGTTTGAGGCCAATGCCACCCCCAAGAACGCACTAAGAACGCGGATGGGTTAGAGCCATTTAGTAGTTCGTCTTTGACGAAGCTAGAAAAGCTTCTATTCCGGCTAATATTCTTAGTTTGGCTCCCAGCATTATTTCGTGAGTTATTACGTCAACTACATACATACTCGTACTCTCGCGGTAGTGACGTGGGCTTAATTGAGTTAATCCGAATAAATTGCTCTTTGTATGCGATCCGATTCGCCAAGCATGGAGCAACTCAAACTGGCAATAGTATGACTCCATTCATAAATTTCCCCAGTCATGTACACGCGGTACTGACTCTATGAATGTGTTGTGTGCACATAACATAATCTAACGTGAACTTCACTTACGGATTCGCGAATGAGGATGAGTAAGAGTTTGCGCGCCAACTTGTTGCGAAAAAAAGCAGTATGAAATGTACCTCCGGTACCGGAAAGTCATTTGCTGGCGTTGATTTTGGGACTTTGGGACTGGAACTTGGAATTGAGAGCGGAGGTGAAGTTCTGTTTGGATGGCGAAAGATGGGGGTGGTCACTTGCTAGACGGACTGCTAATCTGTACAAACACTTGGATCTGTGGACTTTGATCAATTACATCGTAGACGGATTTATCTGATTTCCGTCCAGATTAGAGTGTTTTCGTTGGCTAATAGGGAAGATTGGGTATGTAGGCTGGAAAATGTGTCGTTTCATATTTTAAGAGTATGACATGTAACCATCAGCGTTAGTTTCTAGAGCGAAATTTTGAATGACTTAAAAATATGATTAAAAGAGAAACGAATGCTTAACTGAATATCAATTTTGAAATTGTGTGCAAAGATGCTGTTTTGCTTGAAGTAATTTATACCTACTGTTTGGGAACTAACTAGTTATAAACATTCTTAATGTCCAAAAATATCAAAGAATAAACCGCAAATAGAATGTTGTCTTTGATATTTCCATACAGGAATTTGGTAGTTATAAAACAATATGGTATAAAGAGTTGATAAAACAATGCTTCAATCCTCTTTTATTGATGAGACGACAGATCAATCAACATAAAGCTCTTTCATTATCCGTGGCGTGAAAGTCTAGCTCGAATAGGCCTTCAGGAGATGTAGCCTCTGATCATCGCAGCTCAGCAATTTTGAACACATGTTTGCTATACGAAAAAAAGCCATCTATTAACCCACGCTTACCTAGTCAACTCTAAATCTTTCCAATACTGACAACCTTTTCGAATTTTGCTAATACCAAGCCATATGTGGTTTGCTGCTGACGTCTTCTCGTCTGATTTGAGGTTCCTGTCTCAAATTTTTAGGTTTCTGCAAAATTAATATTTTTTACAATGCCCTATTTAAACCGGCACCTTCGTTATTCTCGGTTTTAATATACATTTTGATAAAATATTATCAAAACTCCCTTCGCTTCTCAGCGATTTCAGTCAACCACCATTGCACTGAAGGCCTGCCTTATCGTGGTCTCCAATGGGGCATAGAAGCCCTGGAAGTAGATGTGATGATGCTCATAGCTGAGTTCACCACGTCCTGAGCTACTAGCTCTTGAGCTCTCGACGAACATCCTCCCAATGTTCCACCGAATCGTAGAAGGTCGAGATCATGGGAATAGAAACGCATCACGGATCTAAAGCAGTATGAATGATGATAGCTACTACTCTCCGGTGTCAAGTTCTGCCCTTTTTTTTTGCGTTTGAGAGGTGAATGCCATTTATGCACAGAGTGTGGGACTCCCTTGCTCGCAAGCGACTAGACTACTCACTAAACACCACTCTTGTCAACCCGAGAACCCAGCCTGGAACCGTTTGACACATCACTTCGAGCCAGGTCTCGTTTTGTTACGCCGTGAGTCGCCCTCAGGCTGGGGGATCCATCTTTTAGCAGGAGGGGAGAGGGGAAGAGGAATTGCCAGACAAGAGATTCTCCAGCCCTAACGCCCCTGGCTGCTGTAAGTAGCTTTTATCTTTTAGGACGGCCCGAGCAGAATATGCCATCTGGTTCCGTTTGTCAACCTATTCGAGCGTCACCGCGACTGTATTATCCAGGATGAGCGCTTTTGTCTCGCTGCAGAGGTTCTTCTGCAGCCTGCTCCATTTTGTGCACGCAAATATGTGTGGTAGGCATTGTCCTCCTCTCTTGGGCTAAACTGACAATCGGGGGACCATGACTTACCAATATTTTGCAGGTAAGACTGGAAATACCCATGTCAGCTCAAAAGTTGGGTCAGATAGAGGTCAGTATTACCATACCTTCGACTTAGCCACGGTCTCAGTTCCGGGGTGAGGGGCACAGTCCACCTTCCGTTCGTGCAATTCATTCAAAACTACTCCCAATCGTCGAGTGAGCGCTGTCTCTCCTCGTGGGCAACTATCTCCCTCACGTCCTCATTTCGACGCAAGTAAGTAGCGCGGCGCTTCCTAGCGAGAAGGGCCACAAGTATCACGCCTGCAATAACTCTCAATACCGAACCAGAGATTTCGGATACGAAGCCATCTAATCTCTTACCCAGCGCATTAGCATACCTAGCCTAAGTTGCGCTTGTTCAACGGTGCGTCCAGTGATCAGAGCCCCAACATCATCCACATAGCCAATTAAGCGCGACTTATCTGGCATCTCCAGTCTCAGTAGTCCGTTGTGAGACAAATTTCATAGGTCTAAACCAAGGATAGATCTCTGGGCGGCACCCAATGTAACTTTCGTGTCGTAAAGTAGGCTTCGGTCCTTCAGGTAGTCCCTCAAAAGCCACTTTAGATATTCCGGAACTTGGAAAGAGTCTTCAGCATATTTAGAATATCTACCCATCTAGCAGAGTTGAAGGCGTTCCTAATCAATTGAAAGATTCGTCACTTGGTGTGACTATATGCCTCTGTCTTTTGGACCGTTTTCACCACCTCTACAATGGCATCAATGGTGGAACATCCTGCTTTAAAGCCGTACTGCCGAGGAAATAGGTCTCCAGCAGCACGAATCGCGTCACTGAGTCTTCCCTCGATGAGTTTCTAAAGCACTTTCCCAGCAGTGTCTAGCATGCATAACGGGTGGTATGTAGACGGCGACCCGGGATTCCCTTTCCCCTTGCTGATCAGCCCGAGCCTTGCCACCTTCTATTGTACCGAGAAAACCCCGTCCCATAGGCAAGCGTTGAATGAGCTGAGCAGCAAGTCAGGACAATGGTGATAGACAAGGTGCAACACCTCAGCTGGAACACCATCTGGATCTGCACCCTTCCTCGCTTTCAGTGAAAGGACTACCTCTTCCAGTTCCGGCTGTGTGAAGACTGCTGTTTCATCATGAACAGTGTCAACGCGGACTGGATAGGTGGGGAATACTCCCCGCCCTATTGCGTCCATCTTTTCCGTATCATATGTACATGCTGCCTCATGGTTCCGTGCCCGTTGAGCTTAACGCCGAAGCTTGTGACACTATCTCCGCTTTTCAGCTGACCACCAGTATACCGAGGGCTTGCCATGATGTGGTTTTCGACGGGGCATAGAAGCGTTGCAAGCAGTCGTGATGATGCTCATAGTTGAGTTCCCCACATCTTGAGCTGCTAGTTTTTCCGTCTCCTACGAATCCACCTGCAGCGGAGCACCCCGACAAACCTCTCGACGTCCATCCTTCCGATGTGGAAAGTCGAGAACACGGACGTTGTTCGGCAACATCGCTTATCTCAAGCAGAATGCACTGATGATTACTGGCTGAGCAGTCCTCTAATACTCTCCAATTCTGCATCCTCCGTACTAAGGCTTATGTCACTTCCGGTATGGTTCCTTCACAGCCAATGCGATGGAATGTCGGCGTATTTCTGGTATTTATTACGACGAGTGCCATTTTGGCCACCATTTCTAGGATCCTTTATCTCCGCGGGTCTGTTAAAGGTATGCTCCGTTCGATTGCTTAAGTGTTGAAGTCTCCCCCAAGGAGTAAATTGCCGTCTGCCTACGAGACAGCGCTCTCCAAAGCATTATGCTTGGCTTGGAAAGATCATATCGATTTGTTCGGCGTTAGGTGCACGCTGAAGAAGATAGTTCCTGAGCACTGAACCCATACGAACCCCATCCCCCTCCACAGCTCTCTCCAGAAAATCACTGTTCCGAACCCAAATGGTAGTAGTATCAGTATCATCAGGATACCATGATGCAGAATTTTCATCCTAGTGTTGATTACTCAATAGCATAAAGTAGACTTGCATGTCCCTCGCAAACTACTCAAACCGGTTTTGGGCGGTTGAACTGCGGTGTAGGTTTAGCTGGAGAATATGGATCATCAAAGTTCTGATTTTGCCATGGCAAAGGCTTGCTGGAAAACCCGACATTTCTCTGATCCCAAGATGTACCCATGATTTGGTCTTCGACTAGCATCCTTGCAAGGAATATATGTATATTATAATATACAGAACTCCTACAACGTCCTTTGTATACTTGTGCGATGTGACTATAGCCATGACTTTTGAAAGGCGCTGTTCTTCGCCATATCCTGCAGACAACGTACCTGTTCTTACTTTGCTCTTATTCAGAAATTGTTCGGCGTCCTTTTCGGTCAAGTCAATGATGGCCATGTGTTGACCCCTCTGGTTTTCTGATGTCAGCCTCGCTTCGATCCTGGTCACTCTAGGAAACTCACTTTTGATTGGCCTCTTCTACCTCGGCCAGGTCCATGATGCAGTCAGTGTCTCTTATTTCGATCGTTGCCATCGGTTCGAGCGAGGCTATAGTTGCGCTTTTGCCGAGAACTTTTTTTACTACCAGTTTGTATCCGAACCGCGTTGATCGTACTGCCTTAATGGCAGTGTTGGTGTTTCCGGTCCTTACATTTCCCCTGATATCCTGCAGCAGCTCTGCGTAGGATCGACCATATTGGGGTTTTCGGGGTAGTTCTTGCTGCTGGGTTCTTCGTCGGGGCTTTTTTCTCTCCTGTTTCCTATCAGATCTTTTCTTGTTGGGTATCCGTGCGTTTCTGGCACTTTTTGAAGGAATTTGCTTCTTCGGTCCTTTTGTCAGCAATATCTGGAACCCCTGATCTGGCATTCCACGCCCATCAAGTGCCTTTTCCTTTCTTCTTTCATCCTGATCTCCTTTGATTAGGGTAGATGCCATTCTTTGGTTGATGTTTGATGTTGGAGCTATCTACGCGTGCCCTTTAGGCTTAGTCCTCTGCGTTAGCTAGCCTTCTACTTTGTTTCGGTTTTCTAGTCCTCTTCGCTCTTTAACCAGCTTTTCCGATAATGCTCTATGCAGTTTAGTAGCTCCTCTAGTTCAAAGAGCCCAATCGTTACTCCTTTGCTGATTTTTGGCGAGTCACATGAAGAATTTGTTTGTTTTAGAACATCTCTCGCTGTTCAAATTAGTTTTTCTTCTTCATGTTTTACCGGAACGGAGACGATATGATAGTTGAATTGAAGCCGTTCGTGCACGAGTGTCATCTCGGCGCTACCGTGCGAAGTAACTAGGTCCAAACCGTCATGTCGCTCCACTAATCCTATCTTGCCTCATTTTGTTTTCGGAGCTCCATTCCATATCACCGCTGCATTTATGACGATCGAACAAATCAAGTTTTAAAGGCCAAAACCTTAACTCCCTTGCTTGCTGTTGAATGTTTCCTGAAAAGAGGTATAAGAAGAGATACGCATACGTCACTTTTTTCAAAATACCAACGTGAGAACTACCCACCAGTACTTCGTTTGCCTAGAGCGGTGCACCATCTGCCCATTCAACTTAATCCTGGAGTCACAGATGCCTCCTGCACGATGACCAATGTTTTTGCGGGGGTCCTTGAACATAATTAATTAACTTTTCTTTGCATTTACCTTGATTCCCCATTCTGTAATCTGCAGTAAGAGATTCCGATTCCGAAAATTGTGCTCAGGGGATCAAACTAACAATTCGTCAGCGAAAAAGTTCACCTGGATTCCGGGCTTATATTTGTCTCTTACGTCCGGGACGTCAGTGACGTCTAATAGAGACCCCTGTGGGACCCCCGAGACAATACAAAATGGGTCTGACCTTGTTTCACCAGCCATCGCAAAGGCAGTTCGTCCCCTCATGAAGCTGCCTATAATTTTTACAATATGGACCGGAAAGCGAAAATTTATCATTTTGTAGAGAAGCCGATTGATTCATACAGAGTCAAAGGCTTTCTCCACATCAACCAGGCAAGTTACGACAAGCTTATTCTTGCGCCAAATTCTCGTTATATCGGCTTGGAACACGACCATAGCATCCACTGTGGAGTGGGCTTTCTTAAAGCTAAATTGTGTTTCCGGCACAATTCTCGCCCCCGCAGAGAATTG
Organism: Odontomyia ornata; assembly: GCA_963969285.1. NCBI lineage: Eukaryota > Metazoa > Arthropoda > Insecta > Diptera > Stratiomyidae > Odontomyia > Odontomyia ornata. Next base: position 385,118,423 of record OZ017739.1, read on the forward strand.
TTACCAATATTTGAAAGCAGCAAAATCGGACGAGTATCAACTGAGTCAGTACCACCCGACTTCTTGGGTATTGCAAATATTTTTGCGCATTTTCATTGCTGAAGGAAGTAGCAAATGTTAATGTAATTATTCAGAATCGCGAGGAGAACACAGAAAGCATAGAGAAGCCTTTTAAACATATAATTGGAGATCTCATCAGCCCCTGCTAATTATATGGAATTTTGCACCAGTGCCAACAAAGTGAGTTTCTCATGACTGACAAATAGACCATGGCTAGTAGATGCGTCAGAGGGATTTGAATCAGAGAACCTAGTTAAGCACAATTGCTCATGCTCCCTTTCGAAATTCGTTGTGGTGCTGTTCACTAATGAAGTAACGGAAGAGTCTTCACTTACTTTCCCTCCTTGAAAGACTTTCGCAAAATGTTTTGTGACAGAGTCAGCGACAGCTTTGTCATCCATGAGCATGGATCCATCATAAGTGAGCACCCCGGGCAGCCTTTTTCTGCCAGTTATCCTGTTGATATAAGGCAGCATACAAGGATCTGGTTTGATACTTTCCAGGGCCTGTTCAAATCGCTCGTTAGCAAAAGCCGTGGTTGTCCTTGAGATCATTCAGCTTAGAGACGTAATTACTAGATGAATACGTTCATACTCTCAGTTGACCATATTTAAATCACAGTAGTAGATTCTTGCAAGTACCTTTCTAAACCGACTACGTCTACGATGAGGCTCCAAGATATCTTCTGGAAAATCTCGATAAATTGTCGAGGGTTTGTTAATGAAGACCTTTGAGATGACTGTATCCAGGGTTGAATTAATACATGCTATTCCCTCATCGATTTCAGGAATAGAAAGATTTTTCGATCTTTTGATCGAAATTCTCTTCAGTTTTCCTTCAAGGTGAGTAATTACTGCTGCCCAATCGATTCGCTTGTATAAAATGAAAAGTTGAGGATCTGTCACCTTAAGTTTCACAACCTTTTTCACTGTTCATGCCAGATCAACCATAAGATGGTTAGACTCGGCGTCAATAACTTCACACTCGAAATTCCTCCAACTGTGGGAGAGATTTACCAGATTGGCAGACACAATGAAGAAGTCAATAATAGACGAACTTCGGGGGAAGCTGGGCTCTTTCGGGGCAATCAGTATGAAATCCATATTTAATTGAACCCAGTTAGAGATAGCTATCCCATAGCCAGAAGATGAATATTTCCCCATGAGGGATGCTTCGCATTGAAATGACTTCCCATGGCATAGAAATCGATTTTTTTGCACAGAGTAAATACTGTTTCTAAGCCGTCAATGAGTTTCATCACCAAATATCTGTCTCGAACATAGATCCCCACGATCACAAAGGTCACCCTCCCAGCATGGAGCTTACTATCTCTGCTTCAAAACATTTCAGACTTGGAAGGCAGTGCCTTTGGACTTTCAGGTGATCTTTGCGAGCCATAGCAACTCCAAGACTTCCCTCTAGATCCTCACACCTGATGATCTTGTATTTTCCCAGATGCACTCTGTGTCTTTCTTTGAGTCTTGTTTCCATTATAAACAAGAATTCTAGTCTATGCGCGTCCAAGTATTCTTGAATGAAATTCCTTTTATAGCGTGAAGCTAGTGAACATGTGTTGGGGATGGAGAGTTTAATGGAACTCACCACGACAACATACTTTGAAGGTGAATTCTAAGCACGCAGCTTTTTTCTCACTAAGCTTGGTAAGTTTTTAATGGTGGGGGATGAATTCTCCACCCTTCGTTTTTAGAACGCTCTGGCATTTGCATTGTTATATTACGGAAATGATTGCCGACATTTTAAAGAAACCTTTAGTATGGGCTAAATTTCAAGAATTTGTTTCTAAACGATGTTTGAATGAAGGAAGAGTGTTGGAATTATTGAAATACATTAATATTCTCGCTATTTCGCCGTGCTCCTTCAAAATAATATCCCTAATGCTAATGGTCGGGTACTTGACCTTGTTCTTTCTAGCTTTCCCCTTTACTATCTATCTGTTTCCATTGCATTTAATCCTCTAGTGGGTATTGATAGTCATCATCCGCCATTATCGCTCGATCTCTCAATTGCACTTTTGTCAAATCGTACTTTTGCTTCTTCTCCAAAATTCAAATTCTTCAAGGCAAACTACGAAGCTCTAGCCTCCGAACTGAGCTTGGCTGACTGGCAGGAGTTTTTTGATAAGTTTGAGTGTGAGGGAGCTCTGAAAAAGTTTTATAATTACCTCTATGAGTTGATTAAACACCACACCTTTACAAGCTCTTTGCAAAGTCAAGCAGAAACCATGGCTAACTAAACAGGTATTTTGTGCCTTGAATGCTCAAAGTAAAGCACACCGCCGTTTCAAGTGTTGTGGTACTGAAGAATCCAGAGCCCGCTTTTGTGATCTGCGTCTTGTAGCGAAAAAAGAACTAAAGACTGCAATGAAAAACTACTTCGTCCTATTTCCTTAATTTCCTGTTTCCCGAAATTACTCGAGCGTCTGGTACATAGCCGGCTTTCAGTTTTATTGACCTCCATCTTGTCGAAGGAACAACGTGGGTTTCTCAAAGGTCGCTCTACGACCTCAAATTCAATTGAATTCACCAATTACATTGCTAAGGCCCTATACAATCAATTGTAGATTGATGTCATCTGCACGACTTCCCGAAGGCGTTTGACACGGTCAACCACCAACTTCTCTGTTACAAACTGAAAGCTTTTGGGGTTGCTGGCCCTCTCTTATCATGGATGGACTCCTATCTACCTTCTCGTATATGTTGTGTTAGTACTGTGGAACTACTTCTATTCCATTTTATCCGTCCTCTGGTGTTCAAGGTTCCATTTTCGGTCCCCTCCTATTCCTATTGTTTATAAATGATCTTCCTTCGGTTATCGCCTCTAATTGCCTACTGCATGCCGATGATTTGGAAGTCTTGTGAGCTATCAGGTCTGTACAAGATTGTCAATACCTTCAGATGGACCTGGTTGCACTAAGTAACTGGTGTTCATTTAACTACCTCTGTCTTTATGTTGCCAAATGCTATAAAATGACTTTCAATCTAAATCAATCTCCGCTGACTTTCACATATATGTTAAATGAAGTCCCGCTCGCTACTGTGAGCTCTTCTAAGGACCTTGGTGTTACTTTTCATCCGAAGCTTAATTTTGATGCACACATTCTAATCGTGACTACTAGGGCTTCGAAAATATTGGGACTTATTTTCAGTCATACTTATAAACATAACAATATATCTACCCCCGTCCACTTTTTTATCTGTTTTGTCCGTCCTATCCTTAAATATTGCTTTGTAGTTTGGTCTCCCCGACACTCCTACCTCATTAACTCGTTAGAGAATATCCAGCGAAAATTTACTCGTGTCTTGTTTTACAAATTCAAAGTCCCATATCAACCCTATGACTGTCGTTTATCTAGAGTGAAAGCCTGAGACGGATTGGAAGCACTGTATATCGAATAGAAGAATTTATCAAACTACTCAAGTGAAAGAGTCGATATCTTTAAATTGAAACTTCTTCGGAATCATATCGCAAGATCTGTGACTGTGAGTGAAAACCCTTGGATTTCACAGCCGTTTCACCCTACATACGGATATATTGCGACTTGCCTCGCTACTGGCTTCATTCCTCCAGAAGCATTCGTGTATTTGGACATGAATCGATATGTTTCCCAGTCATATATCACATATATCGACGGGCCACCGATAAGAAGATAAAATATCCTCCGAGTTTGAGTTCACGAGACCAACAATTCCAATGGAGATACTCATTTGCTAGATTCGTTGAAGCTGATCGAATTGAGACGGCGCAGTCCAGGTATTGGTGGCTGAATGACAATGTCTAAATTATTTGTGTTTATTTCCAGTTTTTGTGTGTTTCGTTATTTAGTTTTTGAGTTTCAGCTCATTATTGCTACATTTAGTATTGTTGTTTATTCTGTGTTAAAAATTAGGGATAGGTTAGGTATAGGGTTATCCATTTTACGCTTGGGAAAGTAAAGCTAAATAAAACACATAAAATATTCAGATGGAAACAAAAAATTTACTCAATATAAAGATTGAAACTTGCCATTATACGTGAAACAATATCTCGGCCATAACGTCACGAGTATTGGTTTTCAATTGCTCAAGATTTCGAGGATTGTTCACGTAAACACGATCTTTCGCATAGACCCATAAAAAGAAATCCAAAGGTGCTAAGTCGCAGGATCTTGCGGGCCAATTGACATCACTCAATCTCGAACACACGCGTCCTGGAACCACATGTTCTCCAGATCATAATCTTCAACTTTTCTCCAAAAATAATCGGTTAACATCCGTCCATAGCGGTCAGAATTGACTGTAATGGCTCTTCCTTGATCGTTTTCAAAAAAATACGGGCCAATAATACCACCAGACCATAATGCACACCAACCGGTCCCCTTTTCCGGATGCAAAGGCCTTTCTGTGATCACCTTAGGATTTTGAGAGCCCCACATGCAGTAATTCTGTTTATTGACGTAACTACTGAGCGAAAAATGAGCCTCATCACTAAAGAAAATTTTGTTCGAAAAATCGTTATCAATGGCTTGTTGTTCAATCACCCAATTCGCATACATTCTGCGTTGTGTATAGTCTTGAGGCTTAAGTTCTTGAGTGAGTTGGATTTTGTACGGATGGGGATGCAAATCCAAATGCAAAATCCACCACAATGAGCCGTAAGACAAGCCCAAATGTTGAGCACGTCGAGGAATCGACAAATCCGGGTCTTTCTCCACCGTTTGAGCAACGACAGCGATATTTTCAGTAAAACGAATGTTGCAATGATGCACAGGCCTTGAAATATCAATAACCGATCCAGTCTCTTCAAATTTTCTCACTGTGTTCGAAATTGTTTGCTGTGTAGGTCGGTTATGTCGACCTTAATCGGCTCGTAAAGCCCTAAATGTTGATACAGCAGAATCACCATTTTTATAATAAAATTTAATGATTTTAAAGCGTTCTTCGACTATTAAACGATCCATATTTCTAAATAGCAAACCTTCAACTAAAAAAAACACGCTTTGGATGACATTTAATTCTGACAGATGACAAATGACAGGGTTATACTTTCCTACCACGAAATGGATAACCCTGTATATGTTATGTTTATTTTCTAAGGTTAGCGATAAGGTTAAACGCGTAGGTAGGAATATTGTGATAGAATTTTTTATTATAAGATAAAGTGTTGATTGAATTTTATTAGAATTAAGTTAAAACATTTTAGGTGTAGGATCAAAGTTCACTGTTGTGTTAAGATTATTAATAATTTTAGGATGGTGTTGATTGGTTTTTTCTCCTTTTTCCAATTGAATGACAAAATATGTAATAATCTTAATTAATTTGAATTTGCTATAGTTTTTTTTAAAATGTGTTTAATGATAACGTATGAAATTAGAGAGCTATTTAGGCCATTAGGTTTTTGTTTGTTTATTGTTTAGAATTTGCTTTATGTTCTTTGAAAAATTTATACCGATTAGTATTGAATAAAGAGATGGATTAGTATTGAATAGAGCGCTTTGGGCTTTGACTTTGGCTTTATGTTTTCTATATCAAATCTGCCACAATCAAATTTCATAAACATTATTTGCAGACTTACGTTTTCGCCAATCATCGCGTTCTTCTCGGGCCAACAATTTTTTTGTGCTACCGTATGCCCGTACAAATTTATATTTTCATTCTCCCATTATACGAATGTTAAGGAATCATGATAAGCTTGAGCTTGTTCCGTTTTCCGACTCAAACCTAGTTTTTAAATCGAGATTAAGAAGCCTGATTCTTACAACTCAATGGGAGACTTTTTTATACTTTAATTTAATTTTACATGCATATTTTACTAAATACTTACTATTGTTCATTGAATTTCTTTTTATATTAACTTGAACACTTAATTCTAACTTTCATTAATTTTCTTTTCTGTTTGCTTTGTTCCATTTTGTAATTGGATTATGTTTAATCTGTTAAATAGAGTTTAAATGAATAAAACCTCTGATTGGGGCCCTTAGACCCGGTAAGCCCACCGAAGACGGGACGTGCGCCACTTGTTTTGCCAGTGGGCTACAAATGAGGTCGCCAAGCGAGAACGCGGGCGAGTCGGGAGGTTCGGACCGGCTGACCTCTAATTTGTTTGCGCGGAGAACCAAATCCTACATAGCCCCGAATAACGTCCCTAACTTTGCCCCGTACTGTAGCGCGCTTCACGCTCCTATCCCACAGGTGGTACTCGGGGACACTTTCACACGGCGGTCAAGAACCACCCCGAAACCTCGTCACTGTCGCAACAACACCTGAAGAACCTCGCGAGCCAGACCACACACTGTTCACTAAACACACTTCTTTCCACTTATTTTAACAAATTTATTTGCGGTCACTCCATATGTAAATTTTCAAGTACTTATAAAAATCAAAGACATTAATTACCTACTACCTATCAATTTCCACGTGGTTAGGGGCCCCCAATTTCCCTCGGTGGTTGGTTTTAATCGCTGTTGATTTGATCGGCGGGTTGAAAATCGTGGCTTAAACTGCTCGTCGTCCTCCTGGCCAGCTTGTATCATGCTTTTCCTTCCTTCCAAGATTCGCCTTCGTGCCAATTCTTAATCGCCGCGTGATGACTTTGTCGCCGATTCTTTTTGCGTCTAGCTCCTTCAAATTAATTCGAGATGAAAGAGCTTTTCCCCATACTCTGGGGTCTTTTATTACCTCGGGGAGACACAGCTGCCTATCGAGCAATACGCTTTTCAATGTTTGTTAAGCTTTGCATCCGGCAATGTGGCAATGCCTCACTGCATTACCGCTCTGTAGCTTCCACATCTATCAGCGGGCAACTCGTGTCATCATTTACTTGCTTTGCTACTGCACACATAGATTGGGAGTGGAACTATGCACACATTGAGACAAAATTGGATTGGTAAAAGAAATATTGTTCAAATCCACAACGCATTCCACTCAATGCACTTATTCTATGCAATTGGATGATTTTAAGGGCTACCACAGCCTCGATCGTAGTTTCGCTTATCATCGTTGTGCACTGTATTTAGATTTAATTCATTAATTCCCAATAATACACCGAGCTCATGCTTTTATGGGAGCTGCTTCCCACACACCACTGGATATATCTGTTTGAGTTTCAGCTGCATTCATATTAGCCGCTGGTAGACCATATCTTACACTACTAATCCTATTGCTATTAATCATATCATTACTGCGTAGTTTTTTCACCGTCCCTGTTGATCTGGATCTTTAAGTTGTAATATACTTTTCCCAGATATCGAAGATTTATAGTCTTCACGAATTTTCCCGCATAATGCGAATTTGAAAAACTCGTAGGTTGACCAACAAATTGCTGTTGCAGTCATAGAATATAAAAATAAAGTGTATTGCCTGATATGGCAGATCCATAATCAATTGTGTAGAGTATGAGCGATAAAATGCACGGGACCCTTCGTTTCTATAGATTCCGCTCGTGCATTCTAAAATTGAATTCTAAGGCATTGTACATTTGCAGCCTATGCTTTATCACGTCTGCTGGATTCGATATCATCATCATGTATAAGTGTCGCGGCAAAGGCTGATATCATGTAATTGATTTGATTGTGCTTTGGGTATCTTGCCAATGTTTCTTTTGTACTCCAGGCAGAATGTTGGTACTATCTTTCCCATTGTTGAATTTAGCACTGTGGACACCTACAACCACCAAACCATCTTCAGCGCTGTACTTTTTCTCGAGTTTCTTCAATACAGGTAGTATATGCATACAATTGATCCAGCAATATCTGAGGAAGTCCAGAGCAACTGCTTTGCCTTTAAGCGATTCCGTGAATGTTAACGGCTCAGTTCCATTAAACTAGTCGAGATCTTCTTTAAATTCTGGAATGGGTTTCGCCTCCGAATCAGCTTCCTCTAAATATTTTCCCAATATTTCTTCAGTTTCGTCAGTCGTTTTCGCCAATCTCAAATATTTCAAATTCAAATCGGAGTCCTCCATTAGTATTCGAAGCTTTTGTACGCACCGTTTTATAGAAACACTTTGACTTGGCATCCCGCTTAGAACCTACTTTGTCTAGTCATTACATGTACCATGAAAATTATAACTGAAAATAGAATATTTAATTCAAAAACTTACGTTACCAATTCTTCTTCAGTCTGGCTAGCGTGATAAACATTACCTTTAGCTCGCGTGGATCTTGCTTGTAGGATCGTGTGTGAAGTATCCCGTGACAAAATACATACTACTGTGACCAAAAAATAAGGTGACATTTGAATTTAAACTGCGCGCGTCGAAGGATTTGGAGAATTTTTTTTAGGTTGGCAGTACTGTCAGTGACATCTATGTCAAATTCACATGTCAAAATATTCCTTAATGTTTAAGAAACGCGTCGTTTCCGGGATGGCCTTCATATCCGTCTTCGCTGCGGCTTGAATCTCCTCTATCGTATCAAAACGGTGTCCCCGGAGCGGTCTTTTGAGCTCGCTGAACACCCAGAAGTCACGCGGTGCCAGATCAGGTGAATACGGTGATTGCGGAACGATATCGGTTGAGTTTTTGGCGAAATGATCACGAATTACGAGTGCAGTATGGGATGGTGCATTATCGTGGTGTAAAAACCAAAAATTGTCTTTCCACAATTCGTAACAGCGTTACGCAAACGACGCATAACGTTCAAATAATATTCCTTGTTGACTGTTTGGCCCGGCGGAAGGAATTCATAATGCACAACACCACGATAATCGAAGAAGAGAAGAAGTTGATGGTCGCCCAGGATGCTCTTCGTCTTCGACACGTCCATGGCCGGCTTGGAACTCACTATACCACTTGTAAACATTTTTTAGACATAGCCTCATCAGCAAAGGCTTTCTGCACCATCCTCAACGTATTCGCAGCGGAAAATTGATTCCGCAAACAAAATTTAATGCAAATTCAACAAATTTCGACATCGCAAAAACGAAAAACTCACTTTTAGCAGCTTACAAAACGACGCGTATCTCAAACACTAATGAATATTTTGACATGTAACTTTGACATAGATGTCACTGACAGTACTACCAACCTTAAAAAAAATAATTCTCAAAATCCTTCGACGCGCGCAGTTTAAATGTCATCTTATTTTTTGGAACAGTAGTATAAAACAATAAATAAATAATGTGAAATACTCAATACTTCAACAATATGAGCTATCTATCTTTTTGTCGTCAATAAACCTTTCTTCTATATTAATATTATCAATGTTCAAAATAATATCTAAATTTGTTTAGCAGTATTGAAATCACAACGAACCGTGCTCGGCTTGATCTAAATTAGCCTAATGTACTCGTATTTTAAAATAATCACTTTAATGTTTATGTGGCTACAATTTTCGCAGGACGTCCTAAACAGAATTGATGTAAAATTATGCAATGTGAACCATTAGTTTCGCAAACATTGTATACGAGTATAATCGCTGTTTCAATATACTAGTGTTCAATATTACTAGTGTTAAGTTTTACCATCCTGGCAACGGGAGACTGTTCTCAATATGAAATAAATGTAAGAACTCTGTAATTGTTTAATGGACTATTTTTAGAACTTTAAAAATATCTGATGGAAATATTATCTAATCTTATACATTCAACAACACAAAAACAAATCCGATATTCTACAAAAAAGATAAAAGCGCCCCTTAATCCGCTAATTAACAAAGGTAAGTCACCGATTGATGATGAGTGCACCTCAACGACATGTCGTACATACATGCATGCATGAACAGCTTAGCGACACTCTTTCCAGATTGTATCTTTGTTTGATCCAGAGAAAAGTTAAGAGTAAATGCGATTGAATAAGGGTAGTAGGGCAAAAGACGATGTATTAGTTACCACCGCGACCAACTATCGTTTGAGGGGGTGTATCCGCTCTGCGTGGAAGGTGTCTATTGTTACCTGGCGGCAAGCCAGCAACCACTACACGCTCAAGATACTTTTCTTCTCTTGAACGTTTTGGGATACGGAAATCGCAATCTTGGAGTCAGCAGCAGCCGCAAGAGTCGACTTGTATGTACATAAGACAACGGCTCGACTGCAATAGGTCGCGTCTTGGGTGTGCGGTCAAATATCGCATTGGCACCTTTAGCCGGCTTTGGATTAAAGAAGTTTGGCTTCAGGTGTAGTGGAGAATGGCTCACGGTGACGATGGTCGTGCTCTTTTTGCCAGCCCCGAAGCAAGCGATCATTGATCGCGCATGAGCGTGTGTCTTAAGAAAAGATACTTGAATTATATGGTGGCAGATATTTAGATACATGGTGGGTATGGTCCCGCTGCTCGTCGTTTACCTGTCGCCGGCTGAGATCGTGTGATCGCTCTCACTGGCCCATGGTGCGCTCAGCCCCGGTCCGACTTGTCGTTTGACTAATCGCCTCGATAGAGTTTCCTTATTTCATAAATATATGGAATTATTGTGTGAGCCAGAGTGCGGCGGCGTGTGAGATATGTGAAGCTTACACATATGAGACATGCTGAGACACAGTGGCATATATCAGGCCGTGCTAAGGAAGCCGATAACATTTTAAATAGTGACAGACTCGGTGGCGGTACAGCCGGGGTTTTTTGAAGGCAAAAGAAAAGAATACGAACAAGTACTACAACGTGTGTGATATTTAGAGTATTATTTTTAAGTACATAACAGTGCAATATCGTAACTTCGGTAGAGAGTGAAAAGAATAAAAAATCCTGCCACGGTATATAGGAGGTAGTGTCGATAGATCCGTAACGCGCGCAGATACGAGTATATACCTGCATCGAAAAGGAGCTCGCCACACCAGCAACCATTCATTCATACTCCCGTCCATGAATGGTGTTTGTAGCTTTCTTTTCGTCGGCGTAACATTGAATTACATAAATGAAAAGGGGGTGATTAGAAGGCGAGATTCGCATTCGTCTTCAAGTGGTAGTGTCCAGTGTGTGCAACCAATATTGTGCTTTCATTAATAAATAGGAACAATGATTGAAGTGTGCGGCACACATCGATAACGCTACATCCGCGCTTCGTCAATACTTCTTGGTGCAACACACAACATCGCCAGCATTATACCATCGACATTCAGCTACTGATAATCTATCTCGTGCGAGTTATGTGCCTCAGATTTTCGCGCAGAACACGCATCGGCATCATTCATCTCTTCTCAAGCGCGATTCCAATATACCGACCTATAAAGTCAAAGGTAGCAAAATAGCAACATATAAAAGTTGTTGTCACACTATCAATTATTATTAGCACTCGAGATTTCATCGTGGTAACACACTCAACAAGTGTCTGCGACTCCTGCGAGTTCAGCCGTGGTCCCCAGCACATCCTCCTGGTGCACTTGTTGATTTTCTCCAAATAGTCAAGACAGTGGTTCACGTTCCTGGTGATTTTTCAAAAGGAACTTTTCAAGTGATGTGATTGTGCGCTTTAAGTTTTTTAACTTTCCAAAAACGAAAACTATTCGTGTTTTAAATAATTTATTTAATTTATTCTATCGATCGTTATAATTCCACGGGATATCAATTCACGCATTCCCTTCAAATAGCAAACTGTGATAAAGACCAGCAGGCACACATTAACCCATCTCCGAAGGATTATTAAAACCTAGTGCAAGTTTTGTGCAGTGACATATCCTTCGTCAGTGAAAAACCATTCAGGACCTCATTCCTAGCAAAATGCCCGCCAGCAAATCAAATAAGTTTTCGCGCGACCAATGCGGCGAGCACACGTCGACGTACCATCCGTGCGGTATGCTCGATAGAGACCAAAGAACAGCCAAATCCTTACCGGAGTTCTCCAAAATCGGCAGTGAATCGTATTCAATGCAAAAATGTAGTCAGTCGAAAAACAAGTGCTGTTACAGCAAATCGCTGCATAATTCAAATAATGTGAATGCCATAAAATCAGTCAAACAACATCGACTCCAACAAAACGGATCAGTATTATTAATTTTAAATTGTAGTAATAATAATCAAGTCGTTATTAATAGTAATACAACAAATCAGTCTGATAGTAGTCGTAAAAATAACAATAATTTAATCTATTGTCAATTATCGTCGCTATCAAACTACGAGCACTCCTTGGACACTTGCGATCAGGTCAGCCTGCTGAAAGATTGCAAGTGGCAGAAACAGGAGCAGCAGCAGCAGAAACCAAGATCTCCCGTCGCGTGTACTAGATCCTCATCATCATCGTCATCCTCAAGTAAGTAGCGCCAAAATCTTAATCTAGTCAAAACTAAACATTCTACACTCATCCAGAATACCAATTGCTTACGCGCGTTGTCTAAACTAAGTCAGTGCGCTAAGAAGTCAATACCGCCGAATAATTTAAGCGCGTCGCGAAAAAATTAGCGAGTAGATATTAAAAGTAGGAAGAAATTATGACGAACAATTTCATTGATTTTTTTTATTCTTTTGAAATTTTAATATTTTAATGTCACTGACCCATACACACACCCCTGGATTGTTCAACAACTAGCTCATACAAGACACTATTCTTTGCATTTCATTAAGACGCGTACTCTCTCGCGCCCGTTCGCGCGGCCTTTGTCCATCGCCTTTTCAATATTATTGCTAATTTATGTCAATATCTTATTTATTATATTTGTTCGATTGTAATCGAACTCTTTAAAATGATCAAACATCATCTGACATATCTTTCCGCCGATAATTTTTCTCATTTCTAAATGTGAACCAGCGAGATTTTCTTTTTCGTTGAACAACATCTTGATGATGATGCTGATGATCTCAGGATAATAATCATTGAAAAATATCAAATTACGTTGAATAATTTGAGAATGAGAAAAAAAATCTTATCCCGAAACTATCTATAAATATTGGATTTAGGACGGATAGTGCGGGAAAAGTTAAAAGCGTCAAAAAATCTGATGAAAATCTTGATAAAAAAAAATTATAAAAATATTCCCACCATCGTTTCTGGTCAGAGAATTTGTCGTTACGTTATTTTTATTAATTTATAAATTATTTTTTTTTTCATTTTATTATTTTTTTCATTTAACTTTGGTGGTCAACGTTTCTGTTCTTCTTACTCTTTTTTTATTTGATTCACACACATACCCTTTTTTTTACAATTTTTGAAACGTTAATGTGTGATGAAAATTATGTTTTCAATTTTAAAATAATTCATTGAATATTAAAATGCCGAACAAGAAAGATATGTTTTAAAAACACAAAGAGAAGAATGGGATTCGGTTACATTTGATTGGACCTAAAATTTTATTTTGTTTAAGCTGGTTTCGACATGATGATCCAATGATAATTGATTTCGGTAGATTTTCGCTTTGAGTCTCTAGATAAGGAAAATTTGTTTGATTCTGTTTGTTAGACGTTTGAAAATTAGAAAAAAAAGTCAGGGTGAATCTGAATTTCTTGTAATAGCATTAGAAATCAACTTTGAAGCAATCAAGCCAGTCAAGTTTTTCTTCAATGAATATAAGATTAAATAGCTTTCGAAAACAATAACTTCGAAGAATAAATAGTAGTGCTGATATGTCGATAAAATATTTAAATAAAATACGCAATATCTTCTTGTATTTTTTGTCATCGCTTTGCCACTATTGAACCCATGAAAAATTTTATTTTTAAGCATATATTTTTATGCAATCATACAATTGTTTTCAATTGGGAATTCAATTAAATGGCTATAAAAATTTTCTATCAAAAATAAATCCTCCTTTCCCAAGCATTCTGAGTTTCTTCGCAGCAAATTCAAGAATTTTAATTAAAAAGTGTTAGGTATTTTAATTTTTAACCCCAGTTTAAATAAATGTTGTAGGCATTTGCATTTAAACAAAACACCTAAACCTTTTAATTAAAAAAAATGTTTAAAAAGTATTTTTGAATTAGAACATCCAACTAAAGTGCCTCAAGCTTTTTAACTAAAATATTGGGATTTGAAGTAAAGTATTTAGAAAATCATGAAAAATTAGTCGTAAGTAATTTTCTAATATTAAAGAAAAAGATAATTATCATTCATCATCATATCAGTTGATATCTTCTCTATTTTAAAATAATGTTACATTTACTTCGTTAAATGGCCTTAAAAAGATCTGTCGGAAAAAATTCTAGTTTTGATTATTTAAAAATCCTAGGCTATGCCAGCAAGTGATTTTTGAAGAAAACATTTAAACTTCAACTAAACTTCTCTAAATGAAAACATATGAATATATTTCACAAGTGTCTTTTGAAACACTACTGAGGATTCTCTTTAATTTAAGATAGTTTTATTCCCAAAAGATAACATGGTTCCAGTCATCAAATTAACAGCAGGTAGAAAGAAAATTTTTTTCGTCATTATTCCCTGCAACATTTAGCTATGTTTCCAGTCTCTCATACAAAACACAACGTGCAAATAGCCTAAATATCATTGTACTATACAATAGATAATCATTTCTTTCATTTATCATCTTCACTTCTTTATTTCAAACTCTGTAGTTTGTAGCGTTTAATTTTGTAAAAAAAATTCAAGCAAGTCAGTTGAAAATTATCAAATTAGATTCAAAATTACTGTAGTCATATTTTTTGACTTAGGCTCTCAGTTTCAAAATCTTTGTTTTCGGTATTTTTGCACCTTTACAACTTTGTTATTCATTTGGTATGATTTTCGAAACTAAACTCTATTTAAAACACTAAAGAAGGGAGCACTACACCCAAAATACTATATACATATATGTTTATTCAAAACTTTCCCAGTTTTCACAGAGTTATCTAAATTTCTGCGGCAAAGTTTTAAAAATTAACGAAGACTTTTCGCCGTCGGTAAAACCCACTTATTGCAAATCCTTCTGAACTTGCCTTCTTTGAAAGTTGCTACAGTATGAGCACACTGAAAGAATTGAGTGGATCATACTGGGCAAAATCATATAGCAAGACGACTATTTGTACTGCAAAAATATTCAAAAAGTTAACTAAATGAATAAATATATTGACTATTGGAGCCATGACTATTCAATAAAATTTATATTTTATATTTGAAGAGAATACGCTTTTGCTGCATGGACAATTATTTTTCTAGTGACCGTAAATATACAATCTGTCATTTTAACTACAGGGTTTTCCAATAAGAGGTGTTATTTTGATATTAGAAGAAAAATCTTCTTCTTCTTCTTCTTTGTAGCACTACAGCCCCTCTCGGGCCTTTGCTTAGAGATAGTTAGAGTATATCGTTTTTCATGACCGTATTGATTTTTTCGGAGGTTGGTTTGGTCAGTACCATGCTCCCGTGTGCTTGCTCAGCTATGATATGATCTGATTAAATCGGTACATATCACCATTGAGTGAACACTCGTAGCCCGTCCGAAAAATCCCCTGAACTAAATCACGTTGCTCCCAACGAAATTTGAACCTGGGACCTTCGGCTTATGCGTTCATGCTCTAACCACTAGACCACACAGACTCAATAGAAGAAAAACACAATTTTTTAATATAAATGATCGGATGCCTATTTCATTATAAAGAAAAAAGTATGCCGTTAATAGTGGAAAATAATAACATCAGGCAAATTACCACCACGACCACGCTTACAGGACCATATCCTTTTCATGAAATTTTCAATAACCAAATCGCAAAATGGCTGCCCTATGTCCTCGATAGCCTCACGAATTCCATCTTTGAGGTCTTGAATCGACGCTAGGATGTTGACGTAGACCTTCTCCTTCACGAGGCCCCAAAGGAAGAAGTCGCAAGGTGTTAAATCACAAGATCTATTCAAAATAACACCTCTTATTGGAAAACCCTATAGTATTTAAAGAAAATTAAATTGTATGCCTTCTTTCGATTTTCATAATATTTTGGTAGCTTCATTCTATTTAAAAACAAAATAACCCTTATATAGCGCATCTCGTTCATAATTGAAATAATTACAACTCCAATCATACAATCAAATTATGAAAGGTTAAAAATTAAATAACACTTGCAAAAAGTGCCCATAACAATCGTAATTGTATATATACAATAGGTAAAATTTGAGAAAAGTCAATTAACTAAAGCCATTTAGGTATTGCCGTCAAAATTTTTCTTCTTGTTTTTTTCTAGATATACAATAAAAATATCTAAATAAAAAAATTCTAGGAATAAAAAAAGATGACAAAATAAAAGCAAATTTTCTTTTATATTATTGCTGCAATTATTTAGTACGTTATTGAGATGAAAGCATTTACTAATGCAGTCCTTTGATACCCATTAGGTTGCATTTGATTAAAATTAAAATGTTTCCATTTGAAGGAGTTATAGTATCATATAGAATTGGTTTCAACTTCAGCAATTTTAAAAACAGACTTATTTGCAGTTTCAGAAGTGCTTTAATCAAAAATGTATAAATAACTGC
This sequence comes from Odontomyia ornata, assembly GCA_963969285.1. Classification (NCBI taxonomy): domain Eukaryota; kingdom Metazoa; phylum Arthropoda; class Insecta; order Diptera; family Stratiomyidae; genus Odontomyia; species Odontomyia ornata. Next base: position 385,134,801 of record OZ017739.1, read on the forward strand.
TTTAAAATGTGTATTATAAGTTTTTCAGATTTTATGCTAGTCAAATATGTAAAGAAGATTTTACTCTAAAAAAAATCATTACAAAACCGTTCAAATACTGGATTATCCATATCGTGGTAGGAAAGTATAACCCTGCCATTTGACATCTGTCAGAGTTAAATGCATCCAAAGCGTGTTTTTTAGTTGGTTTGCCATTTAAAAATATGGATCGTATAACAGTCGAAGAACTCGTTAAAATTATTAAATTTTATTATAAAAATGGTGATTCTGCTGTATCAACATTTAGGGCCTTACGAGCCGATTACGGTCGACATAATCGACCTACACAGCAAACAATTTCGAACACAGTGAGAAAACTTGAAGAGACTGGATCGTTTATTGATATTGCAAGGCCTGTGCATCATCGCAACATTTGTTCTGCTGAAAATATCGCTGTCGTTGCTCAAAGTGTGGAGGGAGACTCGAATTTGTCGACTCGACGTGCTCAACATTTGGGCTTGTCTTACGGCGGATTTTGCATTTGGATTTGCATCTCCATCCGTACAAAATCCATCTCACTCAAGAACTTAAGCCTCAAGACCATACACAACGCAGAATCTATGCGAATTGGGTGATTGAACAACAATCCATTGATAACGATTTTTTGAACAAAATTTTCTTGAGTGATGTGGCTCGTTTTTCGCTCAGTGGTTACGTAAATAAACAGAATTGCCGCATATGGGCCTTTGCATGGTTCAGTCTTATATTGAAATTCAGTCTTTATATTGAAATTTCGTTTCCATCTGAATATTTTATGTGTTTTCTTTAGCTTTACTTTCCCAAGCGTAAAATGGATAACCCTATACATTCTAATAACAACAGTTTAATAAAAATCTAATATGTACGCAAGCGAAGCGTTATAAAGCGATATTTGGAATTTAAATTTTAATGAAAGATCATTCCATAGACATTTTTTTAATGCGCTTTCGAAATTTACATTTTGAGCCATGCCTTTTTTGTGGTTTTCATTTCAAAAATTTATAAATTTCAAATAGGAATATTGATATATTTGTGTTAATCCATCACACAACAGTCAAAATCCCAAACTTGGGGTTGAGATTTATTGTTAGGGTATCTAATTCCATGACCATATTAGAATTCGAGATGATATGATGAATATCACGTTCAACTATGTGATTATTACCTGATTTTTCAATTAATACCTATCACAACTGGGTGGGCTGATATTCCGACAGGAGCATCATAAGCTCAAACTCGACGCCGCCACTGAGGTTTGAGCTTGAGAGCTGCTGCGTAAGCGAAGTGTACTCTAACCCACTGCTACATACGGATGTTCGTGTCAAGTACGTTGAAATTTAAAAAATAATTAATATTGATAGCTAATTTTTAAGCTTGAAGCTTACTAAACTTCATATAAATGTTCTATAATTCAAAATAAATAGTCAAGGAACCTTCCAAAATTAATTTTTCCATTATTTTAGTATTTATTATCTACGATTGAGAGAAACCTGCATCAAATAAAAAGCTTTTCAAAATAAATTTGAACGTGTTTTCATTCAGTCACTTGCTGGCATCATTTTAAGAAATTATTTTTAATATTTAAATGTTAAAAGAACTCTACAGTGAAAAGTAGTGCATTAAAGTATAAAAAGTAATATTTGATTCAATGCTAATTTGAAATTTTTTTTTTCTTCTTATTTTAAGCCTACAGCCGCCTAGCAAAAAATAAACTACTTAAAAATGAGCAGTTTTTCAACCGTGTTCAAAAATCCATATTTTAATACAGATGTGCGAAAAACCTTCTAATTATTTGAAACTCTTTCTCATCAGTAGAATGTAAATTACATTGTAGAATATAAATTACATTCCCTATTTCTTTTTCTTAAGCATGTTAGTTTAAATCTTTGAGCAACGCAATAGAGTAGGTACACCTTAAGCTTAAATTGATATAGACAGAAGAAAGGCCAACAAATTATTAAAATGAACTTGTCAAGATATTTTAAAAATTGAGAATGATAGGCTCTTACCTTATATGGAATGGAATAGTTGTAGAAACAGGACAATCCATAAAGTTTATCATTTATTTAAAGAAAAAATGGAACCCAAACTATTTTCCAGTAAGATAACTTTGACGAGTTGTTTCTTTATATTGATCCTTTTGGCAAAGAATTAATACAAAGTAACCATCTGGCTGACTTATCACTTAACCTACTTCTATGTTTTCTAATTGCTAATGCTGCTTTAGAAAAGAGTCTCTCAGCTGGTACTGAAGTAGCAGGTATTGAAAGAAAGTCACAAGCTATCGTAAATAAAATCAGATATTTCGTGTCATGCGTCCTCCACCAGTCTAAAATGCCTTCCGAGTTAGTGGCTCTTGGTTTACTTAGATATTCCTCTAACTCGTCGATAACTACGCCACAGAGCCCAGAACCTGATGACGTAGAAGGGCATGCATATAGTTCCTCAAAGTCTATTACGTCTTCATCATATTCACATACTTTCCTTTCGTTTCTTGCCAAATCTGCAGATGTACGAGTAGACACCAAGAGTAGCCTTTTATATTCTTCATAAAGTTCATTAAATTTGCCCAGGCTTTCTGATTTAATTTGCTTCCCCCATAATATAATATCAAAAGTTTGAACTTTGTATCTTGGGTCTAAAATAATATAGTGTAGTAAATCCAGTTACTCTTCCTATAATGCTTTAGCATTTTATTTCGGGCTGCTTGGAAACCCAGAATGAGCCTTTCATCCACTTCAGTTCGGTCAGGTTTCTCATTTAATTGTTTTACCGTAGATTCAATTTTGTCTAGCAAGAAATTGAATGATACAATGACTGATGGTAATGTAACATATTTTTCTCCACCACCTAGTTTCGTTAATAAAATATTACAGTTTATTAGACACTTGATTTTTTTCAAGTATTTGCCATTCAATCTCTATAATTTCAATTCGGTGACAGACGTGCACAATATGTTAATGCCAGCTATCACTTTTAAACCTAATCCAATTATATTTGTATCATGCGTGGAATTCTATCTCGTTGGACAGTCAAGTATAGGATTCAGATTTTTTGGCACGCCAGCTTCTTCGCAAGCAGACTGGAACTTCCTCTTAAAATCTCACTTCTCTTTAGTTTACTTGAGATACTGCATAATTTTGTAATAACTGTATGAGAGTCAGCAATATTTGGCCCATACGAGTATATTTAAGCTTCTTCAGTTTCGCTTTCAGAATTTTCATACTGCTTGGTCTTCACTTTCTGTTTCACTATATAATTCCAATGTCTTTCTTAAATCTTGCACACCAAGGTTCAAATGTGAGCAAAGCATCAAAAATATTGACCATCTGAATCAAAAGGTAGCAATTTTTTACTCAGTTCATACATAAATAAGGTATTTGCTGTTGCGTTTTCAACGGTGATACCCTAAATTTTATCAGCTAAGTCATACTCCAATTAGCATTTGTGGAAAATCGTTGCAACATCTGAGCCGGTATGTCGACCATGCGATGGTATAAAGCCAAGAACAACAGATCGATACTTCCATTCGTTGTCTATATAATGAATAGCTACTCAATAGTAACTCTAACCTGCAATGAACGTCCATATATCAATGGTAAATGACATTTTACATGTGTATTGTCGAAGTCGATTTTCAACATCCACTTGTAGTTCTTCAAATCGCTCTTTGGCTTTTCTTCTCAGTGCCGACTTTTTAGGAAATACCATATTCGGGTAAATCAATCGAAAATATTGTTGTATTTCTTGAGAAGGGAAGCTATTTCTTCACAATTCAATCAATTGTAGCTGTCATGAAGTTGTCACTACAGTTTCCAGATACTGACTGAATTAACAATATTTATTTAATAGTTAATTATAATATTATTGACAAGCGTACTATAATTAATTGAATATTTATGTAACAAATTTTTTCTTACCTGTCTGCTTTATCTAGCTGTTATAAAAAAGTTAGAGATATCTCGACTTAATATTGATCTTTTTACTGGAATAACTATTTGTGATTCCTTTTTTATGGAAAGATAGTAAATGCTTCCTTAAGCCTGAAGTATTTATATTTTTCATTTTTATTTCAACTTTTTTATGCCGGCACAGTTACAGGTAGTGCTTTGGTACGCAGAAATTATTTCGAAAAACTCATCTAATAGGGTTGCTAGATCTGATTCTACAACTTTCACTACTTCGGCTAGAACTCATTTCAAATTGTAAACTTATTACTCTAAGAAAAATTGATTCACTTGACTTGGAGTAAAGCTTCAGTGGCAATAAATGAAACTTAAATAAAACTCCCGAGTATTTGTATAGCACACCAAATGGCGAATAAAAAAATAATCGTCATTTAAATAGACCGGCAGCAATAAATCAGCAATTTCAATGCTGTGATGCATTTGTGTGCACAATCTTGCAATAAAACGGCGGTTTTTCGGTAAATTATCGAGTAAGCTATCATAACCGAACGACACCTAGTGAATCAACATATTGCGTAACGTAAAAGAAATAGACCATAATACATATTATTATTACCATATACTCTACTAGTTTTTTTAACTGTGCTGAACAGACTTTCATCTTTGAAACATAAGTTCATATATTGCTATAATTTGATCAGTAAATTTTTTTGCACATACGTTAGCTTGAACAACGTGAACGAATGCCACGTTGCGCCTCTTGCCTTGCTCTTTAGTTTTTCGATTTTCGGTGTTTGTCAGTGCGTATTTTCCTGGCTTCGTTAGGAAAAAATTTTATTGTGTGACATATATATCACATGCATACATATATTATTTATGTGAACAAGATACTACTTGCTAAACATATGTATCAATCAATATAATACCTTTTACGGTTATAACCACCAACTTTGTTGTCACATGGAAGAATCGTGATTTTGAAACCAATACGAGAGAACGTCCATCAATATCGGTATTGAAACAAAATACTCAATATCGCTCAAATCTTAGTTTGACTTAACTGCGAGGTGCAAGAGTCTTGCAGCCTCAGTTTTGTTCTTTGTAAAATCTTGCAAGGTAAGTCTTGGTCTTGGTCTTGCTACAATTAGGTGGTCTTGGTCTTGCGGAAATGCAGAGACAAGACCAAGACTGCAAGACCAAGACCAATTTTGGGCAACACTAATGTTGATATGGGTTTTCTTCGCAGAGCCATGCACAATACTGTCATATTTGACATTCTGGTTCAGTATTGCTTGGGTTGTAAGTTTAAGTTGTGCTAACTTCGTCCTCGACGTTAAGCCAGATAACGTTCACAAAATCTGCATTTCTTTTTTGCACTAGTTTCACTCCCATCAGACGAGCTCACCATGTCAGTTCCTCATCAAAGTTCAAGCCCAAAAATTTCACTGGATCTCTGTATGGTGAAACATTTTCTCTAATTCTAAGAATGTGGGTTCTTCAATCGACAAAAATGAACTGGTACAGTTTTGTTTGCTGAGAATTTAAGTCCGCCGCTCTCAATCGCTTCATTCGCTTTGCTCATTTCTTCTGCATCTATTTCTGCTCTTATAAGCGTCAAATCAACATTTGACATTACATATATTTCTGAAGTTATATCATCTGCTATTCCATTGATAGCGACTTTAAAAAGTGGCATCGTCAAAACGGATCCCTAGGGAGTCCCTTCTTCGAGTTGACAAGATTCTGATAATTTGTTTCCGATCCTCACCTTAAAGGTTCGTCCACTGAGAAAACTTGCCTTTCGAATTCCGTTGATGTAAATTTTCAATTATTGAAAACCTTCATGTCATGTCAATAGCTTTTTTAAGATGAAAAAATCCCATTGGCACCACCAGCCGGAAATGCGAATTTCTTATAGGTACTCTTAATTTTGAAAGCAAATAATCATATTATTGGTCCGCACTTTGAAAGTCAAACATTGTTTTTTACTTTTCTTTCGATATTTATAATTTTTTGCAGATTAAAAGAACTTATCCATAATTTCATATTTCATTTAGAGTCGTTGAAAAACGTGGCCGTTTTAGGGCCATAAAAATCTGAAAAAATCGCTTATTTGAACCGCCTCTATTTTGAAACTTGCCCATCGATGATCACCAAAATAACAAAATCTTCAGATTATATTATCTTCTATCTTAAGATCAAGTTTCATATACATTGAATTAAAATTCTGACTTTTAAAATTTGATTCAGGTTTTTGCAATGATTGAGTTGCCAAAAAGTTGAGCCTTAAATAGGAATTGAACGTCCTAACGAGAAAATCAAAAACATCAATATTATTTATTGTTAAACTAAACTGAATTTATCATTTTATTCATTTTTTGAAATGGTATACATTAACATGATTTAAAAATTTTTTTTAATGATTGTCTGCATTTTCTTAGTGGATAAATTTTTGTCGACAGCCAATTCTCTTAGTTTTGGAAGGATCAGTGTATTCTATACTGAAATCTTGTCTTCTTTAGCCCATTGGAGACATGTGTTGAATGCTTGGATAACTTACTCTGTTTTGATTTTTGGCCGTGGAGAACTTGCAAGTATACTTTTGCCTTCACTGTCCATTTCTTCGGCTTCTAAATTATGACAAACGAACTTCTGCTCGACATCGTTTTCCCGATTCAATTCTGTAAGTTATCGCAGGCAAAAGAGGCCACATCTCTTAAAGTAAGTCGTAAATGCATGTAACCATTTCATGGAGACAAATGATTTGATCTCTTGTGACTTTCAATGGCAGCTCATCCTTCTCCAGCACTTCTGTATAACTAAAGGCTTAAACTTGTGCCAGGCAATAGACAATAGCTATGCCTTAAATTGAAATTCTTAATTTAGATCCCCAAATTAGCTTCTCGATTCTCAATTAAACGCACCAAAAGTCCTATTTTGTAATACAGTTTTGTTAAATTGATAATGTTTTCGTCAATTTTATCAAATCAAAAGTCTTGATTAAGAATTGAATAATCTGAAACAAAAACGTCATTTTATGCATCAGGGGGTCCAGGGGCGGCAAAGCGTATGAAAAATTATTTTGAAGTCAATAATTTTGTTTAGTTTATATCCGCAGGCCAATTCTCTCTTTTCTTTAAAAGCCGTCGGGCCTTGCTGAATTATTTTCAAGGTCACTTAGCGCCCTTGAAAATTGAAAATCTTTAGTAAAGCCTAAAATTCTGAGAGACCACCACTTCTGACCTTTCCATAAAGTTTAAGTGTTGTGGCTTCTAGAGTTTCTGAGAAAATTTCCTGTGATGCACGGACAGATAGGACGAGAAACTAGTAGGTTCTTGAAAATTTGTTTTACAAAGCCCTAAAAAGTAATACGGTGCGGCTTGTTGAGTTCAGAAGAACATGAATTTTGAATGAGTTTCTTCAAAAACCCAAAATAACGTGGGGCGCTGGCTTCTGACTTGAACACGTTGATTTTTAGCTTTCTTCACAAATCTGCCGAAATCATACAATAATTTACATGTCTTAACAATTGTTAAACTATTTATAATAACCAGCCTATAATTATACATGGAACTCACATTTCATTCCAAAACTATGATATAATACATATCAGTACTCACCACATTCCAATCATTGTTTATTATACTTCACTTTGCCATGATTGAATGCAACATGTGAAAATAACTTCATTGAAAAATCTCAAAAACTTAGGAAAGTAATGTTATAATATATTTATTTCTAACAAAAATGATCTTTAAAGCTTTGCTTTACTACCTAAAGAAGAATGAATGTTATTTGTATACATTACCATGACTAACCAAAGCCAATGCCCCTTAGGTATATACAATATATACCCTCTTTTAATGCTTTGTACTAGAATAATACCCTATCTAACTGAATTGTTGTGTTGAAGATACAAAATATATATTTCTATAGAACTTGGTCGACTTTATTAATGCTTAATAATACTACTAGTTGCGATATTGCGATGCCGTTAATCCATCTAAACAGCATTCGTATATTCAATGCTAAATAAACAGCTTGTAATTAGATTTTGGGATAGAAATTCAAAAAAGTTCTAGTGAATTATCCAAGATTAAAACTTAGCACGTAAGTCGAAATTCTGGTTTTCCCAAATCCTTCTGACCATCCCCTAAACGATAAAAAGAACTGCATAGTGTAGGAATTAGGAGTAAAATTATACACATTGCTAATGGCCAATTTCTATTTCGCTATGAAATCTTTTGAGGCAAAATCTTTACTGCTAATACGATTTGGCCTGTAAAGATCATTAAATTGTTCATATTTTATACGAAACCTGGAAATTTTCGCATTGTTTCCAATTTTTAAGCCTGTAAATATTTTACAGTAAGGCGCAGATTAATGACAAAAAATCAACTAACAATTTTAGACATTCCTAATATTCTAATCTACCTGGTGCCGGTAGCTTAATGGAAATACAAAGTTAAATACAATTTGAGTTAGTAAAAAATATCAATTAATAACTTACTTTAAATAGGTAGGGGGATCCCGGGAAATTAACCCTAAAAGTTCTCAGTTTTTCCTTGAAATAGAAAATAATCTAAACCGTTATACCACATGTTAGCATTTTTCGGGTGCAAATTTATTTGTTTAGTAGTGATCTATAAAAATTAAGTCATGAAATTCTTCAGAGTAGGTGTGTAGTTTGGTTTTCAAAATGAAAATTTATCTATTTTCTAACGAAATCAATGGATTTTTTTCTAGTTAATAATTCAATCAATTATTTTCATTAATATCATTCTGCTTTTCTTTCTCATTTCAGAATTCAGCAATTTATTAATTTGCATTTGCTTTTGGCTATTACTTTTACAAAAAACACGAGCCATGCCAGTTACAAAATCATGCGAGACATACAAGGATGCTATCAAAATGATATTAGATCAAGCAAAAATGTCATATAAGGATAATTTACTCGTTTTTAATAATTTTGTAAGTATACAATTTTAGTTATTTGATCCCGTTAAGTATTACAAGTGAATTGAAATTTAATTTAAAAAGTCAGGCTAGCCAAAATGGTAAAACCTTAAAATGAAAAGTTAGTCTTGATACATATTCCAAAAACATTTTATAAGGCATATATCATTCGGTTATGCATCGCGGAAAATTTTTCACAAACTGCCTCTAAAATAGATGACAGAACTGTGTATTTACCGTAGTATATGTTTTGACAAATTGGAATATCAACAGAAGTCGTGAATTCTGCCTTAAAAATCTAATTCATGAGCCCTCCGACAATTTAGGCGCACGCGGCAAGCTAAGTCCAGCATTATAACATACAGGGTGTTCCAATAAGAGGTGTTATTTTGATATTAAAAGAAAAATGCCATTTTTTTTAATATAAATGATCGGATGTTTATTTCATTATAAGCAGGAAGGTATGCCGTTGATATTGAAAAATAACATCAGGCGAATAACCCCCATGACCACGCTTACAGGACCATATCCTTTTCATCAAATTTTCCATAACCAAATCGCAAATTGGCTGCTCTATGTCCTCGATAGCCTCACGAATTCCATCTTTGAGGTCTTGAATCGATGCTGGGCTGTTGGCGTAGACCTTTTCTTTCTCGTGGCCCCAAAGGAAGAAGTCGCAAGGTGTTAAATCACAAGATCTCGTTGGCCAATTGTGATCATCTCTTCGAGAGATAACACGGTCCGGCAACTTTTCCCGTAAAAGATCAATGGTTTCGTTGCTTGTGTGGCACGTAGCGCCGTCTTGTTGAAAGTAAACGTTGTCCAGATCAATGCCATCCAATCCCGGCGATAAGAAGTAATTAATCATCTCTCGATATCGCAATCCATTCACCGTAACTTTTGCTCCAGCCTCATTTTCGAAAAAGTAAGGTCCAATGACTCCACCGGACCATAAATCGCAACAAACAATCACACGTTGAGGAAAGAGAGGCTTTTCAACAATAACTCTTGGGTTTTCCGAGCCCCAGATGCTACTATTTTGCTTGTTGACGAAGTCACCGAGGTGAAAATGGGCCTCATCACTCAAGATGATTTGTCGATGAAGTTCCGGATCATTTTCATGCATTTCAAGGACCCAATCAGCAACGACACGACGTTGTTGATGATCGACCGGCTTGAGTTCTTGTGTTAACTGAGCTTTATAAGCCTTAAGATTCAAATCTTTATGCAAAATACGGTGTAATGACGTTTGTGGAATGCCTAATTCCAAAGAACGACGAGGAATGGACAAACCTGAGTTTTCTTCAGCACTTTCGGCTACAGTAGCAATATTTTCGGCTGTTCTTGAGTGACGTGCCTGGGTTTTATTCTTCACATCACTAAGTTGTCCCAACAGCTCGAATTTTTCCACCAATTTCTGTATTGCAGTCCGACAAGCTGCTTCCCGACGACCCAAAAATGTTCGAGTTTTACGAACCGTCTCTGCCAAATTTTCACGATTTTTATTGGATGTACAACTTAATAACTGGAATTTGACGCTAGATGTCCGTACTAACAAATATCGTGAAAGCTCGAACTTTATATATATGTCATTTTGAAGGTGCATTTGACAGGTATCAAAATCAGTCAACAAAACAATTTTATCTTGTGTGCATCACTATTATTTTTCACGATGAATAACTTCGAAAATTGAAGAAAAAAACAGCATTTGCGGGAAGCTCTGTTGGGTCATTTTTTGCAAAGAAAACCGCTGCGGGAAGTCATCTTTTGCTTGTAGACGTTTATGGCGACGATGTTTTAGCAAAAACACAGTGTTTTGATTGGTTTCAACGCTTCAAAAGTGGCGATTTTGACATCAAAGACAAAAAACGCCCAGGACAGCCAAAAAAATTTGAAGACGAAGAATTGGAGACGCTACTCGATGAGGATTCGTGTCAAATGCAAGACGAACTTGCCAAATTGTTGGGAGTGACTCAGCAAGCCATTTCAAAACGTTTGAAAGCCGCCCTATGAGTTGAAGCCGAGAGACGTTGAACGGCGCTTCTGTATGTCTGAAATGCTGCTTGAGCGCCATAAAAAGAAATCATTTTTGCATCGGATCGTGAGTGGGGATGAAAAATGGATCCATTATGAAAATCACAAGCGCAAAAAGTCATACGTGAAGCCAGGCCAACCAGCGGTAAAGCCAAATATCCATGGCGCCAAGGTTATGCTGTGTATTTGGTGGGATCATAAAGGGTTGTTATATTATGAGTTGTTGAAATCGGGCCAGACAATCACAGGTAACCTGCACTGAACACAATTAATACATTTGAAGAATGCCATCATCGAAAAACACCCAGAATATGCGACCAGACACGAGGCTATAATTTTTCATCATGACAACGCTCGGCCGCATGTTGCAAAACCCGTGAAAAGCTATTTGGAAAATAGTGGATGGGAAGTCCAGACCCTGCTCCGTCTGACTATCATTTATTTCGCTCGATACAAAATGCCCTCACCGGAATACGCTTCACTTCAGAGCAAGGCGTCCGAAATTGGATAGATTCGTTTTTGGCCGCCAAGCCGGCGCAATTTTTTTTGGGATGGAATTCATAAATTGCCTGAAAGATGAGGAAATGTTGTAGCTTCCGATGGACAATACTTTGAATAAAATATATTGTACGATTTTTCCACAATAAAGCATCAAATTTCGCTAAAAAATTCAGGTTATTAAGTTGTACACCCAATATGAAACTATCATTTGTTGCATTATAAAAGCAACACATACACACTCTCTCTTTCCCTCTGTCTTGTTCCCCCCTTTTCTATAAAAGAAAGAATATTCTTAGCAGAATTTCGACACTAGTTCCATACCCTATTGAAGTAACCTAATTCTACGGTCAAAAAAAATTCTATTTCCTCTAAGCATAAATCATCTTATTAGCTACCAAAAATGTATCACCAAGCCATTTAAATTGCATCATTAATTGAAATTCGTCATAAACTATACTACTATACATACTCGCAACAAACTTGAGTCAAACTAAGTCAATAAATCGTTAGTTTTCACCAAACTAATTTACATTACGTTACTAAATCATATTCATATGATCGATTGCCGTTTTTCGCCGGCGGCTTAGCGGCGACTATTACGCCCGAAATTGTCGTACACGGCAAAGTGAAATAAAAAAAAATTAGCTTCAAGAAATCCATCATCATCCTACATTTTACATGCATTCACATACACCCAACTATAACATATGCTGAAAATATCGGAAGGAAGTTTTATTAACATATCGCAATAAAGAAAGAACAAATCAAATAAAAAAAAATTAAATTATAAGATAGAATGAAAGAATTGATTGAAAACTGAATGAACAAAATAACGCAGTGATATACAATCGACATACAATATCTATATATCTTTTACTATCTTCACTAAATCAAACCGGACATATACCACCTATACGAATACCAATTTTAAAAGTCTTTGATTGAAAGGAAAACGTTGTTGCGAGAATTATGGTCACCTGATGTGGAGGGTGGTGGAAGAGTGTAAGATGACCGTAACAGTGAAGCTCAACATGGAAGCCGGGACGACTGAAGGGGGGCAATGAGGGTGGATTTATTGAATGGGTCTAAAAGAATAGATTGATATCGCAACAATTCTTCTCGATCTCTCTCTGTAAAGAAATAAATAGCAAAGAAAAAATATCGTCAATAACGCGAGTGTCAAGAATAAGACGTTGAAAATGAAAGATTTCCATTGCTCGCAATGCGCACACGATATAAAGACAAATTGTGCGTATAAAAAGCTTTACTGTCTTTCAATTGTCCCATCAAGTTACTACTCTTTCCTCACGCGTAAACCACACTCCCCCGAGGCCCCCTTCAAACACTTTCAATCAATGACTCTTTTTACGCGATCGCGCGCACCCCATTGAAATTTAATGCGTTTATGATTTGAGGCGATGATCGTTCAATAACTTCTTGTTGGCTTAATCGATTAAATAAAAAATAAACTCGATACTAACAAACGACAATTTATATTGGCTTGACTCTAAAAGCATTGCAAATCAGAACGTAAGAACAAAAGGATAAAATTTTGAGACATGAAGAAAAGAAAAAAAAAACTATTTCATTCATTGATTCATTTCATTGATGAAAACTTTTCATTCATCAGCAGCACTCAAAATCTTTAATTGAACAATTTCGTTGGATTTGTTTGAAATTATTGGCGGTCGTGACCGTTTGATATTTTGTATGTTTATTATTTTATTTGATTTAAGTTTTGCTGATGAATGTTAATTTATTGCAGCATGAGAGTAAGAGAAGACTCATTCGACAATACGGCGCATATGTTGCGCAATATGTGCTTGGTATTGCCAAAATGAAGAATCGCAAACTATTTGTTGAAATGGCAAATTTGAATGTATAATTAAAGCTTATACTAGTTTAATTTGATTTTGCAACTTTTTCTTATGGTATATCTTGGAAGCGCAATAAGTCAAAAATATAATTACAAATTCTAATAAAATCGGATCTACGATATCTTCTTACTAAAAAAAACTAATTTAATGTAGTTTCCATCATAGAGTATATCTTATTCAAATCGTTCAAAACACTAAATCAAATCAAAAGCTGACACAAATTTTCTTTGAAGTATTCATCAAGGTTCTTTGGCTCACGACCAGACAGAAAACCCGTGAAACGTGCTTCGGTATACATACTTTAGGTGTTTCCCAATTTCGCTGTGAATGGATGACTAATTCATATTTTTCATTGAATACTCGTAGAGTAGTAAAATGTGACGTAAAAATGGAAATATTGATGAAATATACGACATCAATTTTTTAGAAACATTAATCTTCTCAAAACTTTTCGCGGAACAACTTTTGCGCACATGCATTGTTGGTTTTTTTGTTGTTGTTTTTGCTTGGATCAGGTCCAGCCAATTTTTTTCTGAATCATCTCGCGGTTGTTGGTCTAGTTTCGGAAAGCATTACATTGGCGTGTGTAATCAAAGTTAATTTGTTCGATTTTGAAAATGAAGTTGATTAATTGTCAAGTATTCAAGAATAGTGACAGAGGAAGAAAACAACCAGAATTTATGTATTGAGAATGATAAATAATAGTGATGAAATAATAATCACGATTGCAATAATAATTTTAATAATTACCATAAAAATTATAATTGAAATATTAAATTTTGTAATTTCAATTATTAAAATATGTTCTGCATTCAGTCTGAAAGAAACCTGCTTACAGACGCATTGAAGAGTCCGCACTTCCAATCTTGTGAAGTTGTTTCTATGCGACTTACTTCAAAACGAACCTTGCCCGCTTGTTTCTTCTTATTTCAGATCAAATTTGTGGTAATGAAGCTAACATTTTTTAACGAAGCAGCCTTTAAAAATGTGTTAAACTATTTGTCTGCCTCCCGCCCTCTTTCTCTCTCTTTTTCTAAAACTATAAACCTGATAAACTTGTCTTAAGAACTGTTTTAGATCATCTTCAAAAACACTTCGGGGCATGTTTCCTTACTTTGCAATGTCCTCCCAAAAAATGTGTCAAGTTTGAACTCTTCTATTTTAGACACTTGTAAATCTCACCTTTACCATTGCAAAAAAAATGCATTCAATATAATCTGCTGCCCCATCTTCACAGCGGTTGTATGCTCTTCGCCTTCCGCGAAAATACGAGGGCTGTCCAGAAAGTAGACGTTTTGCCGAGGCGTGGGAAAGGGCAGGGCTAGTGTCACCATCTTGGTGTCAGAGTGTTCTTACGCTCAGTATGCAATCACCCGTGCTAGTTTGTACATCATTCCTATCGCACTTTGTATGTAATGCTAAAATAAGTGCTGGAATTGAAAATCCCACCAGGTGTGAAGTAAACTTTATCGCCAGATTTGGGATCTGCACGGCCAAAGAGTAATCATTTAAAAAATAGGCGAACCAGTGTTCACAATGAGGATGGCGGAAATCAACGAGAAAATCCACAAAAATCATCGTTTCGCGATTAGAGAACTCTCAGTACATTACCTCCAAATTTTACGATGCTTATTTCACAAAATTATGGTTGATAAAGTTGATTACTACAGATTTTGTGCCATGTGGACTCCGAAAATCCTAACAGAAGACCACAAAAATAGAGTTGCTGCAGTCTTCACATTTCAGAAAGACCGACAAAAGTGAAGACAAATTAAAGATCGTATCGCAACTGGTAATAAGGCTTGTCTAAACCAGTCAACTGTGAATTGTTGGTGTAAACCAGTGGCAAAACTCGCAGGCTGCAGATTTCCACAGAGAGGGTATTGAAAAGTTTATACTACGCTATCATAGATGCCTCAATTTAAATGGCAATTATTTAGACAACTAGCCTAAGAGTTAACCTCCAAAATGCATATACTGAAAATTATTTTTTCCACGTCATTTGGTTTTCATTTTAAAACGTCTGTTACTTTCTAAATAGCCCTCGGGTATACTCTGAAAAGATCATGTTTAAATAAAAATCATTATAACTCTAACTCACTAAAAATACACTTTCATGTATATCGTGTCAGCAGTATTTATCGTAAAGATTTTTTCTTTTCAAATTTTTGTAAGAGGGGTCTCCCCTTCTAGTGAAGTAGGCCTTATTAATTTTTTTCAATGGTAGTCGAGTGGAGTATCAAATGAAAGCTCTTACTAAGCACTTCTAGAATCTTAAACAAACAGGTAATTTAGTGCATTTAGGCGCTCAGAGAGGGACAAAATATATGGAAAATTTTTGTAACACCCCCCTCGCGATTTGACACTTTTGAGCTGGAAAAACTGAAAAAAAATCTCGGAGGTAGGTTTTTATGACTAAAAATACAAAAAAACGTCAGAAACCAACATCCACTCAACTTTGTTAGTTACGTTTTCCCCATAATATTAAAAGGGATCCTTGAACTTCGTAAAATAAAATTACAGTTATGTGGAATAATATAAGGTCCTTATGCTCACAAAATTTCATGAAAATCAGATCATAATGAAGTGAGTTGGTTCGATAATGGATACCAGAATGCGTTGGACAAAAAGAATCTGGCGTGCAAACAATATTTAATTAGGAAAACCAGGAAGAAGAGAGAACCTTATGAAAATTTCACAAGAGTAGCGAATAAAATTATTAGAATTAAGAAAAGAAAATACTCTGATGATCATTTAAGAAGTACCGTTGTAAGTCTAGCGAGAAACAACATAAGACAAGCATACTAAGTAGTGAAAGACCTGAAATGTAGTTATCAGCCCAAGATCGCGCTCTGTCGTGATGATCAAAGCAAGATGGGCATCATAGTTCAATAACCTCTTTCATCCTCCCCAAAGATCTACAACATCGGAGCCCATAGATATTCCCGGAAAGCTTTTGTAGGTGCCGCTAACTCTGGGTAAAGTCTGTTCGATAATCGAGGCCTGAAAGAGTAATAAACCGCCGGGCATCGATGGAATCCCAGTGTACCACGTCAAATATGGTAGCAGTGGTGCTCAAGAGCCATTCATGAATTCATCCAGCACATTTGGCAACAAGAACAAATGCCGGGCGAGTGGAGCCAATCAATTATACTCCCTATGCACAAAAAAAGTCACAAGCCACAATGCGAAAACTATAAAGGCATATCACTACTTTTTGCGGCGTATAACATATTTTCAAAGATCTTAGAAACTAAAATCGGTCCCTACGCCAACAGTATTATCAGTATCAATATAGGCCATTTTTTAACTGTCAAGAAGGTAATTCGGAAATGCTGGGAGTTCAACATAGACATAGACCAAATTTTCGTTGACTCTAAGCAAACGTAAGACAGTATTGATCCTAACGTACTGTACCAAATAATGCTTTGCTTTGCTTTGCCAGCTAAACTAGTCCGATTTACCAAAATTACAATGGCATCGATAACCTCCCAAGTCCACATGAAGAACCAATTCACCGATGCCGTTGACACAAATATTGGGCTAAAGCAGGGAGATGGGCTGGCCCCATTACTATTCAATTTAGCTCTGAAATACGTCATAAGAAAGCTACCTATCTATACAAGGGTACATTAATATTCAAGCCAAGCCAAGGGGTAGCCTGTGCGAATGACATGAACATTTTGTCACGGATGTTAACAACCAACAAAGAACTCTTCCTAAAACTCGACAGCGCAACAAAACTAGTAGGACTACAAATCAATGCGAATAAAATAAAACTCATGAAAAATACATCGAAAATTCAAAATATCACATTGGGCGAATATAGTATCGAAAATCTGGGTGTACATATGTAATTGAGCGCCAAAATAACGAGTACTACTTATCAAAGAGACATAATACGCTGAAGAATACTGCTCACAAATAATATTTTTTATTCAGTTTTGACGATCTTGAATACCTGCTGTATACACAGGAAATTAAAGCTCCAACCATACAAATCAATGATAAGACCCGTACTATACAATGGGTGTGAAATATGGACCCTAACCCAAGCATCTACAAACATATTGAATGCCTTCGAGATACGGGTGCTGAGGCGAATAATTAGAGCGAAGCTAGACGGGGACCCATGGCGAATTCGATACAACCATGAGTTGTATGAAATTTTTGACGAGCCTAAAATCTCAACGATTATGAGACTGCGGAAGCTTCAATAGGCTGGCCACGTAAATCGAATGGACCAACAATGAATATCAAAAAGGGTACTTGTTGTGAGAGAACTGAAAGGTGGAGACCAGTGGGGAAACTGATCGACGAAGAGAGTTCATTGCTGCCCGGATTTCGAAAATGGAGGACGCCATCGATAGACCGAGACAGTTGGAGGCGCTTTTCGTACGAAACGAAGGCTTGGGAGAGTTTGCGATGGTACGAAGATGAAGAAGAGCTTTAGATACTTAAAATAAAGTAAGCCTAATTCACAGTAATTTTAGTCGCGATAGGACCCAATTTATGATAAATAGTCCTAAATAGAGCCCAAAAATTGGTTGTTCAGTCGATGATAAGCCTAAACAGATCGCAATTTAGGACAAGAAAGAGAGTTAACTTAACATAATTTATGATGAAGTAGGCCATACAATGACATATAATTTACCGCTAAGTGGGCCAATACAAGTGCCAATTAACGGCATAATTGGCCTAAACACAACTTTTCTGGAGACAAAATGAGCCGAAAGAGAGCCTACAATAATAGTTATTTGGCATAAAATTATTAACGAGAAAATTCGATTTTAACAAGGCTAAAAAAGGGTATGACCTGAGCCCGATCCCTAAAAAATTGCCCTAACAAAGCCCAACTTGTGATAGAGTGGGTTTAAGCTAGGCTTAGAAAAGGCCCTAACATTAGTTATTTCATACGAAAGTTTCTTTATTTCGCTTTTTTACAAAATTCGAGATTTTCATACTTAAAAAACTGATCAAATGTTAACTTCATTGTAAATGCGAATCGAAAGTAAGTTATCCTATTCAATATTCATATAAATCGAAAAGAAATTGGATAGTCCCCGGTCTGATACACAGATGGTGGTGCTAGTATTAAATCCATATGATTTTTAGTTAGTACCAACCTTCAAACGATACGTGTCAAAATTTGAAAGCAGTCCTACCATTAGATTGTGAGATATTGCGTTGTGAGTGTAGCTACTTTTGTTATTTGAAGAAAGATGAAAAAAAAAAATTTCGTGTGCTGATAAAATATTGCTTTTTGAAGGGAAAAAATACAGTTGAAGCAAAATCTTGGCTTAATGAAGAGTTTCCGGGGTCTGCACCAGGAAAATCAACCATCATTGATTGGTATGCTAAGTTTAAACGTGGTGAAATGAGCACCGAAGACGGCGAACCCAGTTGACGCCCAAAAGAGGCTGACGAAAACATCAAAAAAGTTCACAAAATAATTTTGAATGACCGTAAAGTGAAGTTGATCGCGAAAGCAGACATTGTGAAGATATCATCTGAACGTGTACATCATATCATTCACGAATATTTGTAGATGAGAAAGCTGTGTGCAAAACAGGTGCCGCGCCAGCTCACAATCGATCAAAAGCAACAATGTGTTAATGAGTCTGAGCAGTGTTTGAGGCTGTTTAAGCGCAATAAACCTGAATTTTTGCGTCGATATGTGACAATGCACAAAACATGGCTCCATCATTTCACTCTGGAGTCCAATCGACAGTCAGCTGATTGGACTGCACACGATGAACCGAATCCAAAGCGAGGAAAAACACAACAGTCAGCAGACAAGGTTATGATATCAGTATTCTGGGATGCGCAAGATATAATAGTCATCGATTACCTCCAAAAGGGCCAGACCATCAACAGCGTTATTGGGCCGTTTAAAGGATTAAATCGTTAAAAGACGGCTCCATTTGAAGAAAAAAAAGTGCTGTTTCATCAAGACAATGCACCGTGTCACAAATCAATGAAAACAATGGCAAAATTGCATGAATTGGGCTTCGAATTGCTTCTGCATCCACCGTATTTGGCAGATCTGGCCCCCAGCGACTTTTTCCTGTTCTAAGACCTCAAAAGAATGCTCGCTGGAAAGAAATTTCGCGCTAATGAAGAAGAAACCATCGAAACTGAGGCCTATTTTGAAGGGAAAGACAACTCGTACTACAAAAATGGTATCGAAAAGTTGGAAGATTGCTATAATCGCTGTATCGCCCTCGAAATCAACTATGTCGAATAATAAAATCGAATTATGTCAAAAAATGTGTTTTACTATGGTAGACCGGTGACTTTTCAATTGGCCTATATTAGATGAATGATAATTAATGAAAATTCAATAGCAGATTGCTTTCCCAGCCAACTTCAATTACAATGAATTTAAGTAAACTTTGAATTTTTTAAAAAGTTTTTACATCAATGCACCAATTGGTGGCAGTAACCCTGTCAAAAAGAAGCTTAAGGGCTCTGTAAAATGAGTTTCGCAAAGATCTACTAGTCTTGCGACCTGTCCGTCTATTCATGTGTCACTGCAGTTTCCTCAGAAACTATTGAAGCTACATACAAAGCTAAAACTTTGTGGAAAGGTTGGAAGTGGTGGTTTCTCAATAGTGTTGCTCTTATTGAATATTTCAAAATTTTGGTAAGGATGGGAGGCCTTAATACCGAAAAGAACGTTATACATATATTTTAACAGAGATAGCCAAGTGTAGAATCAAATGAAAGGTCTTGGTTGAAGCTTTTAGAATCTGAAACAATAGTGGAATTTTGTGGATCGCAGGGGCCAAGCGGAGGCAAAATGTTCGGAACATTGATCCCCTCACGACTGGTCGCCTTTAAATCAAAAAATCGCATCCATTTTTGAAGAGACTTGTCACTGGAGGTGAAAGCTAGATACTGTATGAGAATATCGTACCAAAACGCTCTTGGACCAAGAATACTAAGCCTTTAACTATCGCTAAACCTGGCTTCCACCCAAAAAAATACGCTATGCATATGGTGGGATTGAAAAGGAGTAGCTTATTATGAACTATTTGAGCAAGTTGAAACGATCAACTCGACAAAATACCACAGCCAACTTGATAATCTAAAGGGTACAATTGCCAAAAAATTGACAAGAATTAGCGAACAAACGAGGTCTCGTTTTTCATCACGATGACGCCAAGCCCTATGTGTGTGTACTCGTCAGAAATAAATAATTATCATTTAGCTGGGATGTTTTATCTCATCCTTCATACTCTGCTGGCATTTCTTCCTCCGATTATTTTTTATTTCTTTCATTAAACAATTCTCTTCGTGGTGAAAAATTTAATTTAATGATGAATATTTTGCCGACAAAACTCAGAAGTCGTGGAAAGAAGGCATTATGAGGCATCCAAAGAGATGAAGAGAGGTTATCACTCAGAATGGATCACATAAAATTTTTAAAAAACTGTATCAAGTCTGTCTAAAATAGTTGTTCTGTTTTCAGACAATTTTTTGAATTTTTAATTTTTTGATTTTTTTTTTTGCTTTCCAATAAAATTTTGATTTTTATACATTTCATAAATGTTTTCGTTTGCTTTACAAATGTGTTTCTCATGTCGTACATACTAGTAAAAACCCAAATTTTGCTATGTCTTTTCTTTTGACCCTAGCGTCTTTTTAGTGATACGAAAAACCAGTGTAGCCAATGTTGGGGCTTCTAAAACGTTTTTTGTGCAAAGTTGAAGTGTTCGACCTTAAACCTTCATAAAGAAATATGAAAGAAATTTCAAAAAACGGAGTCTTCTACGTTCTTTTTGAAGTTTTAAGTTTTGGAGGCTGGTATCTTAAAATTTCCCCAAAATTATGTTTTAAAAGCTCCAAACTCCGTCTTTTACTAGATTATACTTTGCTACCAAGCCAGCCTGTTCGAATAAAATTAAATGTATCTTTTCGAATAAAATATTTAACTCTCCATATTTCCATTGACTCTAGTTTTTCTTACACTCTCTCATTCTCCGTCCAATTAATTTATTTATTCTTTAATTTTTATCTTACCACCATTAACTCTTCAATATTTTTTATTGTTTTACAAATAAATCCGGCGTCTGGACAATTTCCGAAAGGAAGTCAATCAAATATCGACACGAACGCAAAAATAAAAGAAGAAAAAAAAAAGAACACTTTAAGAATCCGCACGTCACAATCAGCGCCTCCACGAGTATATGTGTTAATGTTTAATCAACATACAGTCCCCAATGTACTCGTATGAGTCTTAATCGAAGACAATACAATCTACTGAATAAAACTTGGAACGTGTACAGGCAGGTGTACATGATAAAATAGATAGTATCGTGCAGCTACTACAATATGTCACATTAAAAGATACGCATATGAGTACGTTGTGTACGGGATGTGTGTTCTGTTGTGGATGGCACAGGTAACTCACATTTACACCATTCAATCCATCCAAGTATCGACAATATCATTGACAAGGTGTTGTTCGATTTGTTAGCCCTCTGGAGTGGCGAGTAATACCATCAATTCCCCGGAGTCGAAAAAAATTGGTCGTCCCATTCAGTAGACAAACTGGGGAACAAAACTTATTAAAATTACAACAGAGTAACTTTGCAGATATGCAATAATGATATACGTGACAAGATCAAGAAGTATTAGCTCGTCTTGTTCACTCAGCGTCGATTAGTTAGGCGGTATGCCAATGCCTGAGCCGGTATGTCAAATCTTATCAATATTTTTTGGGGCGGCAATCGATCAAAGGATTGATCGGTGGTGAATTCGTCGTTTTTTGCGGGACTTTCGATCAAGCTCGATTTGACGAAATAATACTGCTATTGTTGATTTATTTGCTGTTCGATTTCTTGCTTTCGAGTGGCGCCTAAAAGATTGTGAATGGATGAATGAATGCAGGATATGCGATCGGAAAAAGATAAGCAATTAGTCTGGAATCATCAATGAACCACATGCCTGAGCCAAGTGTGGTGCAGGAGGTACTAAGAAAGAGTAACGAAAATCAGGTGATGTTATTGTTCTGCAATAAAGGTTCTGCAGAGGCGTTTCGTAATGTCGTCACTTCCTATGGGAACATTTTTGAGTGGGTCTTGAAAAATACGACAGCCCTCGCAATATTCAAATTTTTCCCGTTGCGAACGGAATTCGCACAGCGGAAGTAGGCTCTTCCTGCAAGAATCTTCTTCTTTAAATTGGTCAATAAGTAGCCTCTTCAAACACTGATTTAGTTCATCAATGACTCTCATTTTACGATTGCCTTTCTGCTCTTAGCATTCGAAATTATCGGCACTTGAACTCATACTTACTCCAACTTATTGTCAGCACTTCAGATCCACCTGCATCCGTTAATGAGTAAGAACTAGTAGAAACTTCCATTCATGTAAGTCTAATCTCATTACATGCCTTATTTTCCACCGTATCAAGCGATTAATAAACTTCGCTTCCGACCCGCCCGGCCATTCCTCAGCGCAGGTTTGGGTGTTCTTCCAGGTGAACAATCTGTGCCCATTCATTCTTGTTGCGCGTCATACCCGTTCATTCGGAAGAAACGGTCAGTACGGTGGAATAGCGAAACACTTGTCATCACATTAGTAATATATCATTCTTGTTACAAGAATAATATGCAAATAGCCTCGAGACCGGTAGAATTTAAAGAAGAAATCCCGTGTTGGTGGTGGGCTTGGTACTATTGGCGAAGGTGATTAAAAAATCGTTGTTGGCGGCTGAGGAAGAGATGAAAAGAAGAGCAGGAGGGGAAGGAGGAGTAGTAAGTAGCTGGTTGTGTAGTTGTTGTTACTTTAGCTGGGCATAACTTGAAACTCCAAGTTCTTGTTGACGCTTGTTTGTCTGGCAAAGCACTTGGCAGGGGGTGACCACTTGGCCACGGGAAATGACTCTCCGTCTTGCTGAGGTTTTTGTCGGTTTCTTTTTCATCCTCACTTCCACCACTTATAGGTATGTATTTACGCTAGCCAATCCGTTTGATGGGCTCTAATTTAGGTAATATATTCTATCTTACGAGCAATTTGTAACTGGTTAAAAATTTCAACAACTTTTTCACAATTTTCAACCAAACAAAGTAGTTTGATGATTAATACACATATTATATTATTCAATTGTTTCGCACAAGGCAATTGATTAAAGATGGAAATGAAGACACTGAAATATTTTTTGGGATTTTCCATGATTAACCTATAATTATCTATGCAATACAATTGAACTGGTAAGTTAGTCATCATTTTGGAGGCTTGTATCTCTGAAGACCTAACTTTATACCAATTTTGTATTTGACTCAAGTCTAGTCACGCACGAGAAAAAAAGCTTCTACGTGTTTTTCCGCAATAGTGAAACAAGGTCGCGGATAGTTCCTCATGCACTTACTATATTAAATGTCAACAAGTATCTTCTAATCTACGCAGTATAGACGCATGTTGATCACTTATGAGTGCTCGTATATATTTGCTAGATGTTATTGTCTTGATTCTGTCTCGATAGAAAGGTCGTTAGATCTTTAATTGCTTTATTAACATTCCACGGTAGTTTATTGACATTCATTCCTGGATAAATGTGTTTTTTTTTGTGTAAGCTCTAAGTAAATAATTGTTTGTTTTGATTTCTGAATTTTTTAATGTTTTTCTTTTATTCATTTCTTTCATTACAGACTAGAAAATACTTCCAGGAGAATCATGAAGCATTACATGAAGGTTGGAAGCATGTTCGAATTGACTCCTTAAAGCCAAGAACATCAACCGATCGACGAAAAGAGCCACAATTTTATGATCGAACGGAAGAGGAAGTGGTAGCACATTTGCAAGGTGTATTTTCAAAGGCTATGGTAAGTTTCATCTTTTAATTTGTTTTTTTATTTCAAAGGAGTAGGAAAAAGGTTTCTTGAGCATAATGATATACGTTTTGACATATTTTTGGACCATGATTCCAGTCAAGTTGTTTGGGGAAACACCTATCAGACGGAGGTTTATAAGATCAATTCTCATAAGCTATTAGTTCTCAGTGAATAAACATAGTCTAGTGTGATCATTCGATTTATTTGCAGATCTTAGGTGCCCTATCTAGCTCTATAATTTTTTTTTTAAGAAGTTTAAATTTTACTATAACTATTTAAGAGTAGGAATTTAAAGAACATTTTACAGTTTACTGAAAGATTCATGCTATGATCGTTGCAAAATTCCTTGTAGATACAAATCCAAAATTACTATAATGTGCATCAAATAGTATTTCAAAATGTATGCTTTGACCTCAAAAGCTTCATAGCGTCTCTGTCAAACTATCCGTTTGTATAGAAAATTTATAATCCTTCATTTTTTTAATGCATACGGGGATATGCAGACAAAATTCCTTTTAGCTATGAATTTTTCCTGATTAACCCCATCACACGAAGCCGGTTTGGTCCTATATCCGTTCTCTTAAGAGTTCTCGTCAATTTCCTCAGTATATTCGCTACGAACACATTGCCTCTACAACATTACAAGATTCTTGTGATCTGTTCACACGGTATTTCTCGTCCTTCTTCTCTTGTTCAAATATCGGTCCAGTTTCTAAGGAATCCTCTACACCTTCATCCTTATTGGATGCTTCTGTGTTTGTTACAAAAATCCGCTCGAGTTCGAGCTTATAATGCACAACTTAGATCCAAGCCTAGGCTGTGGTCCAGATGGGGTCCCGAATTTTTTTAAATAAATCTTTGTCATCTTCCCTCTGTGTTCCTTTATCTATAATTTTTGATATTTGTCTTGCCAATGCCACTTTTTCTTCCTACTAGAAATATGCATTTGCATTTCCTATTTTTAAGGCAGGTGATATTAATCTCTCCTGTTTAAGCAAGATTTTCGAACGTTTAGTATATAATGGTGTCTATCCACTAGTTCTTCCCTTATCGTCCCGTGAGCAGCATGGCTTCATCAAAGATCGATCAACCTTTTATCTTTTACCAACGCAGTTGCCTCCGTAATTGAGAAACAAAGCCAAGTGGATGTTATATATACGGATTTCTCCAAAATTTTCGACTCTGTGGACCATAATCTCCTTCTCAGCTAAATAAAAAGCTTTAATCTTTCCCCGTTCCTTGTAGCCTGGTTTTCCACCTATGTCACTAACCGTACATAAGTTGCTTCTGTCAACACCTACCTCTCTTCTCCATTTCATCCTCTTTCTGGTGTCCCACAAGGATCAATTTTAGGTCCTTTACTTTTTCTCATTTACATCTGTTGATGTAAAACGTTGATATTTTGAATTCAAAGAGCACTCTGTTCACTTCTGTCAATAAACATTGTGTTAAAACGTTGGCTAATTAAAATCATATTATTGTCTATAAAACAATAACATGGTAGCAGAGCGTAGTTCGATTTGAGTGGACCAACGTGTTTTTCAAGAAGATTGAGCAAAATAAATAGTGTTTTTCGAAGAGATTTTCTCAAAACTTGAAGGTGAAGGTGTTGTGAAGATACTCAAGAATCACGGAATTTAAGTACAATAGGACGACGAATTCTGTAGATCTTGTGTAGAAGGTAAACAACATCGAGAACTCATGGATCCCGAAGGTACGAAGATGGTGATTACGAATCTTCATACGCCTCAGCAGAACGGTTGTGCTAAACGATCAAACCGGACAATATGTGAGCTAGCACTAACCATGCTTGTTAGCAAGGATCTGCCGAAGTTTCTGTGGGCTGAAGCTGTCAACGCTGCGGTTTACATTCTCAACCGAACTGGTCCAAGCTCTGTAGAGGGCAAAACTCCGTATGAGTTGTTCGTTGAGAAGAGTGTTCATTTGAACAGGTTTCATATTTTTGGAACCACATGCTGGGTGATGGTGCCTAAAGAACGTCGGAAGAAGTGGGATGCTAAAGGCGTCGAAGCAGTTTTCGTTGGGTACTCGGAAGACATCGATGGTTTTCATGTGTGGAAGAAGGATAAAAAGCAGGTGGTCCGAAGTCGTGAGGTCGTTTTTGGTCCAGAGCATTCCTCTGAAGTTCTAGCTTTGTTTCCGGTTGAAGAAATTGAAGATCCTGTCGAGCCCCGCGATTTACCCAGAGTCCTGAACTCACCTGAAGCTCCGCACGTGCCTGAGGTCCCGGATCCTGTGTTGCCAGTCGTTCCTGCTGAACCGCAAATTAATGAAACTCCTAAGGCTGCAAAAGATACCACTCAACGACGTCTTCGAGATAGAAGTAAACTTCAGAAACCTGTAAAATTGAGTAAAATGTTTCTTGCAGAGTTAAAAGAACCTCGAGACTACAAAGAAGCCATAAAGTCGGGTAATGGTGAACACTGGAGGGCTGCGATGAAAGAAGAAATGTCTTCACTGAAGAAAAATTCAACCTGGGTTTTAACGGTGTAACCTCCAGGAAGGAAGACAATTGCTAATCGCTGGGTCTATCGTATCAAACAAGATGCTGAAGGGAAGGCTTTCGCGACAAATCTAGGCTTGTTGCGAAGGGTTATAGTCAACAAGAAGGTATTGATTATCATGAAACTTTCAGCTCCGTAGCTCGATTTGATACTATCAGGGCGATTCTAAGTGTTGTTGCTAAGGAAAGTCTGGAGTTGGCCCAATTTGATGTGAAGACGGCATTTCTAAACGGTGCTTTGAATGAAGAAATATACATGGATCAACCTGAAGGTTTTTAAGATGATTCTGGCCGTGTGTGCAAGCTGATTAGAAGTCTCTACGGACTGAAGCAATCTCCGAGTCGCTGGAACAACCGGTTCAAGGAGATTCTTATCAAATTTGGTCTCCACCAGAGTGAAGCTGATCCATGTCTTTCCTTTTGTATGTCTGGTGAAGATAAACTGATCATTGTCCTTTATGTTGATGATGGCCTGGTTGCTGCAACACAGAAGAGTGTGATTCAAGAGTTCCTGAGGAAGCAGGAGATGGACTTCAAGATCACAAGTGAACCGCTTGGCTGTTTCCTGAATATGCTCATTGAACGTGAAGAAGATGGTTCAATTCGTTTGAGTCAGAAATTGTACGCGGAAAATCTTCTTCAGAAGTTCAACATGGCAGAAGCCAATGCTGTTTCAAAGCCCATTGACAGGTACCTGCAGTTGGAAGAGAACACAGAACATTGTGCCCGATACTCTCTCGCAAATGTATTCACCAGAGGGGGCAGAACTGGCAGTGAATGGCGATAGTCCTATCGTATTAGATCGGACAACTATCACAAGTTGCGGCAAACCATCGAGATCAAACAAACACAGTTGCCTGATTTGAAAGTGGTCGATGAGATGAATATGCGGCCGGTGACTCGTTGCAGGAAGACGAGTCGGGAGCTTTGGGTGCCGGAGGAGGTTCCGCATAATCTCATTCTCCTCCTCTTAGTGCTCACGGTGGCTACGGTCGAACGCTTCGGCGTCGTAAATAATACTTCTTTTGGCCTAAAATGTCCTCGTAGGCCAAAGAGTATGTAGCCGCCTGTGAAACCTGTAAAAGCACTAAAACTCCCAATTAGCTTCTTCGACCTCCAATGAGTCAACTTAACGTTCCGGAGCGCGTATTTCATCGTCTGTATATAAATTTGGGTCATCTATGGGACATATTGGTGCTATCTTCGTACTAGACCAGCTTTCTAGGTTCCCGCTGGTAGAACCCATTCGAAAGCTCACGACTCCACCTATCGTGAAATTTGTAGAGAGTTGGATGTTCCACATGTTTGGTGTGCCAGAAAGCCTTTACCAGATAACGGAGCTCAATTCCGTTTTCGCCAGTTTTGGGGTCTACTCGAGGAGTGTGAGGTCAAACACCAACTGATACCCGTATACTCTCTCCAATCTAATGCATCGGAAAGTCTGAATCGCACCCTATCAGCTGTGATCCGTTCTTATGTCCATCCAACCCAGAAGGATCGGGTTCGCCGATTGTCCGCAATTCCTTGCGCATTGCGATCTTCCTACCATTCTGTCAGGGGTGTTTCTTCGTACTTCGCCGCCTTCGGATAGCACATGATTTGCTACGGGTAGTCATACAAGCTACTGCAGTAACTAAAACGTTTGGAAGACCCCGTCGGTGCACTGAAGCCCCACGAAATATTTGGCGTGCTCCGCCAACAAATACGACAGAAGGTAAAGAGCGCAGGCCGCCCATATGAAGTGCATTACAACTTACGATCTCGACCTTCTGAGTTTAAAGAAAGGGATGGAGGCAGTCCATTATAATGCGAAGCTTGATCGGCGCTTCTTAAAAAGTCGAGGGCCAAGGTAGTAGGACCTAGGCGCATTCTAATGCAAACCACAAACCAGTTATAAAAACAAACCGGGTGTCGTTCAGGACTAGTTTTTGATGCAGATTTTATCACTGCTGATCATCAGATTAGCTTTCAGCCAAAACTGACACAATTCCTAGCAAAAATCCCAGACACCATCATTTTATTCGAAATTAGACCTGTCCAACTTCAAACTGTATAAAAATTTGCAAACTTTTCTTCTGACAATATTCAGGGATGTAATGCTTTACAACATCATCGACATGTCTAGGTGGCTTAGCTACCACTAACGAAGAATTGCATAAGATGCTATAGATCTTACTGTCCAGAAGGCAAAAAACAAAACACCAGAAGAAAGTCTACCCAAGACTCTATCTTTATTTACTGGTCCCTCGAAGGTTTGCTATGTTAATATCAAATGGTGAGCACCTTGATAGAACATGCCTGTATTTATCCTTGATAGAACATACCCATTTTTATTCTAAGAAAGCCAAAAGTTGAATAGCTTTATATCGCTTTATTTATTGATGCAGCAGTTCAAAATAAAAATGAGCTTAAAAAGAGAGTGAAAACTAAACTAAGATAAGGTTTTCTCACGACTAATGGTCTGTACAGGATCAAAATTATCGAATGTTATTTCAACGCTAGCCATAATTACTGACATTAATTTTTTAATATACTCGTATATCAAATGAATCAATTTTCAAATTAAATTAAAACTTATTATTACTACCAATTTTTCAATTTATATTCATTTCAATATGTTGTACACTCCAAATCAATCTCAAAGATTCCCAAAAAAGAAGCGCAAATAATTTGATCCTTTTACAATTGCATACCTTGATTAGCTTAAAGGAAGGCTCAAGTCCACTTCATACAAAATGTTTTGAAATGCCGCACCATACTGTATTATCATAAAAAACTATTTCATTGATTTGATATTTTGCTTAAAAATATGCTCCAAGATTCCGGAAAAAGTTGTAAGAATGACCCATTTCTGATAAATGTCGTCGAACTCTATAAGTAGAAAGGCTTTAGTTGGATGCTATCTTTGTTTATTTCAAATCTTTATGGCACGAACAGAGTAATTGTGTAGCGAAGTTCGTGGTACACAACAAAACTACTTAGATTGTTGTGATAATTTTTTGACGTGCTCTAAGGAAAAGAACTACAAAGCTTTTTGAGATAAAAAGCTGTAACTAAAGCTTTCTGAAAAAAAAAGGAATATGTTTTTCAAAATCATGATTCATTGGTAAATTGAATAGCAATCGACCACTTATATTAGTGATAAGGGTTTCAGGCCAAACTTTGATCTTAAGACCCACTTTTTAAGGGTTTTGCACCACTTCCAAGATTGTCGAAAACGGTTTTGTCTGCCTGTATGTTTGTCCGTCTGTGTGTTTGTCACAGCAGCTTTTCTCCGAAATTATAGCAGCTACACATTCCAAACTATGTTCGTTGATCAAAAGTGATAACCCCTTGAAAATTTGTTATTCAATAAATTTTTTGACGGTTTAAAGTGGGGGAGGAAAGGGACTCGCAAATTTTTTTTTTACCGAAGGTAGACATGTGGGGTGTCAAATCAAAGGTCTTGATGAGAACTTTCCAAAACACGTCTTAAAACAGTGTTACAGTTTCATAGGATGCAGGGGAAGGGGAGATATACACTTGTGTGTGGGAATCGTTTGAGCTAGAAAATCAGCTAGTTAATGAAGCTGATAGCTCCTTCTATGTGGAGCAAAAAAATAAAACCAGCTGTCAAATGATAAGGACTCTTTAAAGATTTAACATAAGACCAGAAAGCGCGAGTTTGATTGGATTCAAGTGCAACTTCAGTATGGTTGACATATTTGCTTTGCAATTTTCTTAGCGTCAGTACGTCTTTGCCTGTAAACGGCAAGGTTGTTAGGGAGGCCCCTGAAGAGGAATTTTCTCCGGGATGCATCCTTCACCTTAATGGCAGTTTATTTGTCTTTTACTTTTATTTTTTTTTCGATTGGCCTCGTCTAAACAATCTCAAGAATGCTTTGATCGGGTTTATTATTGGGACATTATGTCGATTGGTACCCTACGCGCATACATAAATTTCACCTCTCGCGACGTTGAGGTTTCGAGCAATTTATGGGATAAGCGTCCTGAAAGAAAACAATTGAAATATGTACGTGGCTGTCTTTGGTCATTTGTCTTTACACTATTCGAGTCGGAATGTGTTTTCGGTTACGGAATGGGGTTGTCTCTGGCACGGTTTGCTGCCCTTACACTTTCACGTGGTTCATAGAGGTGCTTTGGGCGGTTTGCGAAAAATCGGCGGATGGCTTCGGATAATTCTGCTGTCGTTGTAAACTCCAAACACGCTAGCGCATTTTGCAGAGCGCTATGACCGAGGTTGGTTCGAATGTATCGAGTCGTTGTTTTTTCATTAATGATGTCTCTTCGAGCAATCGCGCACATGCGATGAAAAATGACTCGATAGATTCCCCCGATTTTCGGGTCGTTGTTATCAGCTTCTCATGGATGGCATTCTCGTTTAGATCGTTTTGGGAAATTTTGTTCTAAATCGCGTGCGAGCGTTTCCCATGAAACGTGCGGCCACGGATGGCTGTCAACCCATAATTTTGCTGCTCCTTTAAACTTTGACGGTGCGGCGAGAAGCAACAGCTGATCGTCCCAGTTGAATGTGTCTCACAGCATGTTGATCCGACTTACAAATTGAGCCGAGGTAAGTGACACCTCGGAGTATGGGTCAAAATCGGGTAGCATTCAAAACTGACGTAAGATACGAAGCCATATGGCTGCAGCGCTTACTACCACACACATGACCATTAGTAGGGCGACTTTGCTAGCTAATTTACATGACGGTATATGAAGAATTGTGGAGGTGCCAACGAAAATTTGAGGTTTTGTACGGTTTCGAG
Source organism: Odontomyia ornata (assembly GCA_963969285.1). Classification (NCBI taxonomy): domain Eukaryota; kingdom Metazoa; phylum Arthropoda; class Insecta; order Diptera; family Stratiomyidae; genus Odontomyia; species Odontomyia ornata. The sequence goes on from OZ017739.1 coordinate 385,166,228, forward strand.
ACGGATTTCTACAATGAAATCCAGATGATCCGCGAAAAACACAATAGTGCTCCTAGTGAAGTGAAAATTATTGGTTTAATTTTTATGTCCTTCCAAAGTGAATGAATAGGCGTTTGTTTACTTCTCAACGCTGAACTATCTGTGGAAGGTGCAAAACATGTGCTTCATTTGCTTGTCTTGAAAAGTTTAGGAGTACAGTGGGCTGTTCAAGACAGATTTCAAGCATGTACGGAATGCGTTTCGTACGTTTTCATTTGGAAAAAAGTATATATTACGCGATATAAGCATTTGGTTATGCTGCAGTTGGCTGACAACTCACGGAAGCTTATCCAATAGTAGGCCGACTAATACATATGCAAATTGCTATCATATGGCTTCCTATCTTACGTCAGTTTTGATAGCATCTCACCAACTTCGCGAATGGTGAGTGAGCCGCTACTAATACGTGTTGTGGGCAATATCGATGTTCGCTCTTCCGTATTGTGATGAGTTGTCGGCGCAGCTCCCGACGGAAAGGCAATGAGCGGTTGCGGTACGTATGAGATACTGGACGTTTTTGGCGGCAATATTAGGCGTTTAATGTTGCTGACCGCAGCATCGCGGGGGGATGTTGCTGGTGGTGGCATGATCGGCTGTATGTCGGCTTGTATTGCTGCCATCGTATTGGTTGGTGTTGGCGGGGACGTTTGTACGTATGTATTGCTCGGCGTTTGCGTTTTCATTGGCGATGTGGGCAGTTGTTGCATTGGTCGAATTGATACTGTGTATTTGTACGGTGGAGGGCGCTTGAAACATGTTTCTTCCGGCAAGTTCCTTCAACAATGACGTAAAGGACGCCATGTAGTTTTTTATTTTCTCGAACTCCTCACGCGTTATTGGATTCGATGTGGTATCCCACTTATGAATATTGTCAGAGAGTCGACACCGAAATTGCTTATTCAATCTTATTTATTAACTATGAGGCATCCCCATTGAACGATTACAATCAACTCACTATCTCTCGCATCCTGCTGCTCGCGTCTCACGCTATAGTGTTGCCAGGTGACAATATTAATATCCTAAAGGAAAGTGCTGATAAAGTGGGAATCTGGCGTGAATTTTGATTCTACCAAGATAACGACCCTAAGCATAAGTCAGGAATTTATCACTGTTGGTGACTGCATATCGTCAGTTGAGTACAAAACCCTTGTGACAGCAGCGTAGATCTGTCTACCCAGCTTGTTTTACTGGACATATGAAGACCACTCCTTTTTGGAAACAGATTCAGTGCTGCTCAAGATATCTTATTGAAACATTAATTTTTAAATCATCTCTTTAAAGTTTTATGAAATTCCACTATCTAATGAATTTTTTTCTCTTACAGGTTCATAAAGAGCTGCAAGAACTCTACGAGCGTTTATTAATTTTAGAGCATGCTTTCAATTATATCACGGATAAAAATAATGTCATTGACGACTACGATTCTCGTTACTATGACACGCATCTTAACTACCTGAAGATGCTCAAAGAGGAGACAAGTGACAGTTTGGATAAACTGAATATCGATCGTCCTCAATTCCAGGAGCCAAATCTAAGTATGGACTCCAAGGAACTTCGTGATTATTTTGTAATGCGTGAACATATGATAATCCTCAAGTATATTATTGATGCCTATGATATTTTACGTTCGGCCTGTCCAACTGATGAATAAAATATGAATATGGTGGAAACATATAGAAATCGTTATCCTGCGAAATAGATGACAAAACCCGAGACAACGAGTTGATAGCGTACATTTAAATGAATTGATGATTATGATGATGATAGAGGAGACGACTATGGTTAATGGTGAGCAGACGACGACGACAGTGATCAGAAAGGGACTCGCATTTCACCAGCACTACTATACAGCCGTATTGATGAAAAATATTGACACACTCACACTTTTATTCTGATGGAAGAACTGAAGGAAAACGCTTATGGAAAATGTCTGAAATTGACTGTAAAACATACCCCTACTAGTATTCTGAAAAAAACTTTCGATGTATCTATTTATATAGTTAATCTAAATGTGTGTATAGGAAATATCTCTTCTTGGAAATTTTCGCTAGTACAAAATCTCAAAAGTTTATTTTTTTGCCAATTGATGATTTTTTTATCAATCTTTGTCTTTACTTTGTTCCGTTTCAAATTAAATTGTCAGTAAACGTACACAAATTTGATTCAAGTTTTTAACAAATAGACAAAAAATAATAAAAGCCAATTGAAATCATTTAGGCTACGTCCTGTTTTCAACCTTTCCTTCCAATTCTACAATTTGACTTTCCTTACAATACAATCAGTATATTTATCGATTCGATAATTCATCACAAAAGTGGAAAGATCATATAATTTGCGATAAATATTAGATAAACTAAATGTAAACGGACTTCAACAATTTGCCCAATATACTCTTTAACATGAAAGATTCGCCAAAAAATGTATTTATTGCAAGAGAGATATATATTTATACTTGAAAAAAGTTAAAATCAAGTCAAAAAAGAAATCCTTAATCACTCGTTGCTTATTTAAACGAAATGTCTAGATCATGAATGTATCCTTAAAAGTTTAATTTATTTTTTGATAATGACTGCGGAAATGACAAAACTATTAACATTTCACATTGTATCTATTCCATTTATATTTTTCTAAGTAAAATTTTTGCCACAATCAGCCCGGAATATGATTATGTTATTATTTCCCTCACTTTTATGTACATTGAATTATTTTCAATACGTTTTTGATACGATTTTTTTTTTACAATTAGTGCTACAACAAACTTTCATCGTTTACAATCATAGTTTTAAATGATTTTAACAATTTTTAAAACATGTACAGTAATCAATTCGTTTCATTTTAATTTAGTTTTTTTTTGTTTTAGTTCTGCAAAAAGAATTCATTACTTCTTGTTGCCAGTGATTTACTTTTAGTTAATATTTATATTCGATTTTAATGGTATTTTAATTGTATGTAAATTGTCTTATTTATTGCAATTGTTCGTTGATTTTTTACAATTGATTGATTTTCTTACAAATAAAAGGAACATCAACGAAAATATAATTAATATAAAATTTATCATTTGAAGAAATGCTAATTGATGACATAATTCAATTAAAATCATTAAGAAATTTAGCTAAGATCCACACTCATACTTATTTATTTACAAAATCAGTCAATCATTATTTAAGAGAAAATTAAAATTAATATTTTAAAACATTTTAGCGGAACTAAATGTCCCATTGATGATATGTTGTGGCTAAGATTTTTGTTTTTTGTATAGAACATGTTAAACTACAAAATCTTTAAAGTAAATAGAAATGTTCTGCCTCCATGGAAATTTGTAAACAATCTCCATTAATAATAAATCACTCGCTGGCATGTTTATATAAGTTAAGAAAACATTTCATTCATTGAGAGGCAATGACAACACAGAAGAAACAGTGTAATAACTTAACAATAACACACTTATGCTATAAACAACTATTTTATTGAATCCATAACTGATGAACGTGCATATAATTGTAAGATAATATTATTTATTTCTTATTTGTGTAAAGTCTTAATTTATTGAAGTAATTTTATTATCATTATTATGACTATTATAAATTAAAATCGTAATGAAACCGACAGCAGTATGAATTACAAAATTGCAAAGTATAAAAATAAATTAGTGGACAACAAATATAAATATCAAGCAATTTGTTTTTTATGTGTAGTTTATAAGGAAGTTTTGTTCATTTGATATGGCATTGGCACTTTAATGGGAAAGTGCGGTCACCTGAGTCGATTTGGTGTCAAAAACTGAAAATTCCCTTCAATACAATAGACTTGGATTGAATTTCTCGAAATGTATCAATTTCCAACACACAAATCGTTCAAAATAAATTTTGAGAGTGCATAAACGGGTAATATCACAAATTTAGTACATAAGCTGGCATTTTAGCTTATTTCAAGTACTGCGGATTATTTTGTAGAGGCCAAATGAAGTTCTTTTAACTTCTGAAAATCAGCCCTGTGCCCCCATGATGCTCCTCGCCTTACATTTTCGATTAAACGTGTATGTCTCCTTTTTTAGTAAAACTAAATATTTTCTGCCGATGAAGCAAAAAGAGTTCTAGTATTGTCTCCATATTTTTTTGATGGACGTTTTCTTTCAACTGGGTCCATAAATTATTATTAAAACTATTCAAAATTATATCACCAAAATTTTAAATAAAGATTGTTGGTCGCTCTTATGCTATTCGTGGTTAAGCGAGCTTGCTTGAGCGCTTAGTATATAAACCAGAGCTAATTTTGGTTTTAAATGCGTTTTCTAAAAAGAATTGGTTGAATTTATGTATGCTCTACTTCAGACAACCTTTTAATGACGATTTTAAAAATTGGCCCTTAGTTTGTTTATATAATTATGTTTTATGTGAATCCAACCTTATTTAATAATTTTTTGTTTGTTGGTTTTAACATTACAGCTCCTTTCGGGCCTTCGTTTAGAGATGGTTAGAGTATCTCATTATCTTGATCGTATGTATCGACACTGGAGAAGGTGATACGGTCAGTGCCACGCTTTGACCGTGTGTCCCTCCACCCAATTCCGATGTTTTAAACCAGTTGAAATCATATCTGAACAGGCTTATTCGTCTATCCGAAGAATCATTCGAAATAAATCTCGTTGTTACCAACGATGTTCAACCTTCAGCTTACGGGATGATTACTCTTACCACTACACCATACGGACTGCTAATATTCCTTTGGGTAGCAAATTTCCTTCTTTTCTTTTTACATGGCATCATTTACATCATTGTATCGTAGGCTAATTTCCGTTCCTTGTTACATTGGTCCGTAGATTCCCTGAGCTCTTGGCGTCATTGATTTTCCAGAAAAAAGTTTTGGCAGTGGGTGAATGGTATTTTTCAATTTAACCCTGCTATAAAAGCTTTCTTGCAGGAGGACTGCTAAGGTCTAGTGATCATTAAGCGCTGACCTTTATTTTGGTAATCTTTGATGTGGGGGCCCATAATATTGGTCTCAGAATCTGCACCTGCCAAACAGCTGCTCAGAGTCTCCATAGACTTTAACTTGAGTTGCACATTCGCAAGCGTCCTTATGGAAGCCGTACTTCAAGCATTACGGTATACAGGAGACCAAATATGCTCAGCTCAACAGGTGCTCGAACAGTGCTGGGAATACACAATAAAAAATATGTCCGCCAACTCTCTTGGACTTCAAACAAGCATACGATAGTGTCAGAAATGTGCTGTACTTTGACGTCCTAACAAAACTAGTTCCCATAGTCAAAGTCACAATGCTAAACACAGAGTCCCAGTTCAAGGTGAACAGCAAACCAACGGACAGCTTCAAAATGAAATCAGGCTTAAAATACGGGGATGGACTTGTCCCAATACTCTTTAATATTACACTGGAACACATCATCATGAAGACATCAGCTTCAACCGCCAGAACACTAATTTTCAAGTTGACACATTGATAGCACCTACTGATGACGTCAATATTACGGCACGTTCAATCTCAGACGCCAAAAGAGCATTTCTGAGCCTAGAATCTGAACCAAACTGAATTGGCCTACGAGTAAATGAAACTAAAACTAAACTCATGACTTAAACGAGAGAGGATGCTCTTGTTCGACCAAACCTGACCGCAGGCGACTACAACCTTGAAAAAGTGGACGATTTGGTTTATCTTGAAGCCCATCTGACTAGAAGAGGCGCCGAAATAGACGAGATTTTTTTTTAGTGGTTGGGAGGTGAATATCATTTACGCACAGAGTGTGGGACTCCCATGCTCGCAAGAAGTCGACTTGACTACCCACTAAACACCCCCATTGTCAACCCGAGAACCTAGCCTGGGACCGTCTGATAAATTACTTCGAGCTAGGTCTCATTTTTTACGCCGTGAGGTGCCTTCAAACTGGGGGATGAAAAGGAGGTGCCAGACAAGTGATCCCCTAACCCCAATGCCCCCGGCTGCTGTGAGTCCCTTTTATCTTTTAGGACTGCCCAAACATAATGTGCCACCTGGTTCCATTTTTCAACCGATTCGAGCATCACCACGACTATATTATCCGGGTTGAGCTCCCCTGTCTCCCTGTAGAGGTCCCTTCGCAGCCTGCTCCATTTTGTGCACAAAAAAAATGTGTGGCAGGCATTGTCCTCCTCGGGGGACCGTGATTTACCAATCTTGTGCAGGTAAGACTGAAAACACCCATACCCGCACAAAAACTGCGTCATATAGTCAGTCGGACCATCCCTTCGACTTAGCCACGGCCTCACATCCGGGATGAGGCGTGCAGTCCACCTTCTCTTCGTGCAATTCACCCAATCGTTGAGTGAGCCCTGTCTTTCCTCGTGAACAACCATCTCACATCCTCGTTTCGATGCAGTAAATAACACAGCGCTCTCCAGCAAGGAGGGCGACAGGTATCACGCATGCAATGACTCTCACCGCCGAATCAGAGATTGTCGGATACGAAGATGCAACCCTCAGTGCTCCTCTTCTCTGTACCTGTGCCAAACGTTTTCGGTATACCTCCTTGTTGAAAGCGTTACCCCATACCTCTGCTCCGTACATTAGCACTGACCCTGCAGCACTAATCAAGAAGCGTCTTCTTGATAGGCTGGGTCCCTCTACGTTGGCGACAAGATTTGGCGCGACACATACGCCGCAAATAAAGCGTTATTCCCATTCTAAGGTCCAAATTTGCACCGGCAAAATTAGCTCCGTTTTTACAAATCACTAGTTGAATCTGTGCTGTTATATGGAAGTAAAACACGGACCCTGATGAACATCTCCGAAAAGGTATTGAACTTATTTGAACGCAAAGTGCTTCGGAAAATCCATTGAAATAAAGAACAGAGTGAAGACTACGTTACAACAATAAGTTTCATGACCTTTTTATGACCCACCTGTATCCGCTTGCCTTAAGTTAAGCAAATTGCAATGGGCAAGCACTGTAAAAAATGGAAGGAAACCGGCTACATAAAACATCATTAAAGAATACGCCGCAAGGTAGACGTCGTGTGTGTTTTTCATGTATTTCCCCTTCCTGTGTGCCCCTGAAGCAAACAATGCCAGTTTAAGACCCGTTTTGAAAATTTCTCATCAATACCTTTCATTTAATATTCTTCGATGATTTTTTTTTCGGGGTCACTCCCCTCTATGGAGAGACCCCCCTCAAACACCTAATATAATTTTTTTTGTAATTGAGTTTTGAAGAGGATACCATCTTACACCTACGTACGAAATTTGATGCTTCTACTTTAAGTAGTTTGCGAGAAAAATTGCTGTGACACACGGACGGACGGACGGACAAACAGAATGCGATTTAAGTAGGGTTTTGTAAAATTATTTTACAAAACCCCAAAAACAGAAGATTCAAAAGAAAATACAAATTAAAATAAAACAAGTTGGGTAAACAGACCTACGCTCATGTCAGAAGGGTTTTGTATTCAATTTTCAAAATGCAGTCACCAGATTGAATAAAGTCAAGAAGCATGTCAATGACGATTTTATTGGAGAAACTATGAAATTCGAAGACCATACGATTATTAACAAAGTTGAAAGAATTTCGACTTCTGAGGTTTTTGTTATTGTTCTACTCATAAATATCTCCCTTGATAATTATTTCAGATGTCCATTCGCGAGGGAGGAAACACATTTTTCATGTATTTCCTCCCTCTGCCCCCACTGAAGCAAAAACTGACAGTTTAAGAACTGTTGTGAAAAGCTCCCATGAAAGCTATCATTTCATACTCATATCGGCTACGTTTGATGAATTTTTTTTCAGGGGCCACTCTCCTGTACTGTTATCATCGATTAATAGCCAATTTTTTCGAATCCTAGAGCTGTTACAAAGCCCTTTTGTCAGAAGCTCCCTCCCGCCTCCTTGACTTGTTTCACTTATGAGTATTAATTGTAGGTACTCAGCTTCAGCCATTCATTAAATTGAATCAAGTGTTCAAAGCATGCACCTTAAACGTTGAAGTTGGGAAAAAATAACTCAAAATTATTCAACTTTCGCATTTAAAACAGCCACTATTTTGTTTTACGATTACTGATACCACTAGCTGAACCGACTATCAAAGATATTCATGATACCTATCATTCCTGAAATTTTCATGCAAATCCTAGCAAAACTGTAGTGTCTGAGTCGGTAAAAAGCGCATGTTGTTCCATAGCCATATGTTGCCAGAGTAATACATGCAGCGCATATTGTTCCATAGTAATACAGGAAAATTCAAACCGCCATAACTTCGCTAAATGTGATGCAAACTTTATGAAACTTGCAGGGTTGATCAATCTTATAAATAGACATCTGTGTACTGAATTTCATTGAATTTAAGGGTACCGTTAAGATTTTATTCAAGAAAACAAAAAATCGATAAATCATACTATTACTAACAAAGTTGAGTGAATTGCGACTTCTCACGTATTTGTTGTTGTTGTACTCATCAAGGCCTACATTCGTAATTTTTTTCAGATTTTTCGAATGGAAGGTGTCCAATCGCGAGGGGGGGACACAAATTTTTCGTGTATTTCCCCTCCCTGTGCGCCCCCCGAAGCAAACTTTGCCAAACTAAGACCTGTTTTGAAAGGTTCTCATCAAGACCTTTCATTTGATACCCATATCGGCTACCTTCAATGAAATTTTTTTTCGGGGGGTCACTCCTCTATATGGGGAGACCCCCCTTAAATACCTTATAAAATTTTTTAGTAGTTGAACTTTTAAGAGATCACCACTTTACACCTATATACAAAATTTGATGCTTCTATCTTAAGTAGTTTCCGAGAAAAACTGCTGTGACACACGGACGGACGGACGGACGGACAGGCAGACGGACGGACAGACAGGACGCGATTTTAGAAGGGTTTTGTAAAATTATTTTACAAAACCCTAAAAATATAGTAGTTAATTTATTTCGTTTAATCTTGACCTCTACATTCGCGGAAGGCGTACTCTAAAGCACTTTCACATTCAAGTATCAAACTTTGATGTTACGGATCTATTAAAGGGATCACCCATCCCATAACACCAATTGACATATTAGAAAATACCCTCATAACATCGACCTGGAAAGATACTTAGGCCATTCTCCTTCTTATTTGTAGCTCTACAGCACCTCTTGGGCCTTCGTTTCCTGCAAACAGCACTCCCAACTGTTTCGGTCCATTGATCGCGTCCTTCAATTTCGAAACCCGAGCAGCGATGGCCTGTCTTTGGCCAAGTTAGACCAGCGTTTCCTCGGTTTCCCCGCTGGTCTTCGGCCTTCAGTTCTCCCAACGAATACCTGTTTGGGTATCCATTGTTCGTCCCTACGATTCATGTGTCCAGCCCATTGCCGCTTCCACAGCCTTGCAATCGTTGACCCCTCAGGCTCATCAAAAATTTCATGCAGCTCATGGTCGTATCGAATTCATTATTGGTCCCTGTCTAGCTTCATTCCGATTATTCGCCTCAGGACCACACGCTCAAAGGTGTTCAAAATGTTCGTGGATGCTTGGGTTAGAGTCCATGTTTCACACCCATAGCATAACTCAGGTCTTAGCACAGATTTGCATACTTGGAGGTTTGTTTTCCTGTATACGCAGCTGGTCTTCGAGATTGTCAAAACCGCATAAAATATTTTATTTGAAAGCTGTATTTTTTGGCATATTTCGTCTGTCTCATTAGCGGTTCTCGTTATTTTGGCGCCTAAATATGATGCTGTACTCGCCAGTGTGATATTTTTTTATATTTGAGGTATTTTTTTACGACTGCATCATGAGCTTTGTTTTATTCTCATTGATTTGTTTACCGTGAGTGACGCCGCATCGTAATTGGTTGTTGAGATTAATTGATTTGTTGAAACACATTTGCTATCAAAAATAAAGTAAATATTTTTATGTAAGAGCGAACTCAGTATTTTATTCACACCAGGAGACTTCAACCCTATAAGTCTTTCCAGGTGATTGTAGAACGTTTCCTTCATTTTTCTGTCTTTTTCTTCACTCAGGACGTGACCGCTTATCAGCCAAATGTTGAAGAATGTTGCTAATATATGGATCACACACACTTGTTCATTTGCTGCCCTTAAATAAATAATGTGTGGTCTGGGCTCCCTATCCACAATAAAGGCCACTCTGATTTCTCACTTTCCAGCCGGCTTCCCACTTTTGAATATTGTATGCGATCTTAAATATATAATAGCACTTCCAATCCAGTTCATTTCCTGGATTTCCAGTAGATTTAATTTTTATTGACTGGCCTGTTGCAAAAGCTCCTTAACAGCACCCGAGTAGTTTAGGAATCTGACATTTTGGATCCAATGCCATAGTCCTTTTTCGGTCACGGGGCCATTGTTGAAGATCGAAATCATTTTGAGGCCTTTTTGAAGGTTTTGAAACAATGTAAGATTTTCCAGGGACGGGGAGTTAGCCCGTTGCCCAGCCTACATTCCGGCGGCATGGTGATCACAATATTCCGTTATTCGGTGCGGACCCCTCAGCTTCTCTCTCTCACGTCACCAGGAAGGACGTGTAAGTAGGACTCAGTTGCAGAGCTACAGGTGTATTTGCAGTTGTTGGCATTTCATGGCATTTAATGTCCCGTGGCTATGGAACCAACGTGTGAGCCGGAGGCTATTAATTATCATTTGGTCGTGAGATTTAGGATGAGAAATAATGAAAAGTGTGGGTTGGGAAACAAGGGGCTCCCGCCTTGTTTCTCACATGGGCTTGGGACCATCTACGGCAGAATTTTACTACATATTAAGATAGTCTTAATACATGCACATCTTCATCATTTATGGCACAGCAGTCCAAGCCGGTCCTTGTTCACCAGGATTAATTTCCCCCAATCATCATCTTTCTGCGAAATTGTTCATCTGATCACTCTCACCAAAAATTTGCTGTCGGTTCCAATCGTGTCTTCCCATCGAGTCCTTCCCGCTGTGTATTTACTTTGTGCTCCAACCTTTAATGTTCTTTTGGGTAGCTTGTTTTTCTCCATACTCTCTACACGGGCCACCAATTGCAATTTTTGAATCTTCACGCAAGTGAAGATAGGTGGTCGTCAAATAATTCAAACACCTCATCTGTTTCATTCTGTTCCTATTTTCACTGGACCGTAGATTTCGGAAACACTTTGCGTCATATATGTTCGCTGCCTTTTCGGATTTGTTTGTCAGGGTTTATTTCACTTCTATATAACAGAACAGGTTTGATTAGTGATTTGTAAATACGGAGATTATTTTGCCTATGCAAGACTCTGGACCATAGAATGGGAAGTACGGAGTAGAAGGCTTTATTTACGGCGCTTATGTGGCGCCAATCTCGTCCTTTTTGGCGCCTCTTCTATGCAGGTTGGCTCCAAGATAAACAAAATTATAGTCGCCTACGGTCAGGTTTTGTTGAACTGAATTTAGTTTTGCTTTCATTAACCCGTAGACGAATTCGGGTTGCTTCAGATTCTAGGCTCAGAAATGCTCTTTTGGTATTTGAGACTGAACGTGCCATAATATTGACTTCATCTATGTATGCTACCAATTGTGTGGACTTGAACATTAGTGTTCCGGAGGTTTCAGTTGATGTCTTCCTGATGACGTGTTCCAGCGCAATATTAACTATGTTAGTGATGGGGCGAATCCATATTAAGCCTGATTCCATAATGAACCTGTCCATTAGTTCACCAAATACCTAGACCTGTAACTGTGGTTTTAGCATCGTGACCCTGACCATAGGGATTAGTTTTATTGGGATGCCAAAATCAAGCACTATTTTGTACAGTGCATTTTGGAGAGCACTTTACAAGCCATACGCAATAGAGCGATGCCTCTATAATTTTCACACCTTAATTTGCCCCCGTTTTGCGTACAGGACATATTATACTTTTCACCAGTCCTCTCGTAACTATTCCTGTGACCATATTCTGCATATTAGTCGATGCAGAAGGTTACTCAGATAGGGACTCCGCTCTGGAGCAGTTCGGCTGATATTCCATCCATGCTAGGAGTATTTTTTTTTCTGTGATCCTGTACTGCTGCTTGTATATCGTCTCTGAGACTGGGATTTCTTGCTCTACTTCTGGAATTTTCACAGCTTCAGTCATTTTTAGCTGAGAAAATAGTCAGTAAAATTATCGCTAAAACTAAGTTTCATACATATCAGATCAGAATTGCGACTTTTAGAAGCCTTTTATATTTTGAGCTTCAACTAGCCGCCATTTTGTTTTTTGGGGACTTCCCTCTAGTTTTTTTTCGCATAGTTCTTTAATTAGTTATAGTCTCTACCGAAATACCGAATTTCATCAACATTGGTTGAAAGGCTTGATCACAACTATAACAAAAAGTTTTGCACGTTTTTAAAAAATAAAAAAATTTATATATATATATATATATATATATATATATATATATATATATATATATATATATATATATATATACATATATATATATATATATATATATATATATATATATATACTTAGATATATATGTATATATATACATATATATATATATATATATATATATATATATATATATATATATATATATATATATACGCGTGTGTGTGTATATATGCATACATATATAAATATGAATATATATATATATATATATATATATATATATATATATATATATATATATACATATATGTCCATATGCATACATATGTACATAGATATGCATATATATGTATATGTATACAGATATATATATATATATATATATATATATATATATATATATGTATATATATATATATATATATATATATATATATATATATATATATATATATATATATATATATATATATATATATATATAAATGTTTATATATGTTACAGGGTGCGTACGGTATTTGAAGACATGCATAAATATGACTAAAACTTCGCGAATTTTTTTTAATTTTTTTTCCTTTTCAGATAAGAAATGGCGAACCACAACATCACTCAAGAAATGAAGAGACATGCTGTCATCGTCGCTATATGTGCAAACCATACAGATTTAGAGGTCTCTAATTTCCTTAATTGCGCCCGTTCATTCGTGCATAAGGTTCGGCGTGAATTGGAAGCATCAGGAGGCGATACAGAATCGGTTGCAAAACGCAAAAAGCACGAACAACGTTCTGACACTGTCTAATCTGCAGAATTTTTAGAGCAAGTGCAAGCGATCATCGACGAAGAACCTTCCAAATCGATGAGGGTCCTTGCGAGTGAGCTTCGTGTTTCTGAGCGGCTTATTCGTAGAGTTGTCCACGAATACCTTCGGTATAAGTCTTACGTGATGCACAGAGGACAGTTCATGTCGGAACGAGATTTCTTCGATCAAAACGTCTTTTAAACAAAATCAAACACTCTGAGGCGCCCAAAATGTTATGGTTTTTTTTCCGACGAAAAAAAATTTGACCAAGATCAAAAGACCAATCGCAGAAATGACAGATGGCTATGTTCAAATCCTACGGAGGTTCCTGTTGTTATGCACATAAAATTTACAGCCACGGTTATAGTTTTAGGTGCTTACAGTAACGAAGGACATGTTATGCCACCACAATTTTTTACTCAAGGGCTTCGAGGGAACTCTGCTGCATACACCGAGGCTTTGGAGACGTTAGTGAAACCCTGGATAGACAATGTAACCGGAGGCAGACCATACATTTCTCAACAAGACTCTGCTCCTTCACATTAAGCGATGGTGACACAAGATTGGATGGCCGACAATTTTCATGACCACATAACACCGAACCTATGGCCACCTAGCTCTCTAGACCTTAATCCTTTGGATTATTACGTATGGGGCATAGTTCAGCGTGAGACCAATAAGCGTCCTCATAATACCACTTCTTCGCTGAAGACTGCTATTAATGCCGTTATGGTCAATATGAAAGAGGAGCATTTGATTCGGGCATGTATCGTTTCCGGACCCGGATCGAAGAGGTTATTCCTGCTAATGGCGATTTTATTGAATAACTTTATAGCAATATATTAATTTAACGTTGTATAAAAAATTCCTGAAATTTCATTAAATTTTGTTGAAAATACAAGCTAATTAATTTTACTCTCAAGTTGTCCTCAAATACCGTACGCACCCTATATATATATATATATATATATATATATATATATATATATATATATATATATATATATATATATATATATATATATATATATAGGGTGCGGCACCAAAATCCGGACAAAATTCAATCTAAATTTCCCCCGATTCTATAAGGTTTCGAGAGGTTGCGATTCTTGTAACAAATAGTTTAACACGTGTGTTGAACATTCATAACCCCGAAAAAGTGGCAATGTTGAAGCCAAGTGCAGAGTTCAATCAAAGAGCCGCGATCATTGAAAGTGTTCGCGCTGGGCGCTGAGCCACAGGAATCATTCGATTCTTCAGCTACCCAAGATCGACTGTGCATGAAGGTATTGTGAAATATAATGAATTGGAGAAGTCAGACAAAGGTTCTGCGACACCAGCAAGAAAACATCACTCCAAAGAACGTGTTGTCAGGACCCCCGAAATCATTAAACGGGCTCAGGAATTGATTTTGGAGGATTCGAGCCAGTCAATCCGAAAACTGTCGTCAGTTGTCGGTGTAAGTGAGAAAACTATGCGTTGAATCATGGAAGAGGACCTCTGCTGCAAGTCTTGTACAATTAAAATAGGACAGATGCTTTCTAAAGCTGCAAGGACGAAACAACGCTGCCGGGCGCCTCTGGTTTTTTTCTGATTTTGGCCTCCTAACAGCCCAGACTTGAATCCTCTGGATTGCTATGTATGGAGCGTGGTTGAACGGGACACTAACAAGTGCAGACATCCATACGTCGCTTCATTGAGAGCCGCTATTGAAGAGGCATTCGCCGAAACGGACCGTGCTGCATTCAAATGGGCCTGCGAACGCTTCAGACCGAGGGTAGAGGCGGTTATCGAAGCACAAGAGGGTTATATAGAGTGAATGTGTTTTTTTATGTTTAAAAAACAATTTAGTAAAAGAAACAATTATAAACTTTCCCATTTTTGTAACAAAAATTATTTTTCAATACAATGTTTAACTTGTCCGGATTTTGGCGCCGCACCCTAATATATATATATATATATATATATATATATATATATATATATATATATATATATATATATATATATATATATATATATATATATATATATATATATATATATACATGTTAATGTACTCTCTCCGCAGTAGGTAAATTTCTGTCTAGATATTTACCTAAAATTGGCCTAGAAACGCCAAATAGCGGAGTAACCGGAGGACACACCTTCCATGCAGGGATCAGCGACAACGGGCAACGCCTGATAGGCTTTCTGCATCGAGGCACGTTCAGCCAGATCTAGCATGTTCTCACATAAAAATGAGCTGCCACACGCTCGTTCTGCGGCGCTGTCTGTGAGTCGGACCACTACCATATACGAGTAGGTGTGTTGATCCGATGCTGCATCTCCAAGCCCTATAAACAAGGAACATTAGTTACTCCAATGTACCAGATACATAAGCTAGATGGTAGCTCAGGAATGCCCACATACAGGTTAGCGCTGGAGAATCGCATAAACATATCCCCGCAGATGGAATAAAGTGTAATGTTGACATCAAAACTATGTGGAAGACAGTTAGGGATGCGGTAACAGAAGAAGCCGAGGAACCGAAGTAGCCAACTGATACGACAAGAATGCAAGGAAGTGATCAAAAAAATAAAGCAAGTGCACAAAAAATATATCCAGTGACCAACTCGGGCCAAAGAAGGACAAAATACTCGTAGAACCCTTCGACGACAAGCTAAAAAATTTGTCGAAAAAGGAAACGACTGACCAGCAACACCAAGAGCCAACAAATAAACGAAAACATGATCCTACATGAAGTCAGATTGGCTCATGCCCCTATTCAACTACTTAGAGACGGTTTCAATCCACAAACAAGTCTTTACAAAAGTGTACAAGGAGCAATCATAGGCTAACCTTTCAGAATTAAATCAGATGGCTGCAATATCAGTCTCATCAACAACCAGAGACGAAGTACAGGGAGCAGTACGAGACTGCAGAAAAAATAAGGCTTGTGGAATAGATAGAATACCAGCAGAACTGCTCCGGAGGGGGGTCCCGATCTAAATAACTTATATGCAGAATATGTTATGGTCAGAGGATTGGCGAAAAATCGTAATATATCGTGTATGCAAAAAGAGGGGACGAATTATGTGTATTTCTTATAAAGTGCTGTCTAGAATCATAGAAAAAAAAGTAAAGTCACACCAAGAAAGTATTATAAGGGAATATTAGGGACGCTTTCGAAGTGGATAGTCTACAATAGACTAAATATTTTCAGTAAAGCAAGTGTTCGAAAAGTGCTTAGCATATGACGTCGATGTGAACCAACCCTTTGTAGACTTCAGCAAGCATATGACAGTGTCAAGAGTAATGCGCTGTACGAAATTACTTGACATTAGTGTCCCAACCAAACTAGTCCATAGGTCACGATGCTAAACATGAAGTCTTAAGTCAAGAAAAGTGCCAACTAATGAACAGCTTCAAAATGAAATCAGGCTTAAAACAAGAGAATCGGCTTGCCTCAATGCTCTCTAATATTGCACTGGAGCACGTCATCAGGAAGACAGCAGCTGAAACCTCGAGTACACTTATGTTCAGGTCCACGCAATTGGTAACAAATGCTGATGACGTTAATATTGTGGTGCGTTCAGTCTCAGATGCCAATGAATTATTTCTGAGCCTGGAACGTGAAGCAAACTAAATTAGCCTATAAGTTATTGAAAGTAAAACTAAATTCATGACTCAGACGAGGAAGAACATTCCAGTTTGATAGGAGCCAACCTGAACAGAAGAGGTGCAAAAAAGAACGAGATTGGACACTGCATTAATGCACGCAATGAACTTTCCATTCTAAGGTCAATAGACAAAATAAGCAGCGTACTTACTAATCACTAGTCAAACCTGTGCTATTATATGGATTCTGAGACCCAGGAAACAAGGATCAGAGGGGAGGCTATGTTACATTGATGAGTTGTATGCACTTTATGACATCCCACCTGTTTTTTCTTGGGTAAGGTTACTTAAATTGCAATGAGTGAGCCATGTGGAAAGAATAAATGAAAACCAACCACCCAAAAGGGCATTAAAGGACGGAGCACAAGGTAGACGTCCAGCGGGAAGACCAAGGACCCGATAAGAAGACTGTCAATCCTTGTTGGGAGTGAACAACTGGCAGACAAGGTCACGAAACCGTGATGATTGGAGGAAATTAAAACTGGAAGTGAAGGCCTAAGTTTGGGTTGTCGTGATATAGAAGATGATTAAACGTTGAAAAATACAGTTGGTTTAGGATCAGTTTTACCGTTTACCCTGGAAAAATGTGATTGAGTAGTTAGGAGTGGATTGATATTAAGTTTTTTGTATTGCATTGTACAAGGCATACGTTTTGGAAAAGTTACCCATAATTTTGCGAAAGTGGGCTGCCCAAAATTATTTTTGATTTAAATCGAGGGACCACAAGGGCTTTAACATGTAAATGGTAAGATAGATGAACCTTTTCATGCAATGTATAATCTGAATATCCGTGTTTCCAATGCAGCCTAACTTATCAAAGTTCGAAGATCAAAAGCAACTGCTTCTTAGCTTTAAGACTAAGAAAATGAGCCTGCGTCAGTTATAACCATGAATGATTAAAAATTTTCCATACTTTTAATTGACATAAATCATTATTTCAAGTCAACCTTTTTGGCTCGCATCTTTATCTATCCTAAAAAATAATCAGTTCCGTAAATTAAAGTGAATATGATATGTTATTTATAAACCTCTTTAATGCTTCCAAACCAAAGTTTAATAGTTTACGCTAAAATAAATTATGAGTGACGAATATAATAGCCATCCAACTAATTAAAAACCAATGAAAAGTGACCGACAAAATGCTTTAAAATATTCAAATTTGCATGGTTGTCTTCTTATTTTCTATTCAAGGTGAATCATTAGCCTTAAGTTAAATGCAACAAACTATTCATTGCTTTCATTTGGTAACTTAAGTTTACGACAACTTTCTTCATTTTTACTTCTATTTTTGCAGCCATTAACTATCATGTTCTTATTTTTGAGCCAGCGAATGATGTAACTTGTTTACTTCTCTCTTGGAGGTTCTTATAAGCTTGGCATGGATTAGCTGTTGCAAATATTTCGAAATCCTAGATTACAGTCTAGCTAGTCTTTCTTTATTGTTATAGCAACAGATCATATTTCATAAGGTCATTGGGTTGACGAAGACATTAGAATATTTATAGATAAGTATTATATATGAATAGCACAGTAACTTGCAAAACGGTGAAATGTAAGTAAAATAATCAAATTCTTTTATTTTCCATTGGCGGATCTATGTTATAATCTTTGAGTTAACGAGTACAGGTGATTCGTACATCGAATTCAGAGCTGACTGCTTAGTGAATCCTGTGCATAATATTGAAACGTTTCTTGATACCCCATAAATGCTCTAATCTGACTCAAGAACAGATTCAACTTATTTTAATGGTTGAATCCATAGATGCGCTTTTTGATATCTATGGTCTATTAAAAATTTAAATGCATTTTAGCCACAGAATAGTCTATCTTCTTCAATCACGAAAAGTCAAATATCAAAACCAACTATCCTTAATTTGTTTATTTCCATCGAAACGCTATTTGTTTTTCTTTGACATCGCGAGTAAGGGATGCATCAGACTACGACTATATAGTCGCACTTCTGTCGCAAGTTACACATGGTTAAATGGAAGCCTGCACCCTACGATTTTCGACGATTTTGTCCAGGTCGGCAGTCGCAGGAATTTGCGATTTTTCCTAAAACCAGTTTAGTAGGAAGTTTTTGTGATACTCGCGCAGGCGCACATCATTTGAACATTTGACGCTGACGTACCTTCATACCTTCAAATGAGCATATTAGTTCTGCGCATGCCTGAAGTTCCTTTGCAAACCTTGTCGCAGTGTGTTCTTATTTGCGTCTAAAAATCGCCGAACCCTAAGTTGCTTCCTTCTTAAGTGTCAATTATTTTCTGATGTTATGAGCCCTTTTCGGGGATATTTATGCTAAGAAAAACCAAGTTCAAATTGTCTAAGGCCTAATTGCTTAAGGTTTAATTATTATAGGATTTTATTACCTGCCTAATATGTCTTGTCGAATATAAACTAACTTTTACGACGAGAAATACACTAAAAAAAATATCTTTTAATTTTAACAGGGTCGGTTCCCCTGATGTTTATTCACAAAAATTGAAAGTACAACTCAATTAGAAGTTTACAATTTCTAGCTTAAATAAACTAAATATGCTGATGCAATGTCTGTAGATCTTTCCCATGGGAAAGTACTTGAAATCGGAAATGCAACTCTGCACATTTGCTGCTCGTGCAGGTAAGTATCATATTTTCGCAAGTTTCTGGAATTCGTCGTTAACTCTTCCCCTGTTAAGTACAATTGTCCTCGATTGTTGTCAGAAGAAGGGGAGGTCATTGAACTTGACTCTTTGAGTTTTTCCGGTGCTAGGATAGGATGTTGTTTCTGGCAAGACGCTAGCAGCTGCAGCTTTTGTTTTCGGGTTTTCAGTGTCGATGACTGCATTGATTTCGTTTTTTGAGCAAAACTTCTGGTAAGCAAGTAGGATTAGTGCGATCAGGCAAATCGCCGTGAGCGTTGATGTTGCGTATTGATGAATCTTACTCTCGTATCGTAATAGTTCGATTCTATTTGTATTACCGATGGTCAATTCTTCAATAGGTTTTTGAGTAAGGAGTCCTATCATGCCATCGGAAGCAGGTTGAAGTATTGCGGGTAGGGTTTGAAGCGAAGTTAACTCTTGGGAGACAAAAGTTCTATTATTGATAGAGATGCTGGTATTTTCGAATTTGATAAGAAATGTCCCGTTGAGGTCATGCGATGTTTCTTCGTTGCTTAGTTTTCCAATAAATTGGTTCAGCAGAACAACTCCAGTCGAAATTTCTTCAATTGATGGTATGTCTTTATTACTAATTGTATTACAAGTGGACTGTAGGCTTTTAAGAAGGTTGGGAATACATGTACTATTGCTTATGTCTACTAGATATTTTTCTTTACAAATTGACAGTTGATTTGTTTTTTTACATTCGTTTCTAACATCAAATATAACATTTTCGTTTTTACTTTGAGGCCGAATGGAATTTCGTTAATTACTGAGTTTCTTTTAATTGGTTTGATCATCATTGACTGAAACAAATCCTTAGTAGTTGATGGAATATTGACAATGTATAAAATTAGGTTTCCATTGATTATTATCTTTATTTCTGCAAAGTCTAAGGCCTCTTCGATAGTCGAATAGGGCAACATTTCATTATCTAGAACATTTGTGGCAAATTTAATTTCGGATTTTGATAAAATGAGTGAATTTACAATACCAAGCTTAGCCCAGTGTATGGCGTAATCAATGTTATTTAGATCTTCCTTAATCAAAGCTAGTCTAAGGTGTACATCGAATAGATAATTATTATTTATCTGACTATTTTCTTTTATCAGTTCTTGAATTTTGTTTGCCATCCGAGTAATATTGTTCATCCTGTCATTCAAAAGACGATTAATTATAACCTGTTTGTTGTTGTTTTGCAGCGCGTTATTCAACTTTTGGGTGATAGTGACTGCGTCCTCGTGATCAGGGCTACCTGCGAGCCATTTCCAGGCACTGCCCAAGAAATTAAGGGATCGTGTTAATCGACGGGGTCTGAAATTTGCTATTAGGCTACGAATTTTTTGCAATTCATGGGATAGTAGGGGTATAAGCGAGCTGTGTTGTATTCCTGAAACGTTCAGGAGAGGCTCAATTTTCTCTATCAAGCTCTCGTATTCGTTGATATCCATACTGTGAATTATTTTGAAATTCCCATTTTGGATTTTGGTTGGTCCGGTATAGAAAGAAATGATTTGCGAGCCTGAGTAGTCTAGAATCTGTACTTTAGCGAATATGGTACGCAGGGTGAATCTGAAAAATGGAAGTTAATTTCGAATATTACTTTTATAGACAATTTTGCCACTTTCTGTGAGAATAGTTGAATTTCTGTTTATCCTGACTATTTCCTGTTTAAACCTGGGAGATAATTTAGAGCTTTTTCTTTTATTTTGTTTTACCAAGACAATTTCCCCTACGTTATAGTCTTTGGTTGGCAGTCTACTTTCATTGTGATACCTAATGTAAGTCTCCTGCTTCTGCTTGAGTCTGTCAATGTTCGTCTGTCGAATTCTTTCGAAGTCTTCCAAGTCAATATCGGGAACTCTTCCGAGATATAGTTCGACGGGTTTTTTATTGGTGGTTGAATGAATGGTATGGTTGTATTCATTAGTGGCATGCTGCAGAAGGTTTTCGAATGATCTTTGTGGGCCATCCCTCTTTAAACGCCTCATTATTTCCATAATGGTTGAATGCCATCGTTCGACTTGCCCATTGGAATGATTTTTTTTTATGCCCGTGTAGGACACGGGTGCCGATGGTCTGGCATAAGTGTCAGCGAGCTATAAACAACACCGAGCTCAGCTAACTAGCTTCGCTTAACGACCGCGTACGCGTGCTTGACAACTAGCATTTGCGGGATCATATGAGGCGGGTTCTTGTTGAGCCACGAAGCTACACTACTAAATACTTATCACGCGTACTCTACTCTACAAGACGTACCGATCAATTATTATTGTCTTTAGAAAAGTTCTATTAGGTGTCAATTAAGCTACTCTACAGTATCTAATTCAATATTTTTTTTTTTGCCTCGTTAAAGTTAGCGGACACGGAGGCTTGAGACAAACGCAAACATTACACAAAAAGCAACCGTTACTTTCACAGAAGAAGGTCGTTGCATTACAAGGGGAATGTCAAACCTAAAGATGTTAAAGTGGCTGAAGTGAACCACTCATCTCTGCCTAAAGGATGAAAACTTGACGGATGCAGTTTACTTTACACTAGTAAAACAAACTAAGCAGTTTCGACGGGGTGACCACCTTTTCTCTTCAGGAGCAGCCACTTCTGATCACCACGGGGCTGCTCGACTGCTTATGTTTATTACAGGACTGTCTCTTCGATGCCGACCCAAACATGGAGAGACTGAAGGGTTTCGCTCTTCACTAGTAAAGAAACAATTGTTTCCGCAGTGGAGAGATGGTTGTTATAATTTTAGGCCCCTCTCCTTGAATACAAGTCCCTGTCTTCAACGAAAGTATGCTAATAAAAACCGCTAACCAATCATAAAAACAAATCGGGTGTCGGTCAGGACTAATTGATGATGCGGATTTTATCACTGCCGGTCATCAGATTCGCTCCCAGCAAAAACTGACGCAACTCCAAGCAGTGTATTTGAAAACCCCTGGCAACATCAGTTTGTTCAAAATTAGAACTGTCCGACTACAAACTGTATAAAAATGTGCAAACCTTTCTTTTGGTAACATTAAGGAACGAATTACTCTATAACATCATCGGCATGTTCAGGCGGCAGAGCCACCACGAACGAAGAACTCCAGAAGATGCTATAGACCTTATTATACCGAAGACAAGACAAACAACACCAAAAGAAAGTTTATCGGTGAATCTATCTTTACTTTACGGAACCCTCCAAAGTATGCTACGTTAATATCAAATGGTGAGGGCGACATTAAAAATTGATCGGTGCGTCTTGTAGAGTAGAGTACGCGTGATAAGTATTTAGTAGTGTAGCTTCGTGGCTCGACAAGAACCCGCCTCATATGATCCCGCAAATGGTAGTTGTCAAGCACGCGTACGCGGTCGTTAAGCGAAGCTAGTTAGCTGAGCTCGGTGTTGTTTATAGCTCGCTGACACTTATGCCAGACCATCGGCACCCGTGTCCTACACGGGCATAAAAAAAAATCATTACAAATTTTTTTTTTCTCGTATGATTAATTCTTTTTTTGTTAGTTACATATGTATATAAAAAAAAACTACAGTTTATGCAAAAAGAGAAACGAAATGCATTAATATAAGAGTTTTCGCACTTTTTCCTTTAATCTTTTTAATTTGTCTTTTCTTTTTCTTCTCGACCATCTGCTTTTGTCGATTTGACAATTGCGTTCAGATTTTTCCCGTTTTTTTTTTTGTTTTGAAGAGGAGGAATAATATGTGCTAATATTCCTATTCAACATGCACATATAATAATTTATGCAAAGGCGATGTACTATTTATTACTTGTTCTAGTAACTTTTGTGCATTTGAAATATTTAAAATTTCGATACAGTTTGGTTTCAGTCAATATATACGCGCTATTCAATGATTTAAATTTTCTGTTACGGCTTTCATTTTGCCTCCAAGCATGCCTTAAACAAAATTTTTTTTTTTTTGCCAATCTTTAAAACTAATGAATTAGTCTAATGCTTGATGCAACTGATTCTTAAGACTAACTTTAAGAATAAGAAGAAATTTTCATGGAAATAGTATTTTGGGACTATTATAGTGAGAGAGAGGATGAGATTGTTTTTATTTTTAATGTGATTTTAGGATAGATAAATCTCCTGGGAGGAATTTACATAAAACGTTTAAGGGTAAAAGATTCTGGATAGTATAAATTAAAAAAAAAAAAAATATGGTTGGTCTATTAGTGGGACCGCTGCCTTAAACAACAAATTACATGGTTGGGTGGTAAAATTGTTAATATAAAGTTAAAAATGTTAGTACATGTATTAAAGATTTTTTTTTTTTTTTCGTTCTGGTGCTAGGACATGAAAATTGTTGTTGATTTAAAAATGTTTAAAAAAACTAAACCCTTTTTTTTCTTTGCGTTATTTATGTGTGTGTGCTGACTTGAATAGAAGATTTCGTTTCTCTTCTTAGTGTATTGTATTGTTTTACTTACAAAAAAAATCCTAATTTGGTACCCTGTCACGAATCTCATCGGTTTCCTTTTTCCTAGTAGTTACTGTTCAATAAAAACTAAAAAGAATTTGCTTTTAAATAAATTATACAATTCACAACTAATCCTATCGTCTAGATTTAACCAAAAATCGCGAAATAACACTAGCGCGCATAAAATTTCAGCAACTTTTTACAAGTATTTAATTTTTTTAATCATTTAGTATTTTGTTTTGCTTATCATTTCTTTGTTTCTGCCAATTTTTAATTATAAAAATTTTCTATGATGTAACTACCAACAATCTTCTTAACTACATTGATATTATCGGCTTCAATAAATGCAGAGCCTTTCATCTCTATTTGAGTTTTGTTTTAATCTAGGGAGCGACGTCGTTGCTTGTGATAGCGACTATTGTCGGAAATTTCATTGGATATGCGTGCTAGTAATGGAAGTTCTCGCAGCGATACATTCATCGAAGTAAGCGGTTCGATTTTGGATAGCTGCTTAATCATTTGGAATTTGTCGGGTGTACCTGGCATACTGGTCACAACTGGACTGTCATTGTTCCTAATGAATTCATCAACTTTGGAAATTGGTTGCGTAGCACTCTTGTTCATATTCCTTGCTGCGCATTCTTTCATCATCATTAAATGATCCAACTTATCAACAGTTGCAGTTAATTCACTTTCCCGCACATCTTGCTCTTGCTGCCCCACACCTCCCTCAACTGGCCGAACTGCAAGTGTTTTCACCTTCCTACGTAACGCTTCTAGGTCATAATCGTCTCCATCGTCTAAGCAAGTGTCATCACTTTCAACGTCTTGTGACGAGCTGTCTGCCAACGAACAAGCGCTACCCAGCGACGGAAATTCACATTTATCTAATTCAAGATTAAAATCTGGCACGGGACATAGTTCAGCGCCAACACCTGGTTCTCGGGGTCCCGGCGGAGCGGCCAAATGCAAATCACCACGCTTCTTATAAATTTCTTCGCTAATGTGCTCTAAATTACGCAGTGCTGTTGAATAGTTTGCTTTTGCTGCCTGCAACTGTTCCTGCAATTCTTGAATTCGGCTCTTTTGTGTGTGCAATTGATCTTGACAAATTTGTTTCTCTTCAAAGTATGGTCTAGATTTTTGTATGTTACGACGCAGACGATCTTCAAGTTGTTGAACTTTTAATTCAGCTGCATTAAACGCTTGAGTTTTTTGTTGGTGTTCGGCATGACTTTCGGTTTTTTTTAATTTTCGGCATCCATCACTTTAGCGGTGGCATGGTTTAACATTTCTTGCCCTGCGTTATCAAATTGCCATTCGTGAGAATTACTCATAAAGCGTTTCTCCGCTAGTGCCACCGTTTCTTTTGCAGCAGCATGGATTTCATTAGCACGTTGAAATTTCACTGCCGTTTTTTTTTGCATTCCACTTGGGGTTCACCTAGAAATACGGCCAACTGAAATATTGCAATAAACAGATTTTCAGGATTTGTATTGGGCCCAGTACAATAGACAAGACATAGGGGGAACGCCTGCAAATTTTCCTTTGAAGAAAAGTTTATTTCACACTTTTATGAAAAGAAACGATCAGGTACACGATTCAGGACAAGCCAAAATTTGTTCGATTATATTTTGGTTTTTTCTGGGGTGAATAAAAAAACACAATTCATTACGTTTGCTGACCAGCAGATTTCGATTCGCAGAAAGTTTCCCAACAAGCATCAAAATTTATCGAAGGAAGATGCCACCTAATTTTCCAATGCGGTCGCGTGTGCAGTCAACAAGACAACGAATCGAAAGGTTCAACCCAGCATTTAGTGCTTGACAATACTGTTATTTTATTTTCCGGAAAAGCGCAAATCACCAGGTTCGAATAAAATCAAGACCGAAATTAACCAACCCGGGGCACCACGGTAAGAGCAAACACGACAACAAGAACAGCGGTCAGAAAACTCGGCTCAGGATGGAAACTCCCAACGTTTCCCCGAGATACGGTTTAAGACATCCGACCCGATTCGTAGCAAGTAGCTGGTTAGAATTAAGGAAGCGGCAACTATAATATCGGAAACTTTACCTGTTTTTTCGTCCGCGCACTTTTCTTTCACACTTTCGCGTTCCCATCCAGATCCTCTACATTCGCACTTTACACTTACTTGATATCTCCTAGCTGTTGTCGCTGCCTCCACCGGGATATCCTCTTGGGGTGGCTGCCTCACTCAATCGCCGCGCAGCTTGCGACGATGGCGACTTTGCCGATTTCGGTAGCGAAAAAAGTTGAAACTCGCTATTTGAAATTTCACTGGTGATGTCGAATCTATTTGCTAGGTTAAAGTTAAAAGAATTCACTTTGCAAGCGTGCGTAAAGTTTTCGTAGCATACGCAACCAGCAGCAACTTCACCTGAATGACCTCCGCTTACTTCAAATTTTCCTTTTGACATCCCACGACAAAATTGACGTGGGATGTGCAACCGTCACAACCGACGTGAGATGCCAAGCCACTCGGTGGCAAGGTGTGTTAGTGAGTCGCCAGTGGCGTCACAAGATTCATTACACCATTCACCTCGCTTTTATAAGGTGGTGTCCTGTAAACTGTGATTCTGAGATCTTCTTCCAGTAGGGAAGTGTTTGAGGCTGAGGTGAGTGAACCCTCGTTATCGACTACCACATTTTCAGGAATGCAAAAGAAATAAAGGATGACCAGCAAAGGTTGCTCTACGTCTTCTATCGACCTGAACGCGATGACTTTGGCCATGGCAAATTTTGTGAACTTGTCCATCGCAGTTAACACTAGATTCTTTTCTGTAGAAAATATATCTATATGAACCGTGTGCCCAGGGTAGGATGGAATAGGTGTAGGGTTTAGAAATGTTTTGTTTGGGTGCCTTTCGTACTTATTCTCCTTACATACTCTACAACGGCTGACAAGCCTTTTAATCTTCGCTGCCATTTTGGGAGAGTAGAAGTTGTTCAATATTTGCAGTCTGTTCTCCACTGCATTACGATGGGCACGCTTATGTTCTTGAAGGATCCTTTCTTTTTGTTCAACCTCGCTGGGGATGTCTTCGACCAACTTTTGGCTGAAGCGAATCCTATAATCTCTGAAGTGATCGGGATATATCTGCTGCACCTTTCCCATTATCTCTTCGCTGGTACAGAGACCATTTATTGTGTTTGGGTTTAGATACCTTTTAAATATGTTGATTAGGTCTATTTCTGAATACTCTGGCTTTATAAAAATGTGTCGTTTGTAGTTTTCGAAAGGGTTCAGGAGTTGATAGCTATCTTCGTCTCCGGTCTTCAGGATTAGTTGTTGCGAAACACGTTGACAAGTGTTTCCACAGTTGGAATTAGGTTGTGAGATGAGATTTTATCACTATGAACGGTTGGTGTCATGGAATTTACATGAGTGGCTGGTGAAAGCCTCGAGAGTGTGTCAGCAACCACGTTAGCCTTCCCAGGCTTATATTTAAGCTCGTAATTATATTCTTCGAGCGCAGCTTTCCACCTTTTCAATTTGCTGTTTGTATTTTTACTACTAAGGGCATAAGTAAGGGGCTGATGGTCAGTATAGATCTTTACTTTCCGAGACCCACAAAGGTAACTTCTTGAAGAGTTCAAGGCCCAAAAGATGGCAAGCATTTCCTTCTCGTTAGCTGCATAGCTTTCTTCCGTTTTAGATAGTGTTCGCGAAAGGAAGGAAACGGGTCTATTTTCCTGAGATAAGACGGCTCCGATGGCGTAGTTGGAAGCATCAGTGGTCAATTCAAACTCTTCTTCGAAATTTGGGTGTGCAAGAGTAACGTCTTTAGAAACAAGGGTGTTCTTGAGAGTATCGAAAGCTTTAAGCGCTAATGAATCCAAATGAATGGGCGTATTTTTGGAAACATTCTTGGACACGCGTCCATCTTCCCCTCTCAAAAGGGATGTCAGTGGTTTGGCGATTTTAGCAAAGTCTTTGTTAAAGCGCCTATAGTAACTTGACATTCCCAAAAAGGATCGAAGGTCTTTGAGAGTCTTTGGCACAGGGAAGTCGATAAAAGCTTGAACTTTTTTGGGGTTGGTTTTGATGCCTTCTTTGCTCACGATGTAACCCAGGAATTCAACTTCTTCCTTTAGAAAATCGCACTTATCGATTTGAATCTTCATGTTAGCTGATTTTAGGGTTTGAAAAATCTTATCCAAGTTGTGGAGATGTTCAGCCTCATTTTTCCCGAAAATTATTATATCGTCGATGTAAAGATGGCATCTTTTCCCAATATGTTCCCTCAGGATCTCGTCTAGCGCCCGCTGAAAAACTGAGGGTGCATTTTTTAGGCCAAAAGGTAGGCGGGTAAATTCAAACTTCCCATTGTTCACGGAGAAGGCAGTTTTCTCTATGTCGGACTCCCTAAGTGGTATCTGATGGAAGCCACTCTTGAGATCCAAGACGAAGAAATATTTGTTCTTATCAAGGTTAGCAAGAACTTCATTTATCTCTGGGATCGGATATTTATCGGGTATGGTTACGGATTTCAGCTTCCGGTAGTCAATAACCATACGGAATTTTTTCTCTCCGGATGCGTCCAATTTTTTTGGCACGATCCATACGGGTGAATTATAGGGAGATCTTGATGGTCTAATAATGCCGTCCTCTAAAAGCTTTCTGATTTCTTTGCCTACTTTTTCCTTCAATGCCATGGGGTATGGATAAGATCGAGAGTAGATGGGATCGGAAGTTGTTGTTTTAATGTCGCCCTTGACTTGAGTGGTAAAGGTTAGTTTTTCGTCTGGATCTGAAAGTAGGCATGAGTGTTTGCGAATAATCGCGTCTAGTTTCCCTGAGAGTTCTTGACTGAGATGGTTTGTTTTAATTGCAATGTTGTGCACCTGGTCGGAAGATTGTTGTGGAAGAGGGATGCAAATGCTGTTGTTTATTGTCATATAGTTATCTTCAGTGTGGATGACGGCTTTGAGGCTTTTAAGGCTATCGTTTCCAATGATTCCGTCGAAAGAGATAAGAGATGGTAGAATAAAGAACTTTAATTTTTCTGTGCAGTTGCCAAAAGGCCGAAAATACGAATGATGAGTAATTTTGACGCTTCCGCCAACGGATTTTGCGTAGAAGTTCTTCTGATTGGGTAAAGGGTACTTAATGTGCTTTGGTTGAGCATAGTTGTTATTCGATCCTGTATCGACTAAAAATTTGAGGGCCTGTCCGCTCTTTGATTTATATTCAAAGTATGGGAGCGAAGAGCGCCTTATCCTAAAAAATAAATGTCTTCCATTTCTTCAGTGATCTCAAGATTTTCCTCGTCTATTTCGTCGATGTACTCGTCAAGGGTTTGCTCATGTTCTTCGTCTTGTTGAGTTGTATCGTAATCATCTTGAGGACACTTATTAGGATTATCGGTTTCTGTATGATAGATTCTTTGTAACTTTTGTGGTGCATGGTTTTGAGGTGGTTGTTGGCGTTTTTGTAATACAGGATGATTACGGGGCCTATTTGCATAGTTTATCGCGTTTGTCCTCATGGAAACACCGACGTCCATCGGCTCGGGTCTTGGCAATGGCTTAGGAGAAAGTGGTCTAGGATTAGAGAATTGTGGCTGTCTATGGTAGAAAGGCTGCTGATTGAAATGTGGGGGTTGTGTATTTCGTGGCAAATGTGCCAGTTCGGAATAGAAGGTCTGCCTCGAGGCTGGAATCGGTGCAGGTCTTGGCTGAGAAGGAGTGTGCCTCCGAGGGGGAATCGGAGGTGGTTGCTGGTATTGTGTCCTTCTTAATAGATTTTGGGAGTTGTTTGCGTGCTGCGCCCGGTTGTCCATATTTTGAAGCTTTAAGCAAAGGTGCAGCGCCTGAGGTAGATCAGCTGGCTCACGGATGCTAAGAAGTCTTGGGAGGTCACCACGTAGCTCTCTTATAAACGTGTCCAGTGCTTTATCTCATTATGCCTGAGTCATGATGTTTGTGGACTCAGTATTCAGCTCCATTGAGGATAATTTGTTTAAAATCAACGAAAGATGTTGGTAGACTCCCTGGTAAAATTCTTGGATGGAATTTGTCCCCTGTACCAAGGTAGTCATTTGGTACTCTAGCGTACCAAGATCCCGCTTGTCCGCGTAATGTAAGGTGAGACACTTTGAGATTTTGGGCCAATTCAGAGGAGTGTTATAGGACTCCAATGCAATATCGGAGTGACCGATAATTTTATTCCTAATAACCGACAGAATGCCGTAATATTTGGGCGTACCTTTAAGGTGGTCGTAAGTTTTGAGGATTCGCTCCACACTTTTTTCCAGGAGCTGAACTCTCCTGCTTCTCCAGAAAATACCCTCAGACTCTTGACTATGTCGGGAATCTTATCCATTTCAGATAGATTCCCGTCGTCTCCGACTCTGATTGCGACATCTTTTTCATTGCTTTCATCCGTAGCAGGATTTATCAATGATTCAAATAGATTTCGCCCCTGTCGGTCAAAGGTTTTTGTTACGAGTCGAGAGATAAGTTGGGTTAGCTCGCGGTTATTTTCGTTACCTTGATTATTGGGTGAAGCATGGCCCTGCTCGACGGCTGGAACATTGGAGGGACCAGCACCAACATTCCCGAGTCTACTGGGTCTGAGCAAATTATGTGGATTTGACATGCCTATTTGTAAGTTTCAGAACCACTCAATGATCGGAAAACACAAAAAACCGTGCAAAAACCGGATTCTTCGCACTTATCAAAATACAGTAAAGGGATGCGGTAAATTTAGTGGAGCAGAGATGTAGTGAAGTTATCAATTTTGCACTAGTCAAAAGACAGTAGGGATGCGAAAAATTTAAGTGGAGCCGAGAAATAGTGGAGTTATAGATTTCACAATATAAAACAACGTTTTTGAGGAGAAAATTCCACATAAAAATACAAAAACTTCAATCACAACGAGATGGGAACGGCGATAGATAGTCAGGCAGTAAATTCGATTCAAAAAAAAAAAATTCAAAAGAAAAACGATTCAAAACGGCAGCGCTGGAAAGGCTAATTATGCTCAAATTTATTTGTTTAAGACCAAGCAAAAATCGATCGCGAAACAACAACCAACAAACACTTAAATATTTGTGTTTTCACTTAGTTTTTAGAGTAGATGAACAAAATCACTCAGCACTTTCACTTTGTCATTTATTTAAAACCCACTAATATTATCAGCAATAATTATTCATCAAAAATTTCAGATTTATTTTAAGAAATGATATTAATGATATTATTTTGTAATAGAAAATTGTCAGATTTACATAATAATAAAAAGGACTTACATTAATAAAATCGTAGTATGCTTCATTCTCGAGTTTTTAGTTTCTTCCTCGTCGGCAGTTGTTCTGCTTTAATTTGTGGTTGCAGGTACTTGTGACTGCTTTTCGAGTTAAAGTAGGCGGTCCCTTTACGGACGTCCTGTTTGCTATCTGCTACTAAGGGGCCTATTTCAACAGCACGTATCCTTAAGCGCTTGGTTTTCGCACCAGATTCCTAGATTTGTTCCTTGTACGGATCGTTCGATTTGTTCCTCTTACGGCTCGTTCAATTTGTTCGTTTTACGGTTCGTTCGATTCATTCACTCCGCGTTATTCCTTGTACGGAAGATTTGCGCGAGTATTTAAAATGTATCGATGACTTTGGAAGATAAAAGGACCACCTGCCAGTCTCTGCAAGGTGCTAAGATCTTTGGGTTACTTGATTTTTTTGATCAATGATCAAAAAAACCTGATAAATCCAATTATTTTTCTTCCAATATTGAACTAACATACAAGTATATGCGCGAAAGCAGCCCCACGTTGGGCGCCAGTTAACTTTTACGACGAGAAATACACTAAAAAAATATCTTTTAATTTAAACAGGGTCGGTTCCCCTGATGTTTATTCACAAAAATTGAAAGTACAACTCAATTAGAAGTTTACAATTTCTAGCTTAAATAAACTAAATATGCTGATGCAATGTCTGTAGATCTTTCCCATGGGAAAGTACTTGAAATCGGAAATGCAACTCTGCACATTTTGCTGCTCGTGCAGGTAAGTATCATATTTTCGCAAGTTTCTGGAATTCGTCGTTAACTTATATTGTATCCTATTAGAATACATCGTCGCCGTTGCTGGAACCCTGCAAGAAAATGAAACAAAGGATCATGTCTTTAAATAAATATTATAGTAGTTATCTGATTGCCCTGCTTGTACACAAAGCGACAAATCAAACCGAAAGCCATTTATGACGCTGTTAATTTGACAATTGTCAAGTGATGGCTTGCATCAACATAGAATTGACGTATGTATGTTAAATTTCAATAACGTAGCAGTTTTTAGTAAAATTTTATATTACATGGATTTATTACATTGAATAGTAGAACTAGTTTTCTAGCGGTAATTGAAAATTCCGACATTTTCAATACAATGCGATTTGGCTTTTACTATGTTCAAGCAGTCTTTCGACGATCGCGGTGAATGTAAAATCGCTTGTTATTTTTTTCACAATATTTTATTCTAACGTAATTAGATATTTAAAGTCTAGTTTAAGTGCAGTGAATAAAAATTGACTAATTATTAAAGTGTTTTTATTTAAATGGTTTGTTATTTTCTGAGAAACAGGTACTGACCTCATTTTACTTATTTTTGTTGGATCAAATTATTTAACCTCTTACTAATCAGGGTCCTACGCTGTTTTTATTACCTGTTTACATTCCTTAGTTTACTTTAATTGCTCTTATTTCTATTATTACTGTTATTATTATTATTATTATTTTTATTTCTAATTTGTTTTTAATTAAGTTCAATAGTACAAAAAGAAAGGAAATCCTACTACTATTTGACTAAATTCAGGAGGCCAGAGTATTTATTGCCCAGGTCATCGTGTTACGGATAAAATAGAAGGGCATCAACATAACCTCATCCCGAACACTATCATAGTATTCGCGTGACTCGGTAAATTAAGTAAGTCTAGGCCGCACTCGACTAGGGTTTTGTTTGACACTCCTAATTGTACTCCCAACAGTAGGTTAAGTATGAATACTTGAAATTTTGCGTGGTAATGAACGAGAAGGTTCAACGCCGTTAAAGATCGGAAGAGCAAAGAAGATCCGTATCGTTTTGAAACAAAATGTTCTTAATTAATGAACTTTAACGTGCAGTTAGAATTGAAGCTACAGCAACAGACAGAGCCCATCTCCTTTGATGATTCAGGCCTAATGTCATGTTACAATAGAATCAACGCAGCATATGCAGTTTAGTCCACACGCAAGATTTTTTCCTGAATGTAAAAAGTTTCTGCTTTTCAGAGCCAAACTAAAGGAGGAAGCAACTCTCTCAGTTTAGTCGGAATTGGTGCACAAGTCAATTGAAATTGCAGTGTGTCGACGAGTTTTGATGTTTGGGTGATAGATCCATGTTTTCACTCATTTTTCTTGCAATTACCCAAACTAAGCAACCAGAAATGTCATCAGGCAAAGGGCAGATTATCGGTAATTCGAATCTGCAAAAGCAGGATCTATCACAATTGGATATCACCAAGTTGACGCCACTTTCGCCCGAGGTAATTTCCCGCCAGGCAACCATCAATATTGGCAGTATTGGGCATGTAGCGCATGGCAAATCAACTGTGGTCAAAGCCATTTCCGGCATACAGACTGTTCGTTTCAAGAACGAACTCGAAAGGAATATCACTATCAAATTAGAACGTTTAACTGATAGTGAATTGATCGAATTGACAAATTCACCGATTAAACTTCGTAAATTCATACAAAAACAGAACGAAATACGTCGCTACAACAAGAAAATCACAGCCCGAAACAGAATCAACAATTACATGAGCAATTGGTCACACTATGAGAAGGTGAAACAAGCGAAAATCTGCCAATTTCTCGACATTGCACCGAACGATGAGGATTTTGTGAGTCAATGCACCGCAATGCACCGCAATGCACCAAGCACCAAAATATGTCGTGAACGAGAATACAATCACCAGAGATCTCAACTATTCAGACACGGAGAGCAATGTTTCCGTGTCGGGATCGAGCAAACAGTCGTCGGAGTCCAGCATGTCATTGAATTTGGTGTTCGATTTAAACGATTATGTTATGGACACAGCTGAGGATTACTCGGGCTCTCCAGCTGCAAAGAAGCGCAAGGAGGAATCGATAAAGGAAACCACTCGCTCCGTCGAGGAAATCAATACGGAGCCACATTTCCACATCAAATGAAAATATTACTCAGAAACACAAAACACATGGGAGCCACTGAGCAACGTTCGAGACTGCAACTTGCTTCCGGGCTTCATCAATGATATGGTGGAATTGTACAGCACTACAATTTGGAGAATTTAGAGGAAATTATAAACACGATTGAAGTGGGAAATGAGACGGTGGATGTGAGGAAAACGAACTCACAGCACCTTAAACATATGTGTACACACCTGAGAAATATATTTCAGCTCGGAATATAAGTAATTCACCGTTAAAATTAAAGAAAACCGAGTTAACACTATGACACTCGAAGTGCACTGCTTTAGGGCGAATCTTGGAAAGAATGAAGCATATTACAACGTCGACACGATTTTCCCGAAATAATTGTCCCACCTAAAACTAAATGTGAACAAGCATCACTGACCTTGCAAACTGTCAGTGAATCAGGTTCAGCCAATTTGGCCGAACTTGGAGTGATCACCACCAGAGCGAAGCGGAAATCACGTTGCGGAAGTGAGAAACTACGCCGCGAGAATAGAAAGAACCACTCCGAAGAGGTGGATGACCGGGGACAATGGTATTCGGTCAAAGAGCGGGACATTGGCCGTTAGGATGAGATAATAAAAGCGCGAAGAATGACGCGCCTCCTCTTTCTTTCTTCTTGGGTGTGGCGGAGCGGAAGCACTGCCGAAGCGGCGAGCGTAAAGAAGTGAAAAAGCGGAAAATTTCAATACGATTCATCAAGTGCGTTGAGGCGATAAGAGGTGAACAAGCGAAATATTGCAAGACATTTCATCAAGTGCTTTGAGGCGATGAGCAGTGAACAAGCGGAATATTGTAAGACGATTAATCAAGTGCGTTGAGGAAGACAAAAGTACACCATCGGATGCGGACAGAGAAGGGGCCCCTTTCAGGTATTAGCAGTATTATTTTTTTTTAGAACTAAAGTAGATAGAAAGTTTGTTTGTTGTTGTTTGAATTTGGATAATTAAACTGAAATTGAATTTATGCTTTTAAGAAAGAGGAAAAAAAGGTAAATTTTTGTTTCAGATTCTGACGGGTGCGGCTTGAGTGTCAAGTCATGGTTTATTGAAAAAAAAGTGAATTCCGATGTGAGTAAAAGTGTTCGGGAGTGGTGTGGTGATATCAATAGCTGGTCGGACGGCTAGTATTATTGTTCAAGGGGAGCGCCTGATAGGGAAGTAAACAGTGTGAATCGCGAGGTTAATGTGGCAGCTAGTTTGTGCTCGGTAGCTAGGGATCTGGTGAAGAAAGTGAAGAGTGACGTTGGTTGTTCCGGCAAGCCGCATTCTCGCTTGGCAGCTTATTGGGGCCTTAAGGAACCAGCGAGTGGTGCCCCACGCCCGTCTCCGGACGGGCTAAACCGGATCCGTAAGCCCCACCGGAGCACCCCGATTTCTCTAGGGGCACTAGCGACTCCCATGGAATATCGGGGTTGTAACAATCGTTGAGTCTTGTTTCGGTTGGTATTAATGTCCCCAAAAATGCCTTATATAGCAATAACCGCACAAGAAAATAGATAAATTGTGCGTGCTTCTTTGAGGAATTGAAAAAAAGCATCGGCGACGTTAGCTGCTGAGCTTTCAGAAGAGTTCAGAAAGAATTTGTCAGCAGATATTTATGCAAAAAAGGTCTTAGAGGCGGTAAAGCAAGAACAAAGCCGTGGTTGTCAGAAAAAGATAAGTAAGTTAGACTAAGATGGGCTCCACCGAAGAAGATTGGTCATATAATATATGGTCAGACGGACCTAACTTTAAAGTAAGTTTTTGAAAAGTTGTTTATTTTCATCTAAAATCATCTTATCGATTCAGGGATGGATTCATTTTAGATTATGCGTTTTTTTCAAAAATATGTTTTTTTACTATTTTCAGATTTTTAGAACACCGGGTGTGACCTTCGAGCAACACAAAATTGGTGAAGCATAACAGCCACATTAACCAACGGTTAAGCATGGAGGGGGCAGCATAATGGATTGGGATTGCGTGGCTTCGTGCAGAGTAGGAAATTTGTATATGTGTGAAGGTTGGATGGTCTCTTCGAAATACATTTCACTACTTGGAAACACACTCTTCGAATCGATAGTAAAAATTTTTGGTGGAACGAAGCTTCGTAATATGGCATTACTATGAGGTGATTTCGTGATCATCATATGGATTTGTTAGAATGGCCCTCTCAGTCTCCAGATCTAAACCCGATCGAACATTTATGGAGCATTCTGAAAAGACCCATACATGACCGTTCCATAACTTCCAAAAAAAGTTTGTTTTGTGCTTTGAAAGAAGAGTGGGAAGCAATAAATTACGGAGGATACAAAAAGCTTACTTCCACTTTGTCAAGAAGAAATGCTGCGGCTATTAATGCCAAAGGATGTTCAACCAAGTATTGACTTCTTTTAATAAAATAATATGAAAAACAGTTATATTTGCCATTTTCTTTCAACAAATATTAATATGCTTTGAGGAATGCTACTTTTCTGGAATGGGCTTATACTTTTGGCCAAGGCTGCATAAGTCAAAGAAAAACAAATAGCGTTTTCATGGAGAGCCAAACATGGGAAAATATACACAATATATCAAAACCAATTTCTAGGTGCCTCAAAAAAATGCAAGTAAATGGTACGGAGCTTGGACCAAATCAATTTTTGCCTATACCATTGATCGATTATCATAATTATTTATCATTTCTATATAGTTTAGTTTCCACCCGGATAATTTGGTCTTCTAATGAACGTTTCCTCTGGTGGTGGATAGAGGGATGCTCACCAAGAAACCAAAGGGTAAGTGGGAAATAAAATACCACTCAAGAATCAAAAAGCAGTAAAGTCAACGCGTTGTCAATGCTCCCTCAGTATTCATTGCCCAAACACGTAACGA
Organism: Odontomyia ornata; assembly: GCA_963969285.1. Taxonomy (NCBI): domain Eukaryota; kingdom Metazoa; phylum Arthropoda; class Insecta; order Diptera; family Stratiomyidae; genus Odontomyia; species Odontomyia ornata. The sequence continues at coordinate 385,203,195 of OZ017739.1, forward strand.
ACTCAGCAACAAAAAACCGAATATGAATTTGAAAGCAGGAATAAAACTGAAGCCCTACGAGAGCTTCTCCACGAAGCCTCTCAATACAAAATCAAGAAACAAAATGGCTTGACAGTGGAGTTGGAAATCACACATCATAGTATACTCCACTAGTAACCACACCCCATCAACCCTCCGGAAAAATCCGAACACAAGCCGAACAGCGAGCTATAAATCTTCGGTAGCAGGTAGATGGGTAAATGCTGACGGGAGGATTGGCGCGAATATAAACATATGCTTCGATGAGAGGTTTCACGTTTACCATATCTCAAAAAATCAATAACTTTGCAGAAAAACAAATTCGTTCCATGCATTCTTTTAGTTTTTTATTAAGATCTGGCAGCACTCCTATGTTCTGAAATTTTATTTGCGTCGGAAATTTTATTTGCATTTTGCTTTGTTGCTTGAGCGCGCCAAACATGGGTTCAGCTGTCATGCCCCGGATCAGCTGACGTGCCCCTGAGAAAATTCAAAAAGTGTGCAACACAGGGTAAATGAAAGGTGTGGGTACTAGTTGAGTATACTATGTCACACATTGCACACTTTACTCACCAGCGCGAAAAAGGAAGGCATTTGTCGTTAACAATAAGTAAAAACGGCTCGTCACTGACAACTAACAAAATATTGTGTGCAATTTGACATTAAATGAAGTTCTTCAATAAGTGGCTCATCAACTGACACGTTCCGACCTAAGAAAAAAATGATTTTATAACGGACGACTTCTTCTTCACAGCACTACAGCCCCTCTTGGGCCTTCGCTTCCTGCAAATAATGCCTTCAACTTTCTCGATCCATTGACTGTGTCCTTCAATTTCAAAATTCGAGCGGCATTGAACTGTCTTCGTCGATCGAGTCAGACCAGTATTTCCTCGGTTTTTCCACTGGTCTCCGCCATTCAGTTCTCCCAACGAATACCTTTTTAGGTTTCCGTTGTTCGTTCATAAGATTTATGTGTGCAGCCCACTGTAGGCTCCGCAGTCTTACAATCGTTGAGACCTCCGGCTCGTCAAAAATTTCCTAAAGCTTCGCTCCGATTATTCACCTTAGCACCCGTCGCTCAAAGGCTTCAATATATTTGCGGATGCTTAAGTTAGGGTCCATGTTTCACACCCATCGCATAACACAGGTCTAATCACAGATTTGTATACTTGGAGCTTTGTTTTCCTGTGTATGAAGCTGGTCTTCAAGATCGTCAAAACTGAATAGAATATTTAATTTGCGAGCGGTATTCTTCGGACTGTTTCGTCTCTTTAACTTGCGGTTTCTGTTACTTTGGTGCCATAATAGTATACACAAGTTGATATTTTATTCGCCAAATGTGATATTTTGTGTACTTGAGGTATTTTTACCTGCCTGCGTCGTGAGCTTTGTTTTATTTTCATTTATTTGTGGCCCTACTAGTTTTGCCCAATCGTCTGTTTGCCTATGGTGTCAAGAGCTGCTTTCACTTCTATCCTCACTTCATTGCTTGTCTTTAACGATGCGTCTGAGTAGATGGGAGCCAGCTGGTTGTTGAGGGTCTCCGTGAAATTTTTATCCACAGATGCCGTTTGGAGCCTTTTGATGTCATATTTTTGCAGCGGGCTGGTCTTCGCTGAACATGCCTTTGACATACGACATTGATAGGCTTATTTGATGAAGTAATGATCTGAGTTGCAATTAGCTCCTCGGTATGTACGGACGTCAAGTATGCTCGAGCCCCAACGTTGTTGGATCAAAACATGATCGATCTGGTTTTGTGTGTTACCATCCGGTGATAGCCAGGTCATTTTATGAATGCGTCGATGGAGGAAGCAAGTCGAACGTATGACTAGATTTCTGCTACATGCAAAGTCGGTCAGGCACTGGCCGTTGTCATTTGTTTCACCGTGGATGCTATATCCTCCAGTCATTCCCCGATGAGATAGCTCATTGCCAATCTTAGCGGTGAAATCACTTAGAATTATTTTTGTGTCTTTAGTAGGCAATGAGTCAACTAATCTTTCAAGGTGATTGTAGAACGTTTCCTTCGTTCAATCAATGACTTCAAAATTAATGTTATACTATGCTTACTTAAGAGACATGAAAGCTGGTAGTCACAGATAACACGACAAAACAATTTACTTAAAGCTAGTTGATGGTTCTGAAATATCCATAATTGGTGTTGGTTTGATGAAAAATGCATCTAAAGTTGATTGCTTAGTTTGGTTCTTTTATTTTTATCGTAGATTTGTTTATGTGGAGAAAGGGCTGCTGAATATCGCGATTTATTTTAAAAACCACGTTACATCAGGATCCATTTGTTCGAACGTACAGTCAGTCTTCGACTTAGGGAAGCTCTGACTTTCGTAAATCTGCACATACGTAAAAATCTTTAGATAAATGCAAAATGTATGATTTCCAGTATTTCACATAAACCAAAAATGTACTTTGATCGTTACTACGCCAATTATGTGTATGCACACATAAATGTTATTAGTTCGCATTACATCAAATGCATCTTCATCCTATGCATAACAGTTTCTTGGTAGCGCAACGACTCCCCACACAAATGAGTGAGTACATATGCGGCAGGTTGCTGCCGTCCTCAAACCGTTAAATAAAGTTTTTTTAGACGGAAAGGACATAATGTCTGAGATAAGAAAACAGCACGCCTTAGGGTTCGGCCACATTGCGATTTTTCTGCCGTAACCAGCGATTTTCAGACGCAAATACGAACACACTGCAACAAGATTTCCAAAGGAACTTCAGGCATGCGCAGAACTAATATGCTCATTTGAAGGTATGTCTTTGCCAGGAGCACATGCGCTAACTCATTTGTGTGCTACGCAAGAAACTTCCGTGCACGTCAGCGTCAAATGTCCAAATGATGTGTGCCTGCGCGAGTATCACAAAAACTACCTACTAAACTGGTTTTAGGAAAAATCGCAAATTCCTGCGACTGTCGACCTGGACAAAATCGTCGAAAATCGCAGTGTGCGGGCTTCCATTTAACCATGTGTAACTTGCGACAGAAGTGCGACTATACTCGTATAGTCGTAGTCTGATGCATCCCTAAGTCCTGAAGATTGCCTAACAACCTGGCAGTACGCACTGCAACAAATCCATAGCAATCAGCTAAGATCTCATATAGGAGATTGGGAATGAGTTTGTGGCTAGGATAAAACTCGTTGAAAGAGGCGGCAATCTGGTTTACGGCTCCACCTAGCCTAGCCCATTGAACGTTCAAAGTTGAGTTAAACATTTTGTTGTTGTTGAAGATATATTTACTGCGTCAGCATACAAATGCTGTGAAAATTAATAAAGTTCGTTTAACGTGGAGTGCTTCAATCCTCCAGTCTTTGTCTAATGTGTCAATACTTTAGTCTATTATTCTTCCTTAAGTGTGTGTATGAAGTGCGTGGCTGAAAATGTCAGGTACCCAACAGAAAAAGCGGAAAGGTATTGATATGGAGGAATAACTCACAATTATTAACATGTACGGCAGGAAAAGTTTGTCAGAGGTTGCACGACTTCGCAATATAGCAGTATCTGCCATAAATATGGAAGTGCAAGATAAAGATCTTAAAATTGCTGTTAAGAAATCTGCCTCACTTAAATCGACGATAATTTTGAAGGTAAGATCCCGTCTAATTTGGAAAGGGAAACTTACTTACTGTCTGGATGGAAGAACACATTCAAAACCGATGTCTCCTAAGCTTAAATTTGACAAAGTGCAAGGCAAAGAGCATCTTCGAAGACCTTAAGAAGAAACATAAGCATACAAGCCCTACATTCGTAGCAAGCAATGGATGGTTCAATCGATTCCAAAAAGAGACGGCTTTCATAATGTTCATATATTGGGAGAAGCAGCAAATGCGGATAGTTATGCTACAACAAATATATAAAAACTCTGGTGCAGACAATAGAAGATGGACATTACTTGCCGGAGCAAATATTCAATGCTGACGAGACAGCACTCTTTTGGAAAAAAAATGCCGGATAGAACCTATCCTTCTAAAATGATAAAATCAATGACTGGTTTTAATGTCGCAAAGGATCGAATGACTAACTTTTTGGTGGCAATCGTGCTGAATATAAACTAAAACTGTTGATGATATATCACAGTGAAAACCCACGTGCATTCAAAGGGAATAAAAAGGAAACTCTTCCTGTTCATTTTCGATCATCCGTGAGGCTTGGGTAACAACTTCCATATTCGAAGATAAGTGCGGAAGGTGCTTTATTCCAGAAGTTCAAAACTACTGTGAGAAAAAAGAACTGAAATTGAAGATCTTGCTTGTAATAGATAACGCTCCAAATCACCCTTCTCATCCAGATAGTGTTAATGAGCATGTGAGTGTCGTTTTCATGCCACCGAATACAACATTTCTCCTTCAACCCATGGATTATGGATGGATATATATATATATATATATATATATATATATATATATATATATATATATATGCATATATATGTATATAATAGGGGTACCGGTTAATTCATGCGGTTTTTTTCGAAAATTGAAGCTTTATAGCGACGCCAAGTGATTTTGCAAGTTTGGGATGTTCAACTTTTAGCTGTACGGGCTGTTCATCGTCCTCCAGGTCAAAATTGAAAACCACTTCTGGTGCGTACGCTCACATTAGCCGGCACAAAATTCGACATTTTCAGAGTGAAAAAAGGTATTGTTATTTACGCTTCAGCTAAATGACACATAATGATTCTGAAACTATATGACAGTAGCTTTCCAACACATATTTGGAGAGGTGAATCACTGGAATAAAAATCAAGTTACACCATCTGTTAGAAAACCGCACGAATTAACCGGTACCCCTATTATATTGGATAGTCTAAAAAGTATTGAGCATTTTTGTCACTAGATGGTACTCATTGTTATATATCGGGCAATACTAATCAGATTAAGTCAAACTGACATGCGTTTGAAAGGTGAGATTTCAGTCTACTATTTTCATACGGACAGTTTTGTATTTTATCATTCGTGTCAAAAGTTGTATTCATTGAAAAATTACTGAAATTTCTGGAAAAATTCGTTATATTTTACAATATCAATACGATCAAGGTGAGAATGCATCGCAGGCTCGTGAAAAAATTTGTGGTGTCTACGGTCAAGATACGTTATCAAAAGTCACAGTCAAAAGATGCTTCGCTCGCTTTCGTTCTGGAAATTTTGATGTCAAAGATGCACCTCGCTTAGGTCAACCAATCACTGAAAAAGTCGATGAAATCTTACAAAAAATTGAAGAAGACCGACACGTAAGAAGCCATGACATTGCTAAGGAACTGAATATTCATCACGAAACAATTTTGAACCATTTGCGTAAGGCTGGATACACAAAGAAGTTCGACATTTGGGCGCCGCATGGTTAACACAAAAAAATTTTATCAACCGAATTTCCATTTGCGAAATGCTAATAAAACGCAACAAAATCGAGCCATTTTTGAAGCGAATCATTACAGGCGATTGGGTAAGATACGAGAATGTCGTTCAAAAAAAATCATGGTCAAAAAAAGGTGAATCATCACAAACGACTTCAACGCCAGGATTAACACCAAATAAGGTTATGGTGTGTGTATGGTGGGGTTGGAAGAGAATTGTTTATCATGAGGTGCCAGAATCTGGCCAAACACTCAATTCAACTAAGTACTGCGGGCTATTAACCAAATTGAAATAAGCAATTAAAAAAACCGGCCAGAATTGATCAATAGAAAGGGCGTTGTCTTCCATCATGACAATGCCAGACCACACACATCTTCGATGGCCCGATAAAAATTGACAGAGCTTGGCTTGGAAGTTTTGATGCATCGACCGTATAGTCTAGAGCTTGTACCATCAGACAACCATTGTTTCGGCCTCCGCAAAACTTCTTTAATGAAAAGAAATCCACTTCAAAAAGGGACTGTGAAAATCACTTGGCCAAGTTTTTCGCCGATAAGCCACAGAAGTTCTACACAGATGGAATAATGGCTCTACCCAAAAAATGGGCAATATGTACTTAAACAAAATCTATTTTAAATGAAAGACATATTGAATCGAAAAATGCCAAAAAGGCTCAATACTTTTTAGACTTACCAATATATATATATATATATATATATATATATATATATATATACATATATATATATATATATATATATATATATATATATATATATATATATATATGTATATATATATACATATATATATATATATATATATATATATATATATATATATATATATATATACATTTATATATATATGTGTGTATATATACGGCTCTTGTGCAAATTATATGCGGTGAAATATTTTGATTCAATTTAGACATACCTTATTAGGACCTCATTAGATCCAAATCAGGCATGCCTAGCTTAGGTGTGCCGCATTAGAGCCGAGTAGGCCTGCTTCCGGCATACCTAACTTGAGAAAAAGTGACCAACTCCATATGACATCCTAACTTAAAAGTAATTTAAGCTATGCATTCAGGTCTTCTACGTAGAATTGTAATTTGTTACCACAAAATTGGCTTATCTTTGATTTTACGCAACAAGAAATTTTCTGTTTACGAACTTTTAAGGCAAACCTCATTACTGCCTAAGTTAGGAACTATTTAGAAAAACTCTATCACTGCCTAAATTAACCCTTAAATGCGTGAATTTTGTTATTGATTTGGAATCATTATTTTTAATTATATTAAGGTCTATAAAGCACAGGAAAAATAGTTAAAAAAATATAGCATTGACTTGTAGCCACTGAAGATGAAAAAACCATATGTTGCATATCTCCAACAGCACGCATTTATTACATTCCTGCAACAGTGTACACTTATAGCTACATACAGGGAATAAGATGTTTGCTAAATACTCAATAAAGTAGATATTTGAAATTCTTTATTTATTCTTGGTGAAATTTACAAAAACAATTCTTATCTCTATTATAGCATAAGCTCACTCTACATTTTTCACAATATGTGAATGTGTAGCCCTTACAGTTTGGGTATTTACACCTGGCCCGATCACCCCATTTTGGCCAGTGGTCTGTCTTGTCTTGGCGGACATCTTTAGTGGGCATAGTTTGTACTGGTCCACGCTTCTTCTTCAGCTGCAAATCAGCTTCTAAAGTTGAAGTGCTTGGGCGGCCCCTTTTTGCACCATTGCTCTGTAGGCCGAGGTTACATAAGGTATTTGCCAGCTCAAGTCTATATTTGCACAGATTCAAAGGCTTCGTATTAGGTCTGGTTTGTTTCAGAGTTTTTTTGTACAATAACCATGAATTTATTATGGTCACATCCAAAAGGTGGAAAAACAAGAGATTTGTCCACTTTCTGCTTTTTCGAGTAAAATGGTACCTTCCAATAAAGCTGTCAAGCAGATCAACTCCCCCCATACGGGTGTTATAGTCTTTTATTATATTGGACAATTTATTGGCACCCCCTGTTTCGTTGCTTTATCATACCTCGAAGTAGTGGTTACAGGCAAGGCTCTGGTATAGCTTGACAACAAAGTTACTGGCTTATTATCCTTCCAGACTACTGCACTGATATCGATAACATCGACATTGGCTACGTGTTCCTCATGGCATCCCCTTGGTACTTTTCTTTTCATCTCACTTTTCTTATCCGGCAGTTTATTATTTGGGATACGATTTGATTGGATTGTTCCCAAGCAATATATTCCTTCCTTTGCAAGATAAGTGACCAAGAGCACCGATGTATAGTAATTGTCAAAGTATATAATATGGTTTGCACATCTTGGAACAATCCGCGCTAGCCGCACAACTGTGTTACCAGTTGGTCCCAAGTCTGGTTCACCATTTATGCGAGGATGATTGCCAGCGCCAGTATAGATCTCAAATTTGTGTGCAAATCCATATATGCTACATATCAAGAAAAGCTTGAAACCTCATTTGTGCGGTTTATTGGGAAGGTATTGCTTCATGTAGTGGCCCATTTTAGTAGCACACATTTGTTCATCTATAGACAAGCGTTGTTCCAAAGGTACAGCAGCATACTTGCTATTTAGATCGTCAATTATTGGCCGAATTTTGTGCAACCTATCATGGTTAGGATGGTCAACAGGTAAGTGAGTGCTATTGTCATTGAAGTGTAAAATAGAACAAATATTTTCGAAATTCTTTTGTGTCATGGTTGATTTTACAGGCTCATAGCCATATTGATCTGACCAGTACATCCGGAAGTTTGGGAATTCAGCAATAGAAGAATAAATAAGAATCCCAAGGAACTTATTGAGATCATTTTCAGTGATAGTAAAGGGATTTGAAATATTTTTCTGTGCGGAATATAAATTACTCTGTGACTTGATCTTTTCCCTAAGCTCTTGAGTGAAAAAGAAAGAAAAAATTGGTACGGTGTTTCTAATTCCAATATGCTGTCAGGATATTGAATATTTTGTGGAAAATTTCTAATGTTTTGATTGGTGCTGAGATATATGCGTCTCCAGGCTACGCTGCCAAATCGTTGACGTGCTGCCTCATTCTGCTGAATGGAAGGCTTTGGTGCCTTAGTTACATTTCCTAAAGTTGGGGCATTATCATTATAAAAATTACATAAAGATCATCAACAGTACTTTCCATAGGGATGTCCATATCTTCCGCATCTGCTTCCGCCAATAGCTGACGATTATTCCTGTGTTCAACTTCCTCATCTTCCACTTCTCCTTCTGAGGATTCCATGTCATCCTCAGACTGATCTAGGTTCTGGAGTTATTCCTCGGTTTCTTGGATGGTCAGCCCTCTTGGCATCCTAGAGAAAAACAACCAGAATTTGGATGGAATGCAGCAAGTAAGTCAGCCGGAAATCAAATTGCTTTGAGTGCAAATGCGCAATGTTGCACTTATGCAACAAACTGATTTTGACGAAAAATGTATATCAACTCTCTGAATTTCCGCAAAAATATTTATTTCTTGCTCTTTTGGTGTTATAAGATGTTAAAAACAAAAAATAAGCAACACTTGCCTAACAAAGTTACGAAAAAAACTGAATTACACTTTGCACTAATCACTTGTTCACATTCACACGCGCCCGCGATCTAACAAAGTCTGATTCCCAAGTGCAGAAATTTAAAATCAAGACGCCACGTCAACTGCCAAAACAACCATGAAATTTGGTTTAAATTATGGTATATTAAATTCGAATGTGCGTAACGGTTTCGGTTAAATCAGTTGAATTTCGGTATGTCGCAGATATGCAACAACGCGAACTTAAGGGTTAAGAATTGTTTGGACAAGCCCCATCACCGCCTAAATTGAAATTTTTTATAAAGTGAAGGAAATTGTAAGTATCCAAATTCTGACCAAGAATTTAAGGATTGTTGGATTTTACACGAAAAAACTGTTTTTGGGAAAAGTTTTGGCAAGCCTCTACGCGACTTAAGCAGGAAATGTTTAGGCATGCCCCATCGCTGCCTAAATTTAGAACTGTTTAGGCAATCCCTATCACCGCCAAAGTTGGAAGTTTATTTGTAAAGCGAAGAAAATGATTCCCCAGCAAATGGATTTTTCGTTAGCAAAACGTAAAACGAACATGAAACTATAATAAAACTCTCATGAAACTAACGTAACATAATTAAAATTATCGTAAAACTTTCGTTAAACTATCGTAACATGCCAAACTATCACAAAACTATTACCTGTGACGAATGTTCGTAAAACTATCGTTTTTGACGAATTTTCATAAAATGCTAAGTTCTTACTAGAAAATTTTAGTTTCGTTTACATTTTTCACAACAAAGAATTTTCTTTTAGGAATTGTTTAGGAAAACCCCATTACGCTCTAATGCAGAAAGCCCCGTCAGTGCCTGAAGACGTTGAGGTTAGGAATTGATGGGGTAATGCGTTACGTTCGGCTTTAGGGCCTAAAGGCGTTTTCCTAAACAAATCCTAAACTGAACAGGTTTAGGCATGCCTAATGAGGTGCTCATTGGATCCGCATGAGGCATACATAACTTCGGCATGTCAGATTAGGGCCCCAACAGGTCCGCATTAGGCATGCCTAAACTGACAAAAAATCAAAAATCGCTAATGTCACTTTAAATTGCAAAATTTTTATTTGATGATTTTTGTCGTCCTCCACCTTGCACTTAAAAGTAAAATAGAAGAATAGAATATAATTCGATACAACCATGACCTGTGTGAATTTTTTGACGAACCGGAGGCCTCAAGGATTGAAAGACTGCGGAAGCTGCAATGGGCTCGCCGCACGCATCGTATGGACGAACAACGGATACCCAAAAAGGTACTCGTTGGGAGAACTGAAGGCCAAAGTCCAGGGGAAAACGAGGAAATGGTGGTCGATGAAGACAGTTCATTACTGCTCGGATTTCGAAATTGGAGGACGCGGTCAATGGACCGAGACTGTTGGAGGCGCTATTTGCAGGAAGCGATGGCCCGAGAGGGGCTGTAGTGCTAAGAAGAAGAAGGCATGCCTAATTTGGCCCCCATTAAGTCCGCATTAGGCATGCCTAACTTAGGCAAGCCCCACTGTTTCCGCATTAGGCCCTAATGCCCGTTTAGGCATGCCTAAACTGATTTCTACCCGGGGAATAAGACTGGTCACAAATTTCTGCTTTCTTCTTGATTTTGGTTTGGTAAAATTAATTTCTGGGATCTGCAGTGTTAGTTTTGAAAAAGGTTTATGAAATTTGCATTTTATTTATGGTACTTCGAGATTATATGAACCACAAGGGAAGAGGTTGATATCCACAATAACACAGACATATTTTACCCTAACATTTTTATGGAAGTATCTGCCCTCGGCATTAGAAAAATGGTTATTAAGAGCAATTTACTTGAAGAAAAGGGTTCCAATTTTCTCTGCAAATATCAACCCAATAATTCTATATGCATCTTTTACCAAGTGTCAGCCTTTAACCAAAATCAAAACATACTACACAATATTCAAATTCCCCGAAATATTCACAAATAGCGGAATCATAAACCTTGGAAATTACTCGTATGTACCCTTAAAAAATGTTATCAGTGAAAAAGGCAACGCCTAGAGACCATAAACTTGTTCGATATCGATATTAACAGCATCCTTTTAAGGATCCTATCAACACCCGACTTTAGCCAACAGTACCTTTATCTCTTTGTATTGAACACGGTAAAGTTGTAAAACGCTTAAAGTTAATTTATGTCTTTATGGCACTATTTAGTGTTTTCAACTTTGGCTTGACATGTGAAACTCCTCAACCTCGGATTTTATTGCGGCTGCCAGGAAAATGGTTTTGAGCAGGTAAATATATTCACACATTTCAAGAGATAGGAGGATGAGCTGAATCAACTATGAGATACATATATCGTTTACTTGAACATGGTTTAATGTTATGATAATTATCATAAGCGAAATAGGTTAAGGATCAACAGGCAATTAGATATGTCTTTAATAATTGATTTCATTCATCATGTCTTTATATTATTTATTTCATTCATGATGTTATAATATGGGATATGCTCGTATGTTGAAACGTCACAATTTGTATGAGCGAATTCTCTTAAAAAATCAGTTTAAACACAAGAAAAATTCAAAGCTGAGAAACGTTAAGCATGTTTACAATTATTAGTCATTAGTCGGCTTAACAGTTTTCGCGGACGTGTTAAATAAACTTGTCTTCAGCCCATTAAAGTTTATTCTATAAATGGTCATTCTTTTGTCTTGTCGGCTGAGACGGTAAATTGTAAATAAAGAACATATTCAAGGCAGCTAAATTTGTCCATTTAAAGTAGCGAACGAAACATTTATTTGCCGACTTCTCAGTTTGAAAGTTTTTGCAAATATGTTTATAACGACACGTGGTTTGATAATAAAGTAATTTGGAGGGAATATTGCTTTTATTAATAGATGAGAAATTAAGGGGATAATTGCTTCAAACTAGAAAATGATTGCTATGAAATTTAAGGCAATACTCGTATTTAAATATCATTAGAACTTCAGGTGCTGATGAATACTCTCTCACAGCAAAGGAAAAACGCAGATCTACGGCTGTGCTGCGGGAAATCGCGGCCGACCTTGGGGAGGATGCTTTGAAGGAGGACTTCTAACAACAATTTTCGATATCACGATTGAAAGCGTTGTTACAGCCGCGGAAGTCACCGCAGTTGCAGACATTAAGTTTCAGCACAAGGGAGTGTAGCATACTGAAGCCGACTAGCGCTCAGTCGTGTCGTTGGGCTTCCGGGACATCCTCTGCTCGTGTTGAGCCACCCTCCATAAAAACACTAACACGGAGGGATAAGGACGGGAAAGGGGAGGTCATATTGAGAAATGAAAAAAAATTACTTGAGCACTTCATGTCTTATATTTTTTCTTCAATTTGTCCAATAGAAATAATGTACAACAAAAAAAAAAAATAAAAATTCAATAAGTCCGTTTTCTCCTTTCAACAAATTTTAATTTGATTCAAAAATAAAATATTACTAATATATGAAAATTTACTTTCAACTAAATGCTATTTCAAGAATTTACACAAGGAAAACAATTAATCAATGGATTCACGTTGTCATATAATGAGAGAAAGCAAGAAATAGAAACATAATTCAAAACTACTTACCTTTATTTTTACGGCTGCGGAGCACTCTTTGCAACAGAAGGGGAACTGATTGAAAAATTAATAAATTACTTTAACTCTTTTATTACTATTGTCTATTGTTAAGGGCCGTTTGATCATGAGTTGTTTTAACTATTAAATGTTCAGAATATTTCCAAATAGATGTCACTCCACGAAGGACACAACCAGCTTTATCCACATCAATTAAGGATAGTAAAAAAAGGAGTTTTTTCGTCAACGCATTTATACACTTTCTGACCACTTTTTCGTAATTTTATACGGATTGATCCATTATTTACGAGACCCGCTCGAGTCGCCAAATGTTTGTTGCACGAAATCACTTCTAGCACAATAAATTGCACGTCCTTTCTAAGTATTTTATTCACCTTCAGGCCCGCTAGTCACTTTGGGTCATTAATCCAAACCAAACTTTATTTTCATCACCACTAGCACCACTGACACACTTCCTCGAATTGTTAATTCCCAAAATCACTTTGACGAGTGAAATGCAAAAAATCCCCTTTTTCTTCAAAACCACATGCCGAACAATTCATTCTGCAAATCACCTCCCCAAAAAAACGCGGAAACTCCCTCTTCCTCTCAAGGTCAAATAACGATTCTTTCCTCCCCGAATTAGAATTTAATGCACCGCCAAAAGCAATCCCTATTGTTCTTCCCAAAGTCCAATACTGAATGCCCCAAATCCAAAAACTCAATCCAGCCTTTCCCGCAATCCTTTCATTTTCCCTTACCGCTGCTGCATCTGGGTAACGTAATCGAAGTTCAATACACCTCGATTCCGCTACCCATACATCTTTTTCGTACTGGAAAACGCAACAATTTCCATTTTGCATATATGGCAATTTGCATAATCAAAGAAGCGTTTGATTAAATGCAAAGTGTCACATATATACGGAAACTATTGATTTTACTGATATTCCAAAAAGAGTGCTTCCCTGTGCTCGGGAAACTTGAACCCAGGGTCCCAGCAGACCCCGGTCGAGAATCTACAACGCTACCAATGGGGCCACATTCTATTGATTTCCCATTCATCAAATACGCAACTTCAACTCTTTCTTTATGGGCATGAAATTGAAATTTGTTAATAGGAAAACGTGAATAAATTTTTTATTAGTATGAAAAATAAAATTTGTCAGTGGGAACAGTGGGAATGAGTTAATATGAAGAAAGGAATTAGGTTTTGTTAGAAAAAATGTAAAGAATGAAGTTTTATCAATGGGAATTAATGAATGGAGTGTTGTTAATTGGAAAAGTAAAATTATTATATTATTACAAGTTTTTTTTAAAATTGAAAATAAGGGAAAAGGGTAGGATTGTGATGTGGAAATTAAAATTATAGGGAAATTGGTAAAATTTTAATGAAATCAAATATATATACAGGGGAAAAGGTATAAATACCCAAAGGAAGGTGGAGATGTGTCGGCGGCAAATTGAATTTGCAACTGGGAGAATGTCGGTATACGGGAATCCGCAACAGCGTAATCCTGCTTTTATCAAATAGTCAAAAGATAGTGTTAGCTAAGGTCTCTTCGAAGTCCTGTTGAAGTCCCAAGAGGACCACATAACCAGAAGGTAACATGGGAGAAGCGAAGATGGAGGAAACTCCTACAACGCTTGAAATATCAGTGTTTTGAGCACGTCTCAATGAATTATTCGTATACAAATCGATGTGTTGCATGTGGAGGAGATCTCTTCTCCCTGTTATGTCTACAACGCTGCGTAGACGAGCAAATCAAACCACGGTTTTCCGTTCTATGCAAAAACGAAAGTCATCCCACAAAGAGCTAATCAGAGAAGTAGAAAATCGTTCGCATAACTGTAGCAATGGAGAACAAACGCACAACAGCTGTACTAACTTCCCAACTTAAGAACCAATCGGTACACATAGGCTTATCCTATTTATAAATATTTAGGAACGAATATAGGATATGCTTTTTGCGTCGTATCATATTTTTTTATGGTTGGGAGGTGAATGTCACTCACGCGTAGAGTATAAGAGTCCCGTGTTTGCAAGAAGGTGACTGAACTACCCACTAAACACCTCCTCTGTCAACTTGAGAACCCAGCCTGGAATCTTCTGACGCAGGTCTCGTTGGGGCCAGGTCTCGTTTTATTACGCCGCGAAGCGGTTACATGCTGGGGAGTCCCTCTTCTACCGGGAGGGGGGAGGGAAAGAGGAATCGCCAGACAAGTGATCCCCCAGCCTCAATGCCCCCGGCTATTGTGAGTCCCTGTTTTTAGGACTGCCCAAACATAATGCGCCACCTGTTTCCATTTCTCAACCGATTCGAGCATCACCGCGACTCTATTATCCAGAATGTGCTCTGCTGTCTCCGTGTAGAGTTCTCTTCACGGCCTGCTCCATTTTGTGCATGCAAAAAATACGTGGCAGGCATTGTCTTCCTCTCCTGGGTAAAAACGACAATCGGGGTACCGTGACTTACCAATCTTGTGCAGGTAAGACTGAAAACACCCATGTCCGCTAAAAGCTGGATCAGATAGAAGTTAGTCTCACCATACCTTCGATTAAGCCATGGTTTCACATTCGGAATGAGGCGCGCTGTCCACTTAGATTTGCATTAATGGACATGATATTTATTTAGCTCACAGACACAGGGCTCAACTGTTCGAGAGGTATCGTAAGAAGAAGGAATTCAAATGTATGTACATAATGCATTTATACCATACATATAAAATATCGTTTTGCATCTTTTTTCTTAATTTACGGAGATATGTTGATTTGCTGCTTTAAGGGGCGCTACAATACTTTCTCTTCTAGATATGTCAAACATCGAATGTGACACTCCGCTGCTTGTTTTGATTCAGCCCCGCATAAGTTTTCGTAATTGGCGATCTTTGGCTTTCGCAGTTAGAAAATGGCGATGAAGTTAGCTCTTCGATGTCTGGATTTAAGAGGAAGGCTATTTTATTTAAGAATTTCGTAGACTTGATCGGATATTCGCTCAAGTATGCGAAATGGCCCAATCTACTGTTGCTGCAAGGATTTCTTCGCCGCATCAACTCGTACAAGGACGTGGTTGCATGTTGCTTAGTCTGTGGAAATAGGCCGCTTAATTGATGGTGTTCGACTGGTAAAGGCCGCAATTGTCACGTGTCCATTTGAAATTCAAAAACAAACGCTGTCGGGTTGCTCCTACTATTCCTGGAGGCCGGAGCATGGTACTGTATACCATTTCCGCTGCAGTACATTTAATATCGTCTTTGTAGGCAGACCGCAGGCAGAGAAGACCTGTGGACAGAGCTTGAAACCAGTTTTCGTCTTCATGTCACATAAAAGTTACATTTAAAGTTTATTGCCAGCATTCTACCATTTCATTTTCTGAAGGATGGTATGCCATCGTTATTATATGTTTGTAACCGATTATTTTCATTTGGAATAAAATCCCGGTGGTAGCCATTCTCCGTCGACGAACTGTTGCAAAACAGCTCCCATCGCGAAATCCAAAGCGTCTGTTGTTATGGACAGTTATGGACAGTTTTCCACTCGATGCTTGATACAAGCTACTGCTGTTAACATCTTTTGACTCTCTTTAAATGCATTAATTACTGTTAATATCCAGCCTACAAGGCTTTTATCATTTTCTTGGGAATCACGCAGGAATTCATTTGGTGGAACTAGCACTACTGCGGCATTTTTTAAGAATTTTCAATATAAATCTACCATGCCTAAATGTCTCCGTAGACTTTGGATAGTGGTTGGATTTTCGCATTTCAGTATTGCATTAACTTTTTCTGGAAGCGGCTTGATTCCCTCACTACTTTCCAAAAATTCTAAATAACGTACCTCAGTTTGTCTAAAATTGCATTTGGTGACGTTAATTTTAATGCCACTTTCTTCTAGCCGGCTGAACACCTTATGTAGATGTACCTTATATTCCTCTTCTGAGCTAGACGCGATGAGGATTTCATCCAGATATCCAAAGCAGTAGCTCAATCTAGTGAAAGTAGTGTAGATGTACCTTTGGAAGGTTTGAGCTGCATGAGCCCAAAAGGCATCATCAGGAACTCAAAGAGTTCAAAAGGTGTGATGACTGCTGTCTTTTCGATGTCTTCATTTGCGATTGACACTTGATGGTAGGCACAAATGAAATCAACGGTCGAAAAGATTGCTTTTCTGTGCAAAGTATGATTGTAATCTTCCATTCCTGTCACTGGATATCGATCTGGTATCGTTATTGCATAAAGTTTTTTCTATTCGCCACAGGCCCTCCATTCTCTTGACTTTTCGGGATTCAATGAAGTGGGCTAGACTATAGGCCACTTGAGGGATGACATATTCCCTTTTCCACCATGTAATCGAGTCCAGCCTTTGCGGATTGATACTTGTCCTGCAGTAATTGGTGAACTCGTTCCACGATTCGTGGGCCTTTTGTCAGTATGTGGTGTTAATGTACCACTTTTTTTGTTAGGGGCGTCATCATAGAACTCATTAACTCGGTAAATTTGGCAAGGATGTCATGAACGAGCAAATTAAAATGCTATAAGAAATCAGCTCCAAGCATCGAGTGATCTACTGCAGCAATGTAAAAACGCCATTTGAAAATCCGCCGCATTCCAAAGTCAAGCTAAACATCTGGGCTCCAAATGTTTCGATGGCCATTCCATTTGCAGCGTACAATTTACGCTTTTTTTGACGTGTTTCGCCTTGGCTATGGATTACCGATACCTTTGCACCTGTACCCACAAGGAACCTTAGCCCTGTTTGCTTGTCGGTTACCAATCAGCAGCTTTTATTTAAGTTGACGTCATCGCTGACCGCATTTGACGATAACGGTTTTACTTTCCCTGCTCGGTAAATTGACAAGGCGATAGGCTTCAGATTTCGTGCACGTGATTGAGATTTTGGGGGGCGAGTGGTTCCGTGAACGAGATAGATTTCAGGAATGTGGATCTTAATCTTGAGCTCATTTCTAATTGGTCGAGTCGATTTAGAATTTCCAAAAGAGCTGGATCCAAATTCGAAGCAGTAGTTTGTGATATTGATGCGATTACAGATGGAGCAGCGTTCTTTTTCTCGACGATTTTGTCCACCATCTCAAGTAGTTTTGTTATTTCCGTTTCAGTAGACACAGACATAATAGTGCGTACAATGGACTGGTAAACGTCGTATCCATAAGACACGTGGGGTGTCGTCTGGCTGCTGCGAATCTGCCAGGTTTTGCATTTGACGGAATAAATGTGATAGTTTTTGATCGTACAATTAACTGCATTTTGAACTTCTCTTATTTATTTCCAATCGGTGGGTGCTTTACGACCACCGCAACTTGTTTGATAATAGTGATATCGAGGGACAGCACAACCACGTTGAATATATTTTACAGTGTCCGAAGGTTGATTCATTTGAGAAAACCAAACTTCGACATGCAACTCCCGAA
This sequence comes from Odontomyia ornata, assembly GCA_963969285.1. Classification (NCBI taxonomy): domain Eukaryota; kingdom Metazoa; phylum Arthropoda; class Insecta; order Diptera; family Stratiomyidae; genus Odontomyia; species Odontomyia ornata. The sequence goes on from OZ017739.1 coordinate 385,221,183, forward strand.
ATGGTGGTAAATTTAAATCGCGAGCGGCTTCTAGTCAAGGGGGTTTATTACCAGGCCATAATTCACGTGCGGGATTATGACAAGTTTTCGGAATTTTCATACTGATGTTTCTTTCTCCGTCTTTTCACTGCGTGTTTGTTGATGTGAATAAAATGTGTCAGCAGTTATAAGAGCACCTACGGAAAGAGGAAATAAACATTAAATCTCAGGCTCCCGGAGCCTGTTACTTAGACCTTCATCATAGCGGACGTTAGCTCCCCAGTCATCGGAGCCGATCTGCTTGAGCATCACGGACAACCTGTTGATATCGGAGGACGAAAATTTATCGAAAAATCAATTGCGACTGCTGCTGAGGTGAAAGCCCCATCCAAGAACCAAGCCCTTGCAGTCTCATCGACCCCAGCCAACGTGAAGGCAGGCTGACTTCCTCCCGATAAAACACCGCTCCAAAAGCCAAGCTCGACAACTTGATGCAACTGAGAATATGTCGACCATCCAACAGTGCATGGCGCAGTCCTCTGCATATGCTATGTAAAACCAACGGAGACTGGCGATCATGCGGAGACTATCAGGCACTCAACGCAAGCGCTGTTACGGATATCCAATCAGATTTCTGCAAGACTGTACTGCAATCGATCTAAAAAAAAGCATTTAATCAAATTCAAGCTGAGCTCTCGATCAATATAGACAAGTGCCAATTTGAACTAGAAGTGTGATTTTTGGGTCATACAATTTCATCTGGTGGATTGAAACCTTTACCTGAGAGGCTACAAGGCATATCCGGGATCTCAAAGCCCAGAACAGCAGTGCAGTTAAAGTCATTCCTGGGAATGATTAACTTCTATAGATACTTCCTGCCACACGCTCCCGAACACCAACGTCCACCCCAATAGCTAATACAAGGAAACAGAAGGCACGATAAAATGAAGCTTAAGTTGACCAAAAAGGCATCAGCAGCATTCGAGAGATGCAAGTCAGAACTGAGCAGGGTTCCGTCACTCGCGCATCCTGATCCAGAGGCTACATGGTCCCTAACTGTGAACACCTCAGACGATGTACTCGGAGCTGTCCTACACTAGACAATGAGTACTGGAACGGAACCTTTGCGATTTTTCTCACGTAAGCAGAACGGCACCTAGTGACGCTGCAGCACCTACAACTGGGAATCGGCAGACATGTTGGAAGGCAGAGTCTTCACAGTCTTTTCCGACCACAAGCCATAGCAGTTTGCCTTCCAGCAGCGGCCAAAAAAAGCATCACTGAAGTAACTACGTCAATTTGACTTCATTTCCCAGTTCCCAGTTGACCTCCGCCACAATCTGGGCCAGAATAATTCCATCCGGACTCCGACCTCTTTTCTCTAGCTTTGGCTCAACAAAACGAGCCCAAGCTCAAAGCTCAAGTGAAAGAATCGGAGGCTTACGATTTCTGCTACGTCACTACACTGCATACGGACCGCAGTAGATTAGGTCAACAATCATGCAGATGATGCATGGATGGATTCAAGCATATGAACATAAACCTCATTAGACCACGAACGGTGGCTACCGCTATTGCCTAACCATCATTGATAAGTTCACACGTTGGCCCAAGGCTGTTCCGCTCCAGTATATCAACGCAACAACAGTCGCTGAGGCGCTAAACAATGCATGGATTAGCCATTTTGGAGTACCAGCAAGAATTACTACCGACCTGGAATGCCAGCTCGAAAGCCAGATCTTCGATGAGCTGACCCGTATTCTGGGAATTAACCACCTGCGGACCACCCCGGATCATCCTGTCGCCAACGGTATCATCGAAAGATAACATCGCACAGTCAAAGCTGCCATCCGGTGCCATCTACTGCTACGATAGAGTCAAATACGAAAGTGCTTCCTCTTGTGCTCCAGCTTACGGGTTTTTGGGGAATTCTTCACCGCATTGCAGCCAAGCATCAACAAAACTGACTTCCTGTGTGATCTCAGGTCACGAATGACAAAACTGCGACCTCAAGACACCGCACATAACCGCCCCGACTTTCGTACACTGAGCATTAAGCAGCAGTAAGCACGTCTTCATATGGAATGACAAAGTTAAATCATCACTCACACCACCATATGACGGCCGTATCCTGTTCTGAGCAGAAAGGACAATTTCAATCGGTAGGCTCAAACCTGCACTCCTTGCGGCCGAATCAGCTACGACGGTGAGGCTCCTCACCAACGAACCGTCGACAACCACGCGCAGTGAGCACGAAATCTGGACACCCATACGCTACGAACGATGTTTCGTGGGCAAGCCACTGCAGGGGGAATAATGTGGCGGCAACACTAGCGTTGCAACATTGTCCGCGATCAATACAACGTTGTGTTCAGCCAACGCAGCGATTTCCTCGGTTTATTGTACTAGTTAAAAGACTCTTTCCGGTTTTTTCTAAAAAAAAATGTTCCACAAGCTTTATTCGATTAAATCTACAATTCAAGTGAATCTTATTCTAGAATCGATTAATGCCTATATCCGATATTTCCACTGATGCAGCGTCTACATTTTTGTTCATTCGTTCGAATTGGTTCGATGCACTTTTACCTGTTGCCCGTTGGCCCGTTGACCTCACTCTTGTACGGTGCGGTACGAAAGAGTTTAATTTTTAGCTCGTCTTCTATCATTGACTCTAAGGACGCGGATCTAAGAGCTCCTTCGTTGTCAATTACTACTATTTCGGGGAGGCAGTAAAAAAATAGTATGTCACGTAGCGGTCGTTTAATGTCCTCGGCAGATTTTGTTGGTGTGACCTTAGCCTGAACAAATTCGGTGAACTTGTCTATTGCAGTGAGTACGCGTTTCTTCTCAGTCATGAATATGTCAATGTGCACAATGTGTCCAGGATATTGGGGAATGGCTGTCGGTTCTAAGTACGGTTTGTTTGGATGTCTGTCGTATTTGTGTTCCTTGCATGTGATACAAAGTTTAACTAGTTGCTTAACTTTGGAAGCCATTTTCGGAAAGTAGAAATTTTCGAAAATTTGTTTACGATTTTCTTCCACATTACGATGCGCTCTTTTATGAGTTCGAAGGATTCGTTCTTCCTGCTCAGCATCGTTGGCAATATCTTCTACTAATTTTTGGATATAACAAATCCTGTAGCCTTTAAAGTGGTGCGGGTATATAGTTTGGATAAGACCCATTGTAGGTTCATCTGTCAGGAGTCCATTAGTAAGGTTCGGATATAGATATCTTTTTAAAATATTTATTATATCATTTTCGGAAAAGTTTCTTTGGATAATGATATGCCTGGTATAATTTTCAAAGGGATTAAGAATCTGGTAGCTATTCTCGTCTCCTATTTTAAGAATGAGTTGGTTCTTGAATACGTTTACTAGGGATTCTACAGAAGGTATTTAGTTATGTGCTGAGCTGTCGTCACTGTGTTGCGTAGGTGTCATGGAGTTTATTTCGTTTGTGTCGTGCGTCAAAGTAGTCCTTGTTTTGGTTGTTTGAGGGGGCCTGGAAAGGGAATCAGCAACAACATTTGCCTTACCTGGTTTATATCGTAGTTCATAATCATATTCTTCGAAGGTGGGTTTCCAGCGTTTAAGTTTTCTGTTGGTATTTTTCGAACTGAGTGCGTATGTGAGGGGTTGATGATCGGTAAAAATTCGTACGTGACTGGAGCCATATAAATAATTTTGAACGGAGCTTAGTGACCAAATAATTGCCAGCATTTCTTTTCATTCGTTGCATAGTTCTCTTCAGTTTTACTGAGAGTTCTTGACAAGAATTAAATAGGTTTGTTGTCTTGGGATGAGACGGCACCAATTGCGTAATTGGACGCGTCAGTCGTTAGCTCAAATGGTTTTTTAAAGTCTGGATGTGAAAGTACGATATCTTGGGATATGCGAATGTTTTTGAGTTTGTCGTACGCTGCTGTTGCCTCTTTACGGTGCGAAATCGGTTTGATTTTGGATGAGACTTGTCCATCCTCCCCTCTTAGAAGGGATGTCAGGAGCTTAGCGATTTTCGCATAGTCTTGGATAAATTGCCGATAGTATGCTGACATGCCTAGGAAGGAACGTAAGTCCTTGAGTGTTTTTGGAAGTGGGAATGAAGCTATTGCTTCAACTTTCTTGTAGTTCATCTTGATGCCATCTACACTGATTATAAAACCTTAAAACTTCCTTCTTAAGGAATTCGCATTTGTCCAAATTGATTTTTACATTGGCCTCCTTGAGAGTCTTAAAGACTATGTCTAGATTCTCGAAGTGGTCTTTTCCAGTCTTACCGAAAACTATTATATCGTCTATGTAGATGCAGCAGCGTTTTCCGATGTGCTCTTGGAGGATATCGTCGAGCGCCCTCTGAAAGATTGCTGGACCATTTTTCAGGCCAAATGGAAGGTGAACAAACTCATATTTGCCATTATTAATTACGAAAGTAGTTTTCTCAATGTCACGCTCTCTTAAAAAATTCCGCTTTATTGTTTTGGCGAAAAAGGATCTTTCGTAGAACCAAGTAATCAGCAAATCTTGCGGGTGTTGTTATGCACAATCTTCAGATGCGCTTTGCTGAATTCCTTTTTTAGAGGGTTGAAAATCATAGGGACATATGCCAAGGTTACACGCGATTCGTTATGGTTTGCTGTACAGTTTTGGTTGAAAAAGGTTGAAGCTCTTTCTCTTTTTATTTTTTGAATGTATTTGGCAATCAATTTGTCCATTATCGCTTTATCGTATCCATTAATTTTAGCTGAATGTACAATATGCTCATATTCGTGCCTATAGTCTGTCTACCAGTGATAAAGGCAATCGACACATACGATACGAGGTGTGTTCAAAAAATATCACGAATTTTGTTTTTTTTTCAAAAATTATTTATTTATTCATGAATATCTATTTTGTCCCCTTCAAAGTAATCTCCATGAGATATTATACACTTGTGCCAACGGTTTTTTCAATCTTCGAAGCACTTCAAAAAATCATTTTTTTAATCTTGTTCAGCTCCTCCTTCGATGCCGTCTTTATCTCGTCAAGCGTAGCGTAACGTCGTCCTTTCATGGGCCTCTTCAGTTTAGGAAACAAAAAAAAGTCACAGGGGGCTAGGTCTGGGGAAAACGGTAGCTGCGGCATCATTAGTGTGTTGTTTTTGGCCAAAAAGTCGCGCACAAGCAACGATGTGTGAGCAGGGGCGTTATCGTGGTGCAAAAGCCAATTTTTGTTCTCCCACAAATCCGGGCGTTTCTGGCGGATTGCTTCGCGCAAATTGCGCATAACTTGCAGGTAATATTCCTTATTGACCGTTCTTCCCTTTGGCAAGAACTCATGATGCACCACGCCCCTGCAATCGAAGAAAACTGTCAGCAAAACTTTCACATTCGACCGAACTTGGCGCGCTTTTTTCGGTCTTGGTTCTTGCGGCAGCTTCCATTGAGATAATTGAGCTTTGGTTTCCACGTCATAACCATAAACCCACGATTCGTCACCAGTTATGACCCTCTAGAGCAAATTTGGTTCGTCGCGGACAGAGTTTAACATCTCATTAGCAATGTTCATGCATTGCTGTTTTTGGTCGCAATTGAGCAATTTTGGTACGAATTTCGCGGCGACCCGTCTCATGCCCAAATCGTTGATAAAAATCGAATGGCATGAGCCAATCGATATGTTTAGGTCCTCAGCAACTTCTCTAACGGTGATTCGACGATTGGCCAATACCATTTTCTCCACTTCATTAATTTTTTCGTCTGTTGTTGAAGTGCTCGGGCGTCCGGCACGCTCTTCGTCGTTCACATCTTCTCGGCCTTCTAAAAACATTTTGTACCGCCGATAAACGTTGCTTCGGTCCAAGGTAGCTTCTCCGTATGCCACAGTCAACATTCGGAATGCATCCGCGCACTTAATTTCGTTTTTCACACAAAATTTGATACACGTTCTTTGATCCATTTTTTGAATAAGTAAAAATCGAAGACGATTGAAAACACGTGCAAGTAAAGCAGCTATCACCAATCAAGTGAACATTCAAAATGGCCGAGCTTGTCGGCATAAGTGACAGACATGAGTACCAACATAACGCCACAAAAAAATCGAAATTCGAATATATGTACGTAACCCGCGAAAATCCAAAGTTCGTGATACTTTTTGAACACACCTCGTATATCATCAGCATTCAGCAAAGCGAATCTGAAGATTGTGCATAACAACACCCGCAAGCATTGCTCATTACTTGGTTTTACGAAAGATCCTTTTTCGCCAAAACAAAAAAGCGGAATCTACCAAGTTAATTGCACAGTATGTGATAAAAAATATATTGGACAAACCAAACGTACTGTTGAAGTTCGCCTGAAGGAACATGAACAATACATCAAAAACAAAGACATTAACAAAGGGATAGCTGCCCATGCATTCGATTTAAACAACACAGGAAGACACTACACAGGATCGCTTATAAATAATTTTAAATTGGTGAAAACAGAAGCTAATCCGCGAAAACTCGACGCATATGAATCGTTATTCATGCATATAACGGATAATCTAGTTAAAATTGACGATAGCCTAATATATTCAAGTTTATTTCAATCGGCTAAATAAAGTGTTAACGGTTACTGTTATTTTGCATAGATTATTATATATTATATGTGGTTAACACATAACAGGACAGTAATTTTATATTGACGATAGTCTGATAACAGAATTTTTCATTTTTATTTAATCCGACTAAATTATATAGAATCAATAAGCCGTTATTTGTTAATCTACTTCAATTTTTTATTCAGTAGTGTCATTAATAGTTTCGCGCATAGCGCCGAAAATGGTCAGCAATACCGTCCGAAATGCATCCGTGTGTGTTTTTAGAATAAAAATTGTTTTTTACCATCAAACTTTTGATTTTTTATTCTAAATCAATATTTGTGGTTGATAAGGGAATTTTAATTTTATTTCATTAACCATTGAATATAGTTTGTTAAGTATGAGGGACAAGTGGTGGTACACAGCATGATAAAATTCGTGTATTGAACTGTTTCCTTGCACAAAGGTCGTCAATTGGTACTCGAAAGTACCGATATCGCGTTTATCCGCGTAGTGCATTGTTAGGCACTTCGATATTTTTGGCCAGTTTAAGGGTGTGCTGTATGATTCAAGGTCGATATCCGCCTGACCTACGAACTTGTTGCGGATAACAGAGAGAATACCGTAATATTTCAGTATCCCTTGAAGGTGTTTGTAAACTGTTAGGATTCGTTCCACACTTTCCCTCCATGAACAGAATTCACTTGGGTCGCCGGAGAAGGTAGACTTTTTACGACGTCTGAAATTTTATCCATGTCAGATAGGTCATCCCTGCCGGCTCTATAGGTACGTCTTGATCCAGGTTTGGATCAGAGGCAGGATTCATAAAGGAATCAAATATTTGTCTTCCTTGAATTTAGAGTCTTTCTGAAACTAGGTGGGTTATTAGCCGTAAAAGGTCTTCATGGTTTTGAATACCTTGTTGAGGATTTGGGGGTTTGCTGCTGCACCCGCTTCTTATACTATGGGTGGAAGTTCGTTAGGGTTTAAGCGTGGAGGCCTGATTACGTTGTTTCGGTTGGCCATTTTTCACACGACAGAAGATTTTTCGCGAATTTTCACCCAACTAGAAGAGGTTCGATACGCACGAGGAATCACCGATGATTTTTGCGGAAAAAAAGGTAAAGGCATAATTATGAACTTCGCAATGGGAGGAGATTTCACGACAGAGGATATAACTATGTGTGGAGAGATCACTACCATTCTATCTATAAACAGATTGAGAAGATTATCGCGTTCACTTGAAAAGATAACCAATTTCACTTTTCACAATTCACTCTATTATTTCACTTGCTGAAAATTTTATTTGTTTAATATTGTTACATGTACAAATAATTACATGTACAAATAATTCTGCGAGCTACTGTCGCAATTGTTTTCATCATCATTAAGAACGTCAACGAATGAATTTACTCGAACCCACGAGAACCCAACAAGCATGATCAACATCTGCAAGTGACGTCACTCCATTCATGAACTTGCTCGAACCTACCAGGTAGAACATTCGCCAATGTACGAGAAATGGGTGAATAGGTAGAGACCCTATATAAAGGCGAGCTGAATGAATGGGGGGAATCATTCATTCGACCGCGAGAAGAACTGCGATTGTGTGTGGGAAGCGATATTCTTCGAGTAGTAGAAAAGTGTGTTTCGTAATAGTGAAGTAATTTAGAAGACAATTGCGATAATAAATTTATGGACAAGTGTTAGATAATTTTAATAGTGACAATTAAAATTAGTGAAAGTGTTAACTGATTATTGTGCATTTTATTTAATTGAATAAACTCTTTTAACTTAAATTAAAAGACATTGCGTTTTCACTTTCCCGGAACGTTAAAATTATAGGCCGCGAACCAATGACACGCGACAATGGTGTCAGAAGTGAGAAAGAAAATTTTGGAAGTGAAAACGATTAAACATTTTTGAAGTGCACAATTGTGGAAGTTAACGTGGAAAAATAGCCGAAACAATAAAAATGCCAGGAAATTTAAATCTAAAAATTAATCAATTGAGAATATCGGAGCTCAAAGAGGAGTTGGAACAACGAAATCTGGCTACACAAGGTACAAAGGCCATACTGATTGCACGCTTGCGTGATGCGATCGAGTCGGAACGTGCGTATCTAGATTCGGGTGAGCCTACAGATGCAGAAAAAGGCGCAGAAGGTCATCATCATTAAGAACGTCAACGAATGAATTTACTCGAACCCACGAGAACCCAACAAGCATGATCAACATCTGCAAGTGACATCACTCCATTCATGAGCTTGCTCGAACCTACCAGGTAGAACATTCGCCAATGTACGAGAAATGGGTGAATAGGTAGAGACCCTATATAAAGGCGAGCTGAATGAATGGGGGGAATCATTCATTCGACCGCGAGAAGAACTGCGATTGTGTGTGGGAAGCGATATTCTTCGAGTAGTAGAAAAGTGTGTTTCGTAATAGTGAAGTAATTTAGAAGACAATTGCGATAATAAATTTATGGACAAGTGTTAGATAATTTTAATAGTGACAATTAAAATTAGTGAAAGTGTTAACTGATTATTGTGCATTTTATTTAATTGAATAAACTCTTTTAACTTAAATTAAAAGACATTGCGTTTTCACTTTCCCGGAACGTTAAAATTATAGGCCGCGAGCCAATGACACGCGACAATGGTGTCAGAAGTGAGAAAGGAAATTTTGGAAGTGAAAACGATTAAACATTTTTGAAGTGCACAATTGTGGAAGTTAACGTGGAAAAATAGCCGAAACAATAAAAACGCCAGGAAATTTAAATCTAAAAATTAATCAATTGAGCATATCGGAGCTCAAAGAGGAGTTGGAACAACGAAATCTGGCTACACAAGGTACAAAGGCCATACTGATTGCACGCTTGCGTGATGCGATCGAGTCGGAACGTGCGTATCTAGATTCGGGTGAGCCTACAGATGCAGAAAAAGGCGCAGAAGGTGGTGAAGCTGAAACAGCAAAGCCAAAGAAACCAGAAAATGCGCTGATGCAAATGTAGACGCTGATGCAGCAAGAGCAGCGACCACAGTCATCCAATTTAACTGCGAAGCTCAATGAACAGTCGTCCAATTTAACGACGAAGCTAGATGAACAATCAGCGAAGTTAAATGAACAATCAGCGAAGTTAAATGAACAATCAGTGAAGTTAAAGGAACAATCGGCGAAGATGGACCAACAAGCGATCGTAATCAAGGAAGTGCATAAACAGTCCACCGAAATAAAAGTGGAGCTCGATAGCCTGAACAATCAAATTAAATGCGTCGAGGAAAAGGTTTACCAGGTCGAGGAGAAGGTCAGCCAAGTTGAGGAGAAAATCAACTATGAGATCAGCCAGGTTGAAGAGAGAATGAACCATGAGATGGAAAAAGTGAAAAAAGAATTGGAAGCAGCGAAGGCAGTAGTAACCACCTCACCAGCCCCGCTTATAACCGCAGCGCAAAGCACATCCAGAAATGTGCAAGCACCAATATTCGATGGGCAAACGGTCTGGAGTATTTACAAAATCCAGTTTGAAGCCGCCACTAGGATAAATCACTGGAATGAGCAGAAACGAGCAACTGCGTTAATTCTGGCTGTAAGAGGCCCAGCTGCCGAGCTTTTGCAGACTATCCCCGTTGAGCTGCATTTAAACCCGGCTGCTATAATGAATGCGCTGGACATGCGTTATGGAGACGATCATCTGAAGCAGATTTACCGGGCGCAGCTACGGCATCGGATGCAGAAGTCTGGCGAAACCTTGCAGCAGCTAGCACAAGGCATTGAGCGATTGGCACTTTTGGCTTACCCAGCGTACGACCCAGAACATCGAGATGACGTAGCAGCAGAAGCATTCATCAGCGCCTTAAAGGACAAGGAATTGCAACAAGCCGTGTGGTTAGCTCAAAAGCAAACAGTCAAGGAAGCATTGGCTTATAGTTTAAATTTTGAGGCAGCCAAAAATGTGACCCGCACCACTGTCCGGGTTCGCGAGGTAGTGACAGATAAATCCAGGTGTGAGCGCGTGGGAAATGAGCGAGAGCTGCAGGTGAATGGTGCGGTGCGCCTAGATGCTGGAATTGCGGGGAAAAAGGGCACCTGCAAAGAGACTGCAAGAAGGGGAGAAGACCGAGCTATTTTCCAGGGTGGTGGAGATCCAGACCGTGTGAGGAGCCTAGAATGGAGGCCCATCAAACTGCAAGGACCAACTTCGTGGGGCGAACGTTGGCCACGAGTATCGACATCCCCAGCACCGTGCCAAGGCAACATCGTGGAGAAGCAGACAGATGCCTTCCTGGTCAAGTTGATGAAGAACAATGCACCCTAACAAACGACACTGGTGCAACCCGATCGACGATCCGACCAGACCTAGTGAGGCCCCAACTGCTCCACAAGGGCAGAGTTCATGGAATTGCTGACGCCCTATCTCGTCATCCATGTCCAGCTAACTGCAAACATTGCCAACGGATTGAGGAAAAGGAGCCGCCCGTTGATCTGCGAGTGATAACGGCCGAATTCGATGAAGGTTGGTCATCGGAGGAGATTCGAAATGCCCAGTTAGCCGATGAAGATATCGGACCATTGCTCGTATGGAAGGAGACGACTGGGCGACCGGAGTGGAAGGACGTTTCGATGCATGGCGCAACCCTGAAAAGCTATTGGGCACAATGGAACTCCCTACAGGTGGAGGGTGGCGTACTAAAGCCGAAATGGGAAACGGCGGATGGCAGCTCCTATAGGATGCAAACTATACTACCCAAAAGCCGAATCCACGATGTGGTTAAGGAAATGCATGAAGGATCCTCGGGAGGCCATCTTGGTGTTAACAAAACCTTAGCGAAATTGCGGGAAAGATTCTACTGGCTCCACGCTCGAGAAGATGTGGAGGACTGGTGTCGCAGATGCACAATTTGCGCTTCCGTCAAAGGCCCAAAGCGACGACTGAGAGGACAAATGCAAACCTATAACGTAGGCGTGCCATTCGAAAGGATTGCTGTTGACATCGCTGGACCCTTTCCTGAATCTGAATGGGGAAATCGATACACGCTGGTTATAGCTGATTATTTCAGCAAGTGGCCCGAGGTCTACCCCATTTCCAACCAGGAAGCAACTACTGTAGCCGAACAGCTAGTGTTAAATTGGGTCAGCAGGTACGGCGTGCCTTGTGAACTACATTCGGATCAAGGCCGAAACTTTGAGTCACTAGTTTTTAGCGAAATGTGCGAGCAGCTGGAAATACGGAAAACGAGGACAACACCGCTGCATCCCCAATCCGATGGAATGGTCGAACGTTTCAACGGCACGCTCAATAAACACCTTGCCAAAATGGTTGACGAGAACCAAAGGGACTGGGACCGACATATCCCAATATTTTTAATGGCGTATAGAGCCGCTGAACATGCATCGACGGGCCAAGCCCCAGCCAAAGTCATTTTTGGAAAGACTATTCGTTTGCCAGCCGATATAAAGTTCGGAACACCCCCTGAGAAACCCCAAACGATCTTGGAGTACGCAAGTGATCTAAGACAACGGTTGAACCAGATACATCGGACAGTGCGAAAACACCTCGAATCGGCTACTGACCGCATGAAGACCAGGTATGATCTAAAGGCAAATTCTACTGGCTTCCAGCAAGATGACTTGGTGTGGCTTTATAACCCGCAACGGCGAAAGGGTAGGTCTCCAAAGTTGCAAAATAATTGGGAGGGACCATACCGAGTTACAAAGCGAATCAACGACGTCGTATACCGAATACAGGAACATCGTAAGCCGAGAGCTAAAATGAGAATCGTGCATCTGGACCGTCTTGCCCCATATTACACCCAGGGAAAAGAACTGAGGTGGGGGCAGTGTTACATGTACAAATAATTACATGTACAAATAATTCTGCGAGCTACTGCCGTAATTGTTTTCATCATCATTAAGAACGTCAACGAATGAATTTACTCGAACCCACGAGAACCCAACAAGCATGATCAACATCTGCAAGTGACGTCACTCCATTCATGAACTTGCTCGAACCTACCAGGTAGAACATTCGCCAATGTACGAGAAATGGGTGAATAGGTAGAGACCCTATATAAAGGCGAGCTGAATGAATGGGGAGAATCATTCATTCGACCGCGAGAAGAACTGCGATTGTGTGTGGGAAGCGATATTCTTCGAGTAGTAGAAAAGTGTGTTTCGTAATAGTGAAGTAATTTAGAAGACAATTGCAATAATAAATTTATGAACAAGTGTTAGATAATTTTAATAGTGACAATTAAAATTAGTGAAAGTGTTAACTGATTATTGTGCATTTTATTTAATTGAATAAACTCTTTTAACTTAAATTAAAAGACATTGCGTTTTCACTTTCCCGGAACGTTAAAATTATAGGCCGCGAGCCAATGACACGCGACAATGGTGTCAGAAGTGAGAAAGGAAATTTTGGAAGTGAAAACGATTAAACATTTTTGAAGTGCACAATTGTGGAAGTTAACGTGGAAAAATAGCCGAAACAATAAAAACGCCAGGAAATTTAAATCTAAAAATTAATCAATTGAGCATATCGGAGCTCAAAGAGGAGTTGGAACAACGAAATCTGGCTACACAAGGTACAAAGGCCATACTGATTGCACGCTTGCGTGATGCGATCGAGTCGGAACGTGCGTATCTAGATTCGGGTGAGCCTACAGATGCAGAAAAAGGCGCAGAAGGTGGTGAAGCTGAAACAGCAAAGCCAAAGAAACCAGAAAATGCGCTGATGCAAATGTAGACGCTGATGCAGCAAGAGCAGCGACCACAGTCATCCAATTTAACTGCGAAGCTCAATGAACAGTCGTCCAATTTAACGACGAAGCTAGATGAACAATCAGCGAAGTTAAATGAACAATCAGCGAAGTTAAATGAACAATCAGTGAAGTTAAAGGAACAATCGGCGAAGATGGACCAACAAGCGATCGTAATCAAGGAAGTGCATAAACAGTCCACCGAAATAAAAGTGGAGCTCGATAGCCTGAACAATCAAATTAAATGCGTCGAGGAAAAGGTTTACCAGGTCGAGGAGAAGGTCAGCCAAGTTGAGGAGAAAATCAACTATGAGATCAGCCAGGTTGAAGAGAGAATGAACCATGAGATGGAAAAAGTGAAAAAAGAATTGGAAGCAGCGAAGGCAGTAGTAACCACCTCACCAGCCCCGCTTATAACCGCAGCGCAAAGCACATCCAGAAATGTGCAAGCACCAATATTCGATGGGCAAACGGTCTGGAGTATTTACAAAATCCAGTTTGAAGCCGCCACTAGGATAAATCACTGGAATGAGCAGAAACGAGCAACTGCGTTAATTCTGGCTGTAAGAGGCCCAGCTGCCGAGCTTTTGCAGACTATCCCCGTTGAGCTGCATTTAAACCCGGCTGCTATAATGAATGCGCTGGACATGCGTTATGGAGACGATCATCTGAAGCAGATTTACCGGGCGCAGCTACGGCATCGGATGCAGAAGTCTGGCGAAACCTTGCAGCAGCTAGCACAAGGCATTGAGCGATTGGCACTTTTGGCTTACCCAGCGTACGACCCAGAACATCGAGATGACGTAGCAGCAGAAGCATTCATCAGCGCCTTAAAGGACAAGGAATTGCAACAAGCCGTGTGGTTAGCTCAAAAGCAAACAGTCAAGGAAGCATTGGCTTATAGTTTAAATTTTGAGGCAGCCAAAAATGTGACCCGCACCACTGTCCGGGTTCGCGAGGTAGTGACAGATAAATCCAGGTGTGAGCGCGTGGGAAATGAGCGAGAGCTGCAGGTGAATGGTGCGGTGCGCCTAGATGCTGGAATTGCGGGGAAAAAGGGCACCTGCAAAGAGACTGCAAGAAGGGGAGAAGACCGAGCTATTTTCCAGGGTGGTGGAGATCCAGACCGTGTGAGGAGCCTAGAATGGAGGCCCATCAAACTGCAAGGACCAACTTCGTGGGGCGAACGTTGGCCACGAGTATCGACATCCCCAGCACCGTGCCAAGGCAACATCGTGGAGAAGCAGACAGATGCCTTCCTGGTCAAGTTGATGAAGAACAATGCACCCTAACAAACGACACTGGTGCAACCCGATCGACGATCCGACCAGACCTAGTGAGGCCCCAACTGCTCCACAAGGGCAGAGTTCATGGAATTGCTGACGCCCTATCTCGTCATCCATGTCCAGCTAACTGCAAACATTGCCAACGGATTGAGGAAAAGGAGCCGCCCGTTGATCTGCGAGTGATAACGGCCGAATTCGATGAAGGTTGGTCATCGGAGGAGATTCGAAATGCCCAGTTAGCCGATGAAGATATCGGACCATTGCTCGTATGGAAGGAGACGACTGGGCGACCGGAGTGGAAGGACGTTTCGATGCATGGCGCAACCCTGAAAAGCTATTGGGCACAATGGAACTCCCTACAGGTGGAGGGTGGCGTACTAAAGCCGAAATGGGAAACGGCGGATGGCAGCTCCTATAGGATGCAAACTATACTACCCAAAAGCCGAATCCACGATGTGGTTAAGGAAATGCATGAAGGATCCTCGGGAGGCCATCTTGGTGTTAACAAAACCTTAGCGAAATTGCGGGAAAGATTCTACTGGCTCCACGCTCGAGAAGATGTGGAGGACTGGTGTCGCAGATGCACAATTTGCGCTTCCGTCAAAGGCCCAAAGCGACGACTGAGAGGACAAATGCAAACCTATAACGTAGGCGTGCCATTCGAAAGGATTGCTGTTGACATCGCTGGACCCTTTCCTGAATCTGAATGGGGAAATCGATACACGCTGGTTATAGCTGATTATTTCAGCAAGTGGCCCGAGGTCTACCCCATTTCCAACCAGGAAGCAACTACTGTAGCCGAACAGCTAGTGTTAAATTGGGTCAGCAGGTACGGCGTGCCTTGTGAACTACATTCGGATCAAGGCCGAAACTTTGAGTCACTAGTTTTTAGCGAAATGTGCGAGCAGCTGGAAATACGGAAAACGAGGACAACACCGCTGCATCCCCAATCCGATGGAATGGTCGAACGTTTCAACGGCACGCTCAATAAACACCTTGCCAAAATGGTTGACGAGAACCAAAGGGACTGGGACCGACATATCCCAATATTTTTAATGGCGTATAGAGCCGCTGAACATGCATCGACGGGCCAAGCCCCAGCCAAAGTCATTTTTGGAAAGACTATTCGTTTGCCAGCCGATATAAAGTTCGGAACACCCCCTGAGAAACCCCAAACGATCTTGGAGTACGCAAGTGATCTAAGACAACGGTTGAACCAGATACATCGGACAGTGCGAAAACACCTCGAATCGGCTACTGACCGCATGAAGACCAGGTATGATCTAAAGGCAAATTCTACTGGCTTCCAGCAAGATGACTTGGTGTGGCTTTATAACCCGCAACGGCGAAAGGGTAGGTCTCCAAAGTTGCAAAATAATTGGGAGGGACCATACCGAGTTACAAAGCGAATCAACGACGTCGTATACCGAATACAGGAACATCGTAAGCCGAGAGCTAAAATGAGAATCGTGCATCTGGACCGTCTTGCCCCATATTACACCCAGGGAAAAGAACTGAGGTGGGGGCAGTGTTACATGTACAAATAATTACATGTACAAATAATTCTGCGAGCTACTGCCGTAATTGTTTTCATCATCATTAAGAACGTCAACGAATGAATTTACTCGAACCCACGAGAACCCAACAAGCATGATCAACATCTGCAAGTGACGTCACTCCATTCATGAACTTGCTCGAACCTACCAGGTAGAACATTCGCCAATGTACGAGAAATGGGTGAATAGGTAGAGACCCTATATAAAGGCGAGCTGAATGAATGGGGAGAATCATTCATTCGACCGCGAGAAGAACTGCGATTGTGTGTGGGAAGCGATATTCTTCGAGTAGTAGAAAAGTGTGTTTCGTAATAGTGAAGTAATTTAGAAGACAATTGCAATAATAAATTTATGAACAAGTGTTAGATAATTTTAATAGTGACAATTAAAATTAGTGAAAGTGTTAACTGATTATTGTGCATTTTATTTAATTGAATAAACTCTTTTAACTTAAATTAAAAGACATTGCGTTTTCACTTTCCCGGAACGTTAAAATTATAGGCCGCGAACCAATAACACGCGACAATATGTAATAATAATATTCATTAAAAGTAAAAAAGTATTGAAATTTTTATTTGTAAATATTTCTCATATGTTTTTCTTTCTGTATTTAATCTTCTTTGCTTTGATTTGTTTTAAATTAGTTTTGCTCATAGTTTACTTCTTTTCTAATTTTCTTCACAAAATATTGATTTAATTTCAATTCTTCACTTACATTATTACAGCTGTAAAGCTCAAATACATATTGGTGACTCCATGACTCTTTCCTTCGTTGTCACGTTAGGTTGGCTACTTGATCGATGCTGAGGGCGGCTGTTGATTTCTTAACGTGCTTTTGCTCAGGGCTACTTTGGGGGCCTCCTTCCCTCAGACGAACACCGTTGATGCTACTTCTGTTGCACTTGTTCACGATACGCGGTTTCTTTTCTTTTCGGTACTTTCTATTTTCCCGTAAAACCGAAGGATACTTTTTTTGGCTCACTTCCCCAGTCTCAAGGAGTGATTTAATGATCTCTTTAAGGCTTATTGATCAACCAAATATCCTTACACACGCGAACACTTACTGTGTTTTACTTCAGCGAAATTAACGGTGTCACGATGAGTAGCCCCACGTTGGGCGCCAGTTAAAAGACTCTTTTCGGTTTTTTCTAAAAAAAAATGCTTCACAAGCTTTATTCGATTAAATCTACAATTCAAGTGAATCTTATTCTAGAATCGATTAATGCTTATATCCGATATTTCCGCTGATGCAGCGTCTACATTTTTGTTCATTCGTGCGAATTTGTTCGATGCACTTTTACCTGGAAGGTGTTCTGCTTACTTTGCGGGAACGTGTCGATAACTTACTTGAGTTGCAGCGTTGGTCTCAGACGCGTATCGAGTTGCATGATAAGAATTGCCCTCGCCATGTCTGGTGTTCTCGTGTGTAAGTGGTCAGCAGTTCATGGCACGGGTGGAACGTTCAGCCGGCGATAAATAATACGTCCAAGATAAGAAGAGGGAGTGCAGTCCATCCTGAGCGATAGTGAACTTTCATAAATTTTTATAGTTTACCATATCCATAGTGTGCCAGGGCATAGATTAACTTAATAATAACATAATAAATAGACGTAATAGATAATTATATTGCGTTTGAACCTGAGGACCATAATCTTATGTTTTTCTTTGTTCTGTAACTTTTGAGAGGGCATCACATTTGAGCTACGTACAAAATTTCATCACTCTAGGCTATGTGATTTGCGAGAAAACTTGCTGTGACGCACAGACGGACAGACAGGTCGAGATTTTAGTAGGGTATTGTGCATTTTTTTTACAATACCCTAAAAGCGGACAAATTCTGAGTGAGTCTCAAGTAACGAACAACTGATAATCAATAATCTGCATACTTATTCAAGAACCGATTACTTAGTATCGGATACTCATATCAAAGTAATTGGTAGTTATTCATTACTCGAAAGTAGTCAGTCAGTAGTCTCTAATTACTAGCACTATGATCAAATGCGAAAAACGAGATGTGAGTACTAAGGAGCCAATACAAAAACAAAAGGTTACAACGGTAATGGCTGGCAAGAATTGGCGAATACTATCCGATGATTTTGCTAAGACTTAATTTACACACGTGTTAATACATGATGATTAATATTGTGATTCGATGCAAATTAAAATTATCTCGTATTCTTTTGATTAAAATGGATTATAAAAAGACAATATTGGTACTCCCATTCATTATACATACGAGTACAAAAATATAGCATTCTCCTTCGTCTTAGGCTGATTGTCCTATCAGCACTTTTTTTCATAACAAAACTGCGCGTGATATACAAGTATGTACATATGTAGACATCCTAAAATTATACGTTAGATAAGTTTTGCTAATTTGTATGGAAATCAGAAGACTTGTTATTTGGAATTATATTACTTAATTCCTTTATAGGCTATAAAACTTCTTAACGCTGACGATGTGCAAAAAGTAGAGAACAATACATACGATGATGACTTGTAGCATTCCAGCAATAAGGCTAAGTTACAAACATTTAAATCCTCCAAAGTATCAACCTGATATGAATCTAACACCGATATTACGCCAAAACTCCTCATTAAATTAGATACTTGGATGCTTCAAATGACTGTGCCAGTGAACTTGACCGCAAAATGCTATTCACAATGATTCAGCGTTTCCGCGGAGCACATGCTTTCCCAATGACGCACATCCGTAGAAAGTGTTGGCATCAACCTCTTAAGCTTGACTGGAGCTTGATGGTGAAAGGTGTCTCCATGATCTGAGTTCATCTTCCACTTGTCTATCTTCCATTACGGGCTGTTGAAGCCACCGACCAGCCGCGATTTGCTGAAGAGCTTCAGGTGCACCAACAAAATGATGACAAACACTGCAAATCTCTGGACAACTTAATTTGCTGGGAAATTATGCAATTTTCGTTAGCCAGTTGTGACCACGCCAGCGACCAAATTTCTTGGCCAGGTAATGTCCCCGAGGACGGGCGGATCGAATTGTTGATGAGTAGTGAACGGGGTCTATGACTCTCTTCGCCCGACGGTATCGCGCAGGTCATCACAATAGTGTACCAAAAACAAAGTGAAAAAATTAAAATAATTTATTTTTATGACTAGCAATGTTGGTTGGTACACGAGATGTGTTGTCCATTTTGTGTGTGGTATTTTGATAGTTATCTCCAAAGGAGAGCGAAATTAATGGTTGGGAAATGTTTTCATTCTATTTTACTTTTAATTTATTTTATAGTTTTGTACTTTTCCTACTGCCGGCCTGCGCTCCCTCGCGTTCCCATTCTGGAATGCTGAGGCATCATCAACCCCTTGCTTGGCGTGGCTGCCGATGCCGATCCTACACTTAACCACTGAATTTAATATGCTAACATTCAGGTGATACTGACAATGTGTGGCGTTGGTAGGTCGTGATATGTTGTCCGAAATATTTTGACATATTACGTTCAAGAGATGCTTGAACGAAAGGTCTCAGAACTCTGAAAAGAGGCCTGGGAATGGTAATCGCGATAACATCTAGAATGAATCGTTTGGAGTGATCTGGCGGTCATTTAAGAATTATGAGGACTTTATTTTGATGTTGTGGAAGATTACCGTGTCGTTGGCAGTTACATGTCAGAATGAGTTTCCAGATTCATTAATTTTTGTGCGATTTAGAAATGTGATTTGTTTAGGAGGTGATTAATTCAATTATATATTGAACACTTGAGAAGATTGTCGCATTTGCTTTTATGTGAACAAAGCGATGGAATAGAACAGTAAGGGTGATATGCGTGAAGATTAATTAAGTGTTGCTGATTTTTACTTGACTGAAATATGGAGATATGCACCATTATATCTTATTAAACTTACTACAAAAGAAATGTTGCTCTCAAGATCATTCATTTATGTCATTTTTAGGGTTTTGTACTAAAATACAAAACCCTATTGCAATCACGACCTGTGTCCGTCTGTCCGTCCGTCCGTCCGTCCGTCCGTCCGTCTGTATGTCACAGCACTTTTTCTCGGAAACTATAGGGGCTACAGCAATGAAACTTTGTGGAAAGGTCAGAATTGGTGACCTCTTGAAAGTTCGATGGTGGAAAAATTTTTCAAAGGCGTTTAAGGGGGGTCTCCCCATATAGGGAGGTGACCCCTCAAAAAAAAATTTTCACCATTTGTAGTCGAGTAGGGTGTCATTGGAAAGGTCTCAACGAGATCTTTTCAAAACAAGTCTTAAAATTGCCTTATGAGTACCGAGGGGGGCAGGGGAAGGGGAAATGTACGAACTTTTCGCGTACTCCCCCCCCCTCGCGATTGGACACCTTTCATCCGAAAAATCTGAAAAAAATCATGGATGTAGGCCTATATGAGTACAACAACAACAAATACATGAGAAGTCAAAATTCACTCAACTTTGTTAGTAATAGTATGATTTATCGATTTTACGTTTTCTTGAATAAAATCTAGACGGTACCCTTAAATTCAATAAAATTTAGCACACAGATGCTTATTTATAAGATTGATCTTTCCTAAAAGTTTCATAAAGATCGAACAGTATTTAACGTAGTTATAGTGGTTTGAATTTTCCTGCATTACTATGGAACAATATGCCCTGTATTTCTATGGAAACATATGGCTATGGAGCCATATGCGCTTTTACCCGACTTAGACACTACAGCTTTGCTAGGATTTGCATGAAAATTTCAGGAATGATAGGTTTCATGAAGATGAGTTCATACAATTGAAACAAGTCGAAAAAGCAGGAGACAGCTCCTAGCAAAAGGGCTTTGTAACCATTCTAGGATTCGAAAAAACAGGCCATGATTCGATGATTACAGTACAGAGGAGTGGCCCCTGAAAAAAAATTTCATGAAAGGTAGCCGATATGAGTATCAACTGAAGGTTCTCTATGAGAGCTTTTCAGAACAGTTCTTAAACTGACAGTTTTTGCTTCAGTGGGGGCACAGGAGGGGGGAATACATGAAAAATGTGTTTCCTCCCTTGCGAATGGACACCCGTGATCTTAAAAAATCTGAAATGATTATCAAGAGAGATATTTGTGGGTATAACTATAACAAATACCTCAGAAGTCAAAATTCTTTCAACTTTGCTAATAATAGTATGATCCTCGAACATGACATGTTTCTTGATTTTATTCGTTACTGGTTACTGCATTTTGTATGTTGAGTACAAAACCCTTCTGACATGAGCATAGGTCTGTCTACCCAACTTGTTTATAGTATGTCGTTCTGGGACTTTTTAGAAGGATATGTTGAAACTATTGACAACAAAAGATGTTTCCATGTAGAAGGCTGTCCATCAGATTTACGGGTGCCATGAATTAGAACAAGTTGGCTAGACAGAACTATGCTCATGTCAAAAGGGTTTTGTACTTATTTAGTTCAAGAAAAACTTCTATGACATGCACAACAAATATATATTCTTGCTTAAAACAACTCCATTTTAACCAGCCAACATTTTGTTCCAATATTACTAAAGTCATTGGCTGATCTGAATCTTAAATGTATCTTTGTTATTCATCTTATCTGAAAATTTGGAGAAGATTCGCCCAAAATTATAGTGTCTGGTTCGATGGAACCAAACATGCACGAGCGATATTGTGTCACGATTGGAAACCTTTGAGCCGAAAATCCGAGTCCAATGGCAACAAATACCTCAGGATTCAAAATTCATTCAGCTCTGTTAATAAGCCTTGACGATAATCGATAAAAATAATGATATCGTATGGTGTCGTATCAATTTTCGATACGCTACGATATTCAATATGACGATATCAATAACGATACGATACAATTGATTCAGGAAATTATCAATATTATCGTACCGCCGATAAATACATCTCGACATTATCAAAAATATCGATATCGACATTAAGAATTCGCAAAAAAAATTAATATTAAGTCTGATAAAAATATAATACAGTTCCTCTATTAGGGATTTTAAAGTCGACTTCTATTTCAGTCGAAAGCACTGGTGGTTTGAATCCGATCCATTTTCTAAGACCTTAATAAAATGCCGTGAATGAAATCCAGAAAATAGAATAATTTCATACTCGTATTACGTTTCCAAATAAACCAAATCTTCATCGAATAAAAGGCCGCATCAAATATGATCGATATGCGGGCGTTCCTTGGAGCCAACTACAATAACGCACATTTTAAAAAGAAGGGCATAAACCAAAAATCATCCTCTGTAAAAATGAGGATGGCAAAATCTTAGGCGAAGATACCGATATTAAAAGAAGATTGGCCGAATATTTCCAACAACTTTTAAACACCAACACAGGCTCTTTGTCAACTGACTTCAACATATCAGCGATCCAAATCAAGAAAGCACGCGCAAGCCATCTCTTGAGGATGTGAGCTCAGACATTTGAAATTGAATAAACCGCCTAGTGTAGACGAAATCTTGGCGGAGCCATTGAAGGCTAGCAAAAAAAACCTCAGTATACACATGCAATAGCTTAGCGTGAAAATCTGGACCGAAGAGAATATCCCAGTAGACTGACAGAAAACTGTGATCCGTCTAATATATAAAAAAAAAACAGGTTGGGTAAACAGACCCATGCTCATGTCAGAAGGGTTTTGTTTTCAATTTACAAAATGCAGTCACCAGATCGAATCAAATCGAGTTACATGTCAAAGACGATTTTATTAGAGAAAATATGAAATACGAAGATCATACTATTATTAACAAAGTTGAACGAATTTCGACTTCTGAGGTTTTTGGTATTGTTATACTCATAAATATCTCCCTTGATAATTATTTCAGATGTCCATCCGCGAGGATGGAAACACATTTTTCGTATATTTCCCCCCTGTGCCCCCACTGTAGCAAAAACTGACAGTTCAACAACTGTTTTGAAAAGCTCCCATGAAAACTTTCATTTCATACTCATATCGGCTACGTTTGATGAAGTTTTTTTTTCAGGGGCCCGTCTCCTGTACTGTTATCATCGATTAGTAGCCAATTTTTTCGAATCCTAGAATGGTTACAAAACCCTTTTGCTAGGATCTCTCTCCCGCCTCCTTGACTTGTTTCACTTATGAGCAATGATTGTAGGTCATTCATTAAATTGAATCAAGTGTTCAAAGCATGCACCTTAAACGTTGAAGTTGGGAAAAAATAACTCAAAATTATTCAATCTTCGCATTTAAAACAGCCACTATTTTGTTTTACGATTACTGATACCACTAGCTGATTCGATTCTCAAAGATCTACATGACACCTATCATTCCTGAAATTTTCATGCAAATCCTAGCAAAACTGTGGTGTCTGAGTCTGTTGAAATATTAACATTGTCACAAAGTGTGGCAGCACTGTTATTGCGAAATTCACTGTCAAAATCTAAATGTCACTCTCATACACACATTCAAGCAGTAGCACAGTTAGTCCAATCAGAACATTCAAGCGATCAATATTCAATAAAATAGAACTCCATTAAAGCGAGCATTTATTTTAGTATAAGCATAAATCGTTGTCTTTCAATTTTGTCTAATTTATTTCCTGCGTTAAACTTGAAATTACAATAGGTTATGGGCCCAGTGAGCCTAAAATAGTTAGACAATTGAAAAATAGTGAGTCACATCGTCGAATGTGTAAAGTGTTTTATTCCAACAGTCGTCTTGTCATAGCGTAATGGAAAATATTAAAAACGGTTTCTGGACTCTATAAAAGTGAATAAAAAGTCGGACAAATCCCATAAATATTCATAGTTAAAATAGACAAGCATCGCCCAATGTTTGTAGTGCAAAGCCAAATCAATTGACTTCATCGTCGCATGAAATATTTGAATTTCACAATAGTGTGCAAGCGTTGCCGTTTTGTGTTTACAGTAAAGTGCGCGTGCATAGCAGTCAAACGTCGTCATAGAATTCAAAAGAACAGATTAAATAAGCAGTGTCTACTCTTCGTCGGTGTTTACATACAGTTTTTGTGTGTGATTTTGGCTGAAAGTATTTCACCATGAACGACAAAGACGATCACAATTTTATCGGCCAAAAATTGAAAGATCAATCGAGTTACAAATTATGGAAATTTCAAATCATTGCATACATGAAATCTCGTGATTTGACCGATAATATTGAGGGTAAGAAACCCGACGATACAGCGAAAGAAGAAGATAAGTCGAAATTCAATCGAAATGAGGGAAGGGCCATGAATGCAATTGTTCAATCGGTTGATGCCACAAACGCGAATCTTGTTTTGGATTGTAAATCAGCGAAAGAAATGATGGATCAACTTGGCAGCGTTTATGAAAAGACTACCGAAATTCGCATAATGATTTTGTATGAAGAGTATTTCACAGCAAAAATGCGTGACGATGAGGGGGTAACAGCGTATATTTCTCGTGTGAATCAATTGTCATCTGAAATTGAACAGCAAAAAGAGAAGGAAAAGTTACCCGAAAATTTGAAAATGGCACGCATCATTTCTGGGTTGACATCGAGATTCAACAATTACAAAACGGTATGGTACAATACTACATCGAATCGTACGCTCACCGAATTGATGTCGTCGTTACAATTGGAGGAAGACAATCTTGAACGATTGAATAAAGAAAAAGTCTCCAATTCTAGTGCTGCGTTTTCAGCGAAAACAAAGAGAAATTCCAAAGCCAAAGACTCAAAGCCAAAGTCGAAAATCGATGATTTAAAGAGGAAAACGAAGTGCAATGCATGTGGTCAGAAAGGCCATTGGGCAAAAGATAAAGTTTGTCCAAAGCACAACGAATCGTCAATCAAAAGCGATAAAAGTAAAAACAACAAAAATGAAATGGCATGGTGTTCCGTCGTGACAGCTGAGCCAAAGTGTGAAGAATCGGAAAGCTGGTATGCCGATTCAGCCGCAACAAAATACATGACATTTCATCGAGAATGGTTTACAGAGCTACATAAATACACTGGCCCGTGTAAAGTTGAAGTGGCAAACAAATGTCTTTTACCAATCGAGGGAATTGGCACAATTCTTATTGAAGCAAGAGTTGACAATCAGTGAAAGCCAATCCGTTTGGAAAATGTGTTGTATGTTCCTGAAATCAGCGAAAATTTGTTTGCAACGGGTGTATTAACGGATAAAGGCATCAAAGTTTTGATCGAAAAGGGAGGCTGCAAATTCATCGATGAAGCAAATAGAGTTGTTGGAGTTGGAAAGCGTGACTCAAAGAATCGACTCAAATTGGATTTTCGTTTGCGCATTGGTGAATACGCAATGGCTGCTGTTTCTCTACAACATTGGCATCGGAGGCTTGGACATGTCAATGTCGATTCTATCAAGAAAATGTGCAAGAATGATCTGGTCGCGGGCGTCGAATTGGCTGGCAGCAAAAAGTTTTTTTTGTTAAGATTGTCAATACGGGAAAATGACCAGAGCAACACACAAGCGATCCAATAAGCGAGAATCATCAAGAGGAGAATTCATGCATGTAGATTTATGCGGTCCAAGCGAAATCAATGGAATCGGTGGTATGCGTTATTTTATGCTAGTTAAAGATGAAGCAACCAGCTTTCGTTTCACGTATTTATTAAAGTCAAAAGATGAAGCGTACGCACACTTGAAGGCATTGATTCCACTGGTCAAAAACATGAATGGTGCTCAAATTAAATATTTTAGATTTGACAACGGACGAGAATTTTTTACACCAACGGGAGTTAATTGATGTACTGCAAAACGAGGGCATACAATTTGAGGGTATTTCACCATATACACCTAAGCAAAATGGTCGAATTGAGCGTGACAACCGTACTGTTCAGGAGAGTGCGAGAACTATGCTCATAGCGAGTGGTTTACCGAAGTCACTATGGCCAGAAGCGGTACGCACTGCGACGTACTTATTGAATCGCACAACAAACAGTAAATGCGTTGGCGCTACGCCGTATGAGTTATGGTTCGATAAAAAGCCGTATTTGGGACACATCAAAATTTTTGGAACGGAATGTTTCGTTCAAATCCCAAAGCAAACTGGTCGAAAGAAGTGGGATCCAAAAGCAAGGAAATTAGATTTGGTTGGATTCGAGCCCACAACAAAGAATTTTCGTCTGTATGATCCAGAAAAGGGTAAATTTTTCATGAGCTGCGATGTTAAATTCAATGAACAACCGGATAAATATGTGATTCGAGATGAATCGGATGGTGAGGAAATCATTGAGCATTCAGACGATGATGAAAGCAGCAAAACAAGTGATGAAAGCAGTGAACGTACTTTGGTAGAGCAACCAAATGACAAAGCCGTCAAGCAGGTGGTTGAAGAAACAGTAGGGAATGAAAATGATTCGTCGTTTGAAGATGCGTCAAATCAAACACCAGATAAACGACAAAATAGTCGATACGGTTTGCGAGAAAAAGTCAATGCACCAGATCGTTTAATGTATTATGGTCATTCAGCAGTAATGTATGAACCAACAACATATGAAGAGGCAATTCGTTCAGAGCAAAAACAACAGTGGAAGCAAGCAATGAACGATGAATACGATGCACTCACCAAAAATGAAACATGGGAATTGGTTGAGGCACCGATCAATCAGAAGGTAATTGATAATCGTTGGGTATTTAGGGTAAAGCAAAACCCAAATGGCGCAATCGAGCGATACAGGGCGCGTTTAGTAGTTTGTGGATTTACACAACAATATGGTGTGGATTATGAAGAAACGTTTAGTCCAGTGGCCAGATACACATCGATTCGTCTACTTTTGTCATTGGTAGCAATAAACGGAATAAAATTGAAACAGTTTGACGTAAAAACAGCTTTTTTACATGGTGAGCTGAAGGAAAATGTTTACATGAAGCAACCAATTGGATATGAAGACGGTACTGAACGCGTGTGCAAATTGAAGAAAAGTATGCACGGTCTCAAGCAGGCATCGCGATGTTGGAACCAGAAGTTCACATCATTCATGCGTAAGTTTGATTTCAAACAAAGTACATACGATCCATGCGTTTTCATTCGTCGAAGTGAAAACACGATGACAGTTATTACGATTTACGTTGACGATGGCTTAATAGTGACAAATGATACGAATGAAATCGATAAAATCACATCATACTTGCAAAACCATTTCGAAATAAAAGTTTCTGAGACAAATTATTTTCTCGGTCTTCAAATTGAACGATCACCTGACGGGTCAATTCGTATACATCAAGAGGCATATGCAAAGAAAGTATTGGATCGTTTCAACATGATGGATTGAAGTCCCATGTCAGCACCAATGGACTGTAATTAAAACTTTGGCGATTTTGTAAACGATGAGCACTGCGACACATATCCATATCGACAGGCCGTCGGAAGTTTAATGTACCTGAATGTTGGAACGAGACCGGACATAAGCTACGCTGTTATTGCCGTAAGTCGTTATTTAGATCGACCGAGTGCGGCACATGTTGAGGCAGTAAAGCGCATCATGAAATACATAAAGGGCACACTAAATACAGGTATCCTTTATAAAAGTAATGTTACTTTTGATTTCGTTGGCTATAGTGATGCGGATTATGCCGGAGACAGTGAAACGAGAAAGTCAACCAGTGGCTACGTTTTTCACATTGGTTCGGGCGTCATCAGTTGGGCATCAGTGAGACAAGACGCAACAGCATTGTCTTCAACGGAATCTGAATACATGGCTGCATGTCAAGCAATCAAGGAACTCGTTTGACTGAGGAGAGTCTTGTCTGAGCTTACGATGATTGATGATTTAAAAGCAAAATTCTACGTCGATAACTTGGGCGCGATCAAATTGGTAAAGAATCCAGTATTCCACAAGCGGACGAAGCATATCGATGTTCAATATCATTATATCCGAGAGAAATACGAAGAGGGATATTTCGACTTGATTCATATTGGCACAACAGAGCAAGCTGCGGATGTACTGACCAAAGCATTGAACAAAAATCATCATAAATATTTGTGCAAATTAATGGATTTAACCTTTGAATCTAATACTAATTAGCGTAGAGTTTTTGTAACAATGAGTGGAAGTGTTGAAATATTAACATTGTCACAAAGTGTGGCAGCACTGTTATTGCGAAATTCACTGTCAAAACCTAAATGTCACTCTCATACACACATTCAAGCAGTAGCACAGTTAGTCCAATCAGAACATTCAAGCGATCAATATTCAATAAAATAGAACTCCATTAAAGCGAGCATTTATTTTAGTATAAGCATAAATCGTTGTCTTTCAATTTTGTCTAATTTATTTCCTGCGTTAAACTTGAAATTACAATAGGTTATGGGCCCAGTGAGCCTAAAATAGTTAGACAATTGAAAAATAGTGAGTCACATCGTCGAATGTGTAAAGTGTTTTATTCCAACAGTCGTCTTGTCATAGCGTAATGGAAAATATTAAAAACGGTTTCTGGACTCTATAAAAGTGAATAAAAAGTCGGACAAATCCCATAAATATTCATAGTTAAAATAGACAAGCATCGCCCAATGTTTGTAGTGCAAAGCCAAATCAATTGACTTCATCGTCGCATGAAATATTTGAATTTCACAATAGTGTGCAAGCGTTGCCGTTTTGTGTTTACAGTAAAGTGCGCGTGCATAGCAGTCAAACGTCGTCATAGAATTCAAAAGAACAGATTAAATAAGCAGTGTCTACTCTTCGTCGGTGTTTACATACAGTTTTTTTGTGTGATTTTGGCTGAAAGTATTTCACCATGAACGACAAAGACGATCACAATTTTATCGGCCAAAAATTGAAAGATCAATCGAGTTACAAATTATGGAAATTTCAAATCACTGCATACATGAAATCTCGTGATTTGACCGATAATATTGAGGGTAAGAAACCCGACGATACAGCGAAAGAAGAAGATAAGTCGAAATTCAATCGAAATGAGGGAAGGGCCATGAATGCAATTGTTCAATCGGTTGATGCCACAAACGCGAATCTTGTTTTGGATTGTAAATCAGCGAAAGAAATGATGGATCAACTTGGCAGCGTTTATGAAAAGACTACCGAAATTCGCATAATGATTTTGTATGAAGAGTATTTCACAGCAAAAATGCGTGACGATGAGGGGGTAACAGCGTATATTTCTCGTGTGAATCAATTGTCATCTGAAATTGAACAGCAAAAAGAGAAGGAAAAGTTACCCGAAAATTTGAAAATGGCACGCATCATTTCTGGGTTGACATCGAGATTCAACAATTACAAAACGGTATGGTACAATACTACATCGAATCGTACGCTCACCGAATTGATGTCGTCGTTACAATTGGAGGAAGACAATCTTGAACGATTGAATAAAGAAAAAGTCTCCAATTCTAGTGCTGCGTTTTCAGCGAAAACAAAGAGAAATTCCAAAGCCAAAGACTCAAAGCCAAAGTCGAAAATCGATGATTTAAAGAGGAAAACGAAGTGCAATGCATGTGGTCAGAAAGGCCATTGGGCAAAAGATAAAGTTTGTCCAAAGCACAACGAATCGTCAATCAAAAGCGATAAAAGTAAAAACAACAAAAATGAAATGGCATGGTGTTCCGTCGTGACAGCTGAGCCAAAGTGTGAAGAATCGGAAAGCTGGTATGCCGATTCAGCCGCAACAAAATACATGACATTTCATCGAGAATGGTTTACAGAGCTACATAAATACACTGGCCCGTGTAAAGTTGAAGTGGCAAACAAATGTCTTTTACCAATCGAGGGAATTGGCACAATTCTTATTGAAGCAAGAGTTGACAATCAGTGAAAGCCAATCCGTTTGGAAAATGTGTTGTATGTTCCTGAAATCAGCGAAAATTTGTTTGCAACGGGTGTATTAACGGATAAAGGCATCAAAGTTTTGATCGAAAAGGGAGGCTGCAAATTCATCGATGAAGCAAATAGAGTTGTTGGAGTTGGAAAGCGTGACTCAAAGAATCGACTCAAATTGGATTTTCGTTTGCGCATTGGTGAATACGCAATGGCTGCTGTTTCTCTACAACATTGGCATCGGAGGCTTGGACATGTCAATGTCGATTCTATCAAGAAAATGTGCAAGAATGATCTGGTCGCGGGCGTCAAATTGGCTGGCAGCTAAAAGTTTTTTTTGTTAAGATTGTCAATACGGGAAAATGACCAGAGCAACACACAAGCGATCCAATAAGCGAGAATCATCAAGAGGAGAATTCATGCATGTAGATTTATGCGGTCCAAGCGAAATCAATGGAATCGGTGGTATGCGTTATTTTATGCTAGTTAAAGATGAAGCAACCAGCTTTCGTTTCACGTATTTATTAAAGTCAAAAGATGAAGCGTACGCACACTTGAAGGCATTGATTCCACTGGTCAAAAACATGAATGGTGCTCAAATTAAATATTTTAGATTTGACAACGGACGAGAATTTTTTACACCAACGGGAGTTAATTGATGTACTGCAAAACGAGGGCATACAATTTGAGGGTATTTCACCATATACACCTGAGCAAAATGGTCGAATTGAGCGTGACAACCGTACTGTTCAGGAGAGTGCGAGAACTATGCTCATAGCGAGTGGTTTACCGAAGTCACTATGGCCAGAAGCGGTACGCACTGCGACGTACTTATTGAATCGCACAACAAACAGTAAATGCGTTGGCGCTACGCCGTATGAGTTATGGTTCGATAAAAAGCCGTATTTGGGACACATCAAAATTTTTGGAACGGAATGTTTCGTTCAAATCCCAAAGCAAACTGGTCGAAAGAAGTGGGATCCAAAAGCAAGGAAATTAGATTTGGTTGGATTCGAGCCCACAACAAAGAATTTTCGTCTGTATGATCCAGAAAAGGGTAAATTTTTCATGAGCTGCGATGTTAAATTCAATGAACAACCGGATAAATATGTGATTCGAGATGAATCGGATGGTGAGGAAATCATTGAGCATTCAGACGATGATGAAAGCAGCAAAACAAGTGATGAAAGCAGTGAACGTACTTTGGTAGAGCAACCAAATGACAAAGCCGTCAAGCAGGTGGTTGAAGAAACAGTAGGGAATGAAAATGATTCGTCGTTTGAAGATGCGTCAAATCAAACACCAGATAAACGACAAAATAGTCGATACGGTTTGCGAGAAAAAGTCAATGCACCAGATCGTTTAATGTATTATGGTCATTCAGCAGTAATGTATGAACCAACAACATATGAAGAGGCAATTCGTTCAGAGCAAAAACAACAGTGGAAGCAAGCAATGAACGATGAATACGATGCACTCACCAAAAATGAAACATGGGAATCGGTTGAGGCACCGATCAATCAGAAGATAATTGATAATCGTTGGGTATTTAGGGTAAAGCAAAACCCAAATGGCGCAATCGAGCGATACAGGGCGCGTTTAGTAGTTCGTGGATTTACACAACAATATGGTGTGGATTATGAAGAAACGTTTAGTCCAGTGGCCAGATACACATTGATTCGTCTACTTTTGTCATTGGTAGCGATAAACGGAATAAAATTGAAACAGTTTGACGTAAAAACAGCTTTTTTACATGGTGGGCTGAAGGAAAATGTTTACATGAAGCAACCAATTGGATATGAAGACGGTACTGAACGCGTGTGCAAATCGAAGAAAAGTTTGTACGGTCTCAAGCAGGCATCGCGATGTTGGAACCAGAAGTTCACATCATTCATGCGTAAGTTTGATTTCAAACAAAGTACATACGATCCATGCGTTTTCATTCGTCGAAGTGAAAACACGATGACAGTTATTACGATTTACGTTGACGATGGCTTAATAGCGACAAATGATGCGAATGAAATCGATAAAATCACATCATACTTGCAAAACCATTTCGAAATAAAAGTTTCTGAGGCAAATTATTTTCTCGGTCTTCAAATTGAACGATCACCTGACGGGTCAATTCGTATACATCAAGAGGCATATGCAAAGAAAGTATTGGATCGTTTCAACATGATGGATTGCAGTCCCATGTCAGCACCAATGGACTCTAATTAAAGCCTTGGCGATTTTGTAAACGATGAGCACTGCGACACATATCCATATCGACAGGCCGTCGGAAGTTTAATGTACCTGAATGTTGGAACGAGACCGGACATAAGCTACGCTGTTATTGCCGTAAGTCGTTATTTAGATCGACCGAGTGCGGCACATGTTGAGGCAGTAAAGCGCATCATGAAATACATAAAGGGCACACTAAATACAGGTATCCTTTATAAAAGTAATGTTACTTTTGATTTCGTTGGCTATAGTGATGCGGATTATGCCGGAGACAGTGAAACGAGAAAGTCAACCAGTGGCTACGTTTTTCACATTGGTTCGGGCGTCATCAGTTGGGCATCAGTGAGACAAGACGCAACAGCATTGTCTTCAACGGAATCTGAATACATGGCTGCATGTCAAGCAATCAAGGAACTCGTTTGACTGAGGAGAGTCTTGTCTGAGCTTACGATGATTGATGATTTAAAAGCAAAATTCTACGTCGATAACTTGGGCGCGATCAAATTGGTAAAGAATCCAGTATTCCACAAGCGGACGAAGCATATCGATGTTCAATATCATTATATCCGAGAGAAATACGAAGAGGGATATTTCGACTTGATTCATATTGGCACAACAGAGCAAGCTGCGGATGTACTGACCAAAGCATTGAACAAAAATCATCATAAATATTTGTGCAAATTAATGGATTTAACCTTTGAATCTAATACTAATTAGCGTAGAGCTTTTGTAACAATGAGTGGAAGTGTTGAAATATTAACATTGTCACAAAGTGTGGCAGCACTGTTATTGCGAAATTCACTGTCAAAACCTAAATGTCACTCTCATACACACATTCAAGCAGTAGCACAGTTAGTCCAATCAGAACATTCAAGCGATCAATATTCAATAAAATAGAACTCCATAAAAGCGAGCATTTATTTTAGTATGAGCATAACTCGTTGTCTTTCAATTTTGTCTAATTTATTTCCTGCGTTAAACTTGAAATTACAATAGAGTCGGTAAAAAGCGCATGTTGTTCCATAGCCATATGTTTCCATAGTAATACAGCGCATATTGTTCCATAGTAATACAGGAAAATTTAAATCGCTATAACTTCGCTAAATATGATGCAATCTTTATGAAACTTTCAGGATAGGTCAATCTTATAAATAGACATCTATGTACTAAATTTAAGATTTTATTCAAGAAAACATTAAATCGATAAATCATACTATTACTAACAAAGTTGAGTGAATTGCGACTTCTCACGTATTTGTTGTGTTGTACTCACCAAGGCCTACATTCCAAATTTTTTCCAGATTTTTCGGATCGGAGGTGTCCAATCGCGAGGGGGGACACAAATTTTTCGTGTATTACCTCTCCTGTTTTGAAAAGTTCTCATCAAGACCTTTCATTTGATACCCATATCGGCTAGCTTCAATGAAATTTTTTTTTCCGGGGGGTCACTCTCCTATATGGGACGACCCCCCTTAAATACCTTATAAAATTTTTTTGTAGTTGAACTTTGTAGAGATCACCACTTTACATGTACACACAAAATTTGATGTTTCTAGCTTAAGTAGTTTCCGAGGAAAACTGCTGTGACACACGGACGGGCGGACGGACGGAAGGACAGACGAACAGACGGACAGACTGGTCGCGATTTCAGCAGGGTTTTGTAAAATTATTTTACAAAACCCTAAAAAAGAGATCGACTATGATCTCAAAACTACAAAGGATTATCCTTATTGTACACGTGCTACAAAGTATTCTTCAAAATAATTGAGCAGCGATTGGAAATGTATGCTGACGGAATTATTGGAGAGTATCTACCAATTTAGCTTCAAGCAAGACGACCGACGATTGAGCAGATCTTCTCCGTAAAACAAATACTAGAAAAATGCTGGGAACATTATATCGATGCATACCAACTTTTTTTAGGCTTTAAGCCTATGCTAACATAGACCGAAACGCCCTCTACACTATACTCCTTGAACAAGGAATCCCAGCAAAATTAGTGCGTTTGATAGAGATTTGAATGTATAATACCGAATGTCAAGTAAAAATCAAAAACGATCTGACCGATATGATTTTCATCAATAAAGGATTAAAACAGGGAAACGGTTTGGCACCAATTCTCTTCAACCTAACACTTGAGCACGTCATGAGAAAAACAGCATCCATAGAAGGAAAAGGCATGCTGGTCGAGAAATTTGCGCAACTGGTGGCATATGCTGACAACGTCAACATACTGGCCCGATCACTGTCCTATTTCTAGTAAGCGTTTCAAGAACTAAGTAAATCCGCAAACCAGGTGGGACAACTAGTCAATGGAAATACACCCAAATTTCTGATACTCACAAGAGCAACAAAACCCCAGATCAAGTTCATGAAATTACACAAAAATTCCAAAATAAAAATAGACAAGGATCTGATGAGGCCCATTATCCTTTATGTATGCGAAACGTGGATGCCGGCGGGAACATGCGAAAAATGAAAAGATGTTTTTGAACGACAAGTTCTCCGAAAATCATCTGGCCCACTTAGCAACGAGAACAGCAAATCAGATTATAGTGTACTAGAGGCCCTGATTGTTGCTCGGGACTTTAGCCTTTAGTCCCATCGGTCCGTCAATCTAGCTTAGCACACCAAACCAAAAGTTGTGCTCCTCACCTTAAACTAAAGGGAATATTGACTGGCAGTGTGCTGTTTTCGAGTCTAGAGCGATTTTTGTTGGCATACCTTCTTCTATTTTCAAAAAAAAAAATGTTTTGATTCATTTGAAATGATATAAATAGCTAAATTTCCGGGGGTAGTTTATTGCCTTTTTCAAATCAAAAGGTTCCAAAAATCAAAAACTTGTCGTTATTTAAAATTTCATCATCTTTGACAAAAGGATTAAGCATCGTCATTGAAATCCTTGAAAATTCGCAAAATAATGGGTGTACTTCATACGAAAGTGCTTTAAAATTAAAATTTAGAATTCCAATCTAACGTGTTGAACTGTTAATATCTGCAGATTCCTAGAAAGGATTACAATTCTGTGATGGGACATTTTAATCCAATATGATGTCTCCCGTTTGAAACCTCAATAATCAAAAACCTCAAATGCGTCAATTAGTTATGCCGAAAAAATGGACAAAAGTAAGAAATTTTCTTGTTTCAACGGTAAATATCCTTAACTGTTATTTGATTTTCATTTCCTTCAAACGGGACGTAATAAAATGTAGGTCCTATACTTTGGAAAAAATAGGAGTCATATACCCACTTTCGGTCTAGAGTTTTGCCCGGCCATTCATAAAAAAGCAACTACAAAATTATTCGATTAAAAATAACGGACTACTAACTTATTGATGACACTAAAGCTCGTCAAAAGTTACTAAATAAAATAAGAAAAAGAAAATCGATTGACGAATACAAGAGAAGAAGTTGCAATAGCTGGAGAATGCTCCTACCAGAAGGGTTTTATAAACAAATTAGTGAATCAAACAATTTCTCCAAATACCAAAGGCGCCATTTTCTTTTAAGCCTTACCCACGTCGTTGTATTTGTACTAAGAATAACATACAAATGTTATGCACGATTTCTGAAATTTTTTCGAAATCGGAACAAATCTGTATTGTGTGAGTCATTTAAAAACGTGTATTTAATAAGAAAAAAATGTGGCTGTTGTTCCAATTGTATAATTTTCAACTGACCATAATTTTGTTGTTTATAGCACGATTGCTGTTAAATTTTCAGGGTATATGAACTTATACATGTGATAATAACAATAAGGAATAGTAATAATTTTTGGAAATTTTAAAGGTCCTGTACTATCATTAACAAAGTTATTCGAGCTATACTTCTCCGGAATTTGTTGCCCATTTTCTCATTATGGTCTACTTTCATGACTTCTTTTAGATATTTCGGCTCAAAAATGTCCAACTGCGAGGGAAGACACACATTTTTCACCTATTTTGAGCTCCCCGAACTCCCCTATGGTGTCATCTTACTTATTTTAACTGATTCAAAAAGCTCTCACAAAGCCTTTTCTGTTGATACCGATGTCGGAGATATTTTACGAAAAAAAAATGTTATGGGTCACCCCCTGCGGATGGGAGACCTTATTAAATGTTTGTAGTGTTTTTAAAATAAGTTTACAAAATCCTACTAAAATCGCGTCCTGTCTGTCCGTCCGTCCGTATGTCACAGCACTTTTTCTCGCAAACTACTTAAGCTAGAAACGTCAAAATTTCATCAAAGGTAGTCGATATGGGTATCAAATGAAATGTCTTGATGAGAACTTTTCAAAACATACCTTAATTTGACACTTTTTGCTTCGAGGAGCGCACAGGGAGGTGAAATAAAAGATAAATTGGTGTGCCTCCCGCGATTGGACACCTGTGATCCAAAAAATCTGAACAAAATTATTAAGGTAAGTATTTTTGAGTACAACGACAACACATACCTTAGAAGTTGAAATTCGCTCAACTTTGTTAATAATAGTATGTTATTCGAATTTTACATTTTGCCCGATAAAATCGTATCGTGTAGGTACCCTTAAACTGAACAAAATTGATATTTAAGTAGTCCTTCAAAAGGTCTCTAAGCTTTGTAAGTTTGATGAAAGTCGAATGATATTCACGGCAGGTATAGCCATTTGAAATTTCTCCAATTCTTCTTCTTCTTTGTAGCACTACAGCCCCTCTCGGGCCTTCGCTTAGAGATAGTTAAAGTATCTCATTTTCATGACCGTATTGATTTTTTCGCAAGTTGGTTTGGTCAGTACCATGCTCCCGTGTGCCTGCTCAGCTATGATATGATCTGATTAAATCCGTACATATCACCACTGAGCGAGCACTCATAGTCTGTCCGAAGAATCCCCCTGAACTAAATCACAATGCTCCCAACGAGATTTGAACCTGGGACCTTCGGCTTATGCGTTCATGCTCTAACCACTAGACTACACAGACTATATATTTCTCCAATTACAACTACACTAACACATGATTTTTGGTATTTTATAGACTTTCCATTGAATCACTCACTGCAGTTTTGATTTGATCTTCTCGAAATTTTCAAATAAGGTCAATAACATTAATATTTTTGGGAATTCATGATTTGATTGATTTTTGTTGGTTTGCAACAAAATGGCGACCGTTGAAAATGGATAAACAGTAGATTTTCTTCTAAACGTGCACATCTCGTTGACATATTTCTTGACTTTATTTGTTGCTAGTGACTGCATTTTTGAGAAATTGGGTACAAAACCCTTCTGACGTGAGCGTAGGTCTGTGTACGCGACTTATTTATGCTTGAGGTTTGGAGAGGTTATTACTTCTGACCTGTTCACAAAATGACAACACGGGCGGGTGGACGAACAGGTCGCGAAAGGGGTTTCAGGGGTTTTATAAAAACTATTAAACAAAAACTTAAAAAAGGGAGTTAATTTTTTTGCCATTTTATATGTTGATTCTTTACCTTATGGAATATCGACATTTTATCGGTTATCGTATCGATATCGACTCAAAATCGGTACCGATACGATAAATTTGCAAAAAAAATATCGCCGATATCGATACGATATTAAAAAATTTAACTTCATACGATACCGATAATAGTCTTAATATCGGTATCATATCGTGAAGGTCTATCTGTTAATAATGGTATGATTTGTACATTTTCCCCGAACATTGGAACGGTGGCCTTAAACTTCTCAATGTTTTACATTAATGTAGGTTGATATAAGACCCTTATGTCTACAAAATTTCATGGAAATCAAACCATAACTACGTGAGATATCACCATTTCAATTTTATGGAGTTACCAAAGCAATTATGTTGATAGTTAATATATACAAGTATTTCAAATCGACCAAGGCACTATAATTTTCTTCGGATTTTCGTGAAAATTTGCGGAAGGGTGGTTCACTTAAATATGCTCAATGAGAAGAGCATTCTGAAAAATTATTTAACATGGAACAAAATCGCGGCTGTTATATGCTTATAAACGAAACTTTGCATCTTTTGGATAAGTTTGAACGAATTTTTAAACAAGTATTGGGTACCTAATTCAAATCATCGATTCATGACAGCAGAAAATTTTTTCGAACCCTAGAATGGTTACAAAACCCTTCTATTAGGAGCTCTCTCCCGCCTCCTTGACTTGCTTCACCTATGAGTATTAATTGTAGGTACTCATCTTCAGTCATTCATTAAATTGAATCAAGTGTTAAAAGCATGTACCTTCCCTGCTACCCATAAATCATTACGTACCAGAACTTTTCAGGGCGGGTAGGGGGTAGGAGCAAAGCCCAATTGAGTAAGAGTATGAGTTTGATCACCTATACTATCATGCACGCTTACATCACCTAAGATACCCGATGAAAACTTATCGAGAGACTCATTCATAAATTACAATTCATTGCGTGATGCATTGAGAAATGATAAGAATGCGTTGTCAAGTGAATCATTGACGTTTTTGTCTCTGTGGACGTAAGAAGTATAGTGCTAAAAAAGTCATAGCTTGAGTTATTCTTCGAGAAAAATTATAGTTTTTGTGGTAAGTACAATATCACGCTCCTCCTGGGGTCAGTGGTATTATAAACTCTATTTACGTTTTTTTGTGTGGCCGTATTGATAAGAAGCGCCAAAAAAGATACAATTTCAATGAGTGCTGCGAAATAATCCCTGAATTTAAATAATTGTGAGGATTTTGGGATCATTGATAGGGTTGTAAAATAATTGATTTAAGTAAGCGAGCGTACGTTGATAATAGTAATTTGTCACTGCACAAACCCCTTCTGCTTGTCACTACCAAAAATTTGCTGACGTCTATCACTAACGAAATTTGAGTTATTCTAATCACTTACTTCAATAATTTCTTCACTGTTTCCTATAATTCTCACGCCGATAAATATTTAAGGGGCTAATCGAAATTTATTGGCAAAAACAGTGTCTTCTTACATCACGCGTATTTCTTGGAGCTCCTTATCTATAGGACCCCAACATTTTACGGCCTCACTTTCGTCTGACTTTTACTTTATTACATTTGCATCTTTCACTTGAGTTGCAATCGTTTATTGAAAATACAGTAATGGTATCTAGAAAGACGCTATATAATGAAATAGGCAAGGAATTGGATGATTACAGGGCTCATCTTCAGTGTGTTAAAGGAAATTAATTCAGGATGTGTTAAAGGAAATGACTTTAAATAGTCATAGAATGGGTTAAGCAAGTAGTGCTAAATTAGGTCAGGTAGAGGGATATTAGGTTTTTGTTTTTTGGATTGTTGGATATGCGTTTGTTCTGTTTCATCTCATTTTCGTTTTCTTCGGAGAGTGTGGTCTACAACTAAGAAAATTGTATCAGAATTCGTTGATTATGTTACTGTCTGTTTTTCTATGCTTATATATTTCAAGCCTTTCTTGGATGTCAAGTCTCGGTTCTTTGATTTGTTTGTGTAGCAATGTCATAGAGTTCGCCATAGGGTCAGGCTCGTGTGCGTGGTTTTTTTTAAATGCCTCCATTCCCTGCCACTCCCTCCATCACTCTTTCATCGTCGCATAACGCTCGTGCGATCTGCACCTCACACGTCCCCAATTCCTACGTGAGCCTCCAGGCAATGCTAAAACATCAGTATTAGGGGCACACAAAATGCTGTGAAGTACTCCTTTCTTCCCAGTCTAGTTCGATTCGTGAACAGTTCTCAGAGATGAAAAAAAATATTATAATACGATGCAGTAACAAAATTCCAAGTTTATAAAAACTAGCTGTCTTCAAGTATCTCGACGATAAGGTCTAAATGCCCTAAGATACCGCATTTTGAATCCTCCGTACTTATATTTAATTTGTATTTATTAGATGTTCTTTAAGGGATGGATTAGACTACGACTATATAGTCGCACTGCTGTCGCAAATTAAACATGGTTAAATGGAAGCGCGCTCACTGCGATTTGCGACAATTTTGGCCAGGTTGGCAGTCGGAGGAATTTGCGATTTTTCCTTAAACCAGTTTAGTAGGAAGTTTTTGTGACACTCGCGTAGGTGGACATAATTTGGACATTTGACGCTAGCGTGCATGGAAGTTTCTTGCATAGCGCACAAATGAGTTAGCGCAAGTATTCCTGGCAAATACATACCTTCAAATGAACATATTAGTTCTGCACATGCCTAAAGTTCCTTTGCAAACCCTGTCACAGTGTGTTCATATTTGCGTCTAAAAATCAATCATTACGACATGTCTCTTTTGATTAACGTGAGCACCTGCCATTAGTTGGCTTAATCTCACGGTCACCATTAGACGGCGATTGGTTTAAGCGCCAATCATTCGCCCCCAAGCTCGGTACCAGTTTACATTGAGGGAACTCTCAACTTTCATACTGGTAGATCCGGGACCTAGCTATATCTGACGCTATAAGGTCATCGCCAACCTTTGTTTGCATCACTAGCCACCACGATACTCCACGAAGGGCCGCAGCCAATCAACTGACCATCTTTATGATGGAGGCACATCAGCTGCCCGTGGTACCTGAATATACATCCAGGGTTGAGGTTCGCAGCAATGAGTTGATCTTGTTATCGAACAATCACAAAGCCACTATGTTTCGGATCCAGTTCCAATCCTAGTATTTTTAATAAGCGATCCGGGTAACTCGGGAACGCCAGTCCCCGTCGGCTTCACTGGAATCGGAGACGACAACCCAACGATAGCAGTTGCACCCCTTTGAATTACCAGATCAGTTCCGCCCTGGGGGTCAATCATTACGACAGTAAAATTGCAATGTGGCCAAATCCTTAAACTTCCAATCCCAATTCGATTTGTCAATTTTTCAATTTTCTGTTTGCCAATCTCCGCCGTTTTGTCGCGTAAATTTCCTTCCTTTCTCCGTTGAAATGCAACTTAACAGCCGCTTTCCACCAGCTTAGTCTAAACAGCAAATTCAACACCATCCACGAAAAAACATGGTCAGCGATTCCCACGAAAGCAGCCAGACATCAACGAGTGCATTTTCCCACATTCATGGAAAATGCAATTTCGCAAAAAACAGAAATAAAAGTTTGCAAGCACCGCCAGCTCAGTTCAGTTCATTTTTCGGATTCATTTTATACACGACTCTGTAGTAAATTTGAAAATTAAAAAAGTGTAATTTGTAAAAGTTTAAAGAAAGTAAATAAAATTTGTTTTTTTTAAGTTAACCCTAACTACCGAGTTTTAACTGGCGCCCAACGTGGGGCTGCATCGCGCGCGTGGTTTTAATTGGATAGACCAAATTATCGTAAGATAATTAAGCCCTAATTGGTCTTAAACATTGTGCTGAGGCTGGCCAATGGTCCATTGCACCAATCGAAAAACGGGATATTAGTGCTGTGAATCAAAAATCTAAAGTATCCGGCTCTAAGCTCATATCGGTACAACCAAGTGCCGAAGACCACGGCGAATTCGGGAAGGCCCCTCAGTAGCTTCAACCAAAAAACAAGGAGGAGCAAAAAGGATAGTGAAACAAACAAAGCCGAACCGAAATACGATCGCAGCCTAGGAGGAACTCAACGACTACGAATATGAAAACATACATAATGATGTAAGTCTTCCACTGTTGTTTCTCTAAAAAAAAAGAAATTTTTGTTAATTCTCGAGTTGCAAACCTTCTGGAAAGAAAATTTAATTTTGATTTAATTTCAACATAATTGAAAATTTAATTTGAACATAAAATAGAGAGTGAACTCTTTTGCCCAAATGAAGTGAAGAAAGAAAAATAACAAAGAAAATCGTAGTGTTTTTCTACGGAAATATTCGAAACATATTTAAATATTGCGAAACCCATATTGTGGAATTTATATTTTTATAAAAGTATTTGAAGTGAAGACAAAGAACAACTGAGAATACGTTATCATAGTATTTTCATGAAAATATTTGAAACATACGTATTTACATATTTAAAAATATATCCTGTGAAACTTATATTTTTTATCCAAAATTAACGAATATAAACATATTACAATTATTTCAGAATAATTATATAAACATAAAAATCCTATTGTGTTTTAATGAATTATTATTTCTGAAATACTAAAAAGATCCAATCGTGGTTGATTATCTCGAAAAAGTTTCTAAGAGTGTGCTTATTCAATTATTTTGTGTGAAATTTTGTGTGAAAAGTGACAAGGTTCTCGGACATACCTCGTTCTCTAAAATATTAAAGCAATACATCGACCTGGTGCCCTCGTTCTGTAAATTCAATTCATTATGGCAAACCCCAACAATCTCCTTAGGCCTCCGCGTTTGGAAATTAGTGCTCAAAATGCACCAGCACAGCCCCAACCAC
The DNA here is from genome assembly GCA_963969285.1 of Odontomyia ornata. Taxonomy (NCBI): domain Eukaryota; kingdom Metazoa; phylum Arthropoda; class Insecta; order Diptera; family Stratiomyidae; genus Odontomyia; species Odontomyia ornata. The sequence goes on from OZ017739.1 coordinate 385,263,541, forward strand.
AACAGGGGCCTCAACCGGCTGCCCCTAATAATCTAACGATTGGTGAAGATATTAGGAATATCATAGCTCAAATTGTCGCCACAACGCTTCAAGCACAGGGCAGACAAATGTTCAACTCCCTCATGAACCCAGCCGCCGATATCAACAATGATGTTGATATCCCAATCAATATAAATAACGACGGTAATCTTGCCGACATGGACAAGATACCTGACGTCGTTAAGAGTTTGAGAGATTTTTCCGGCAACCCAGGAGAATTCAGTTCCTGAAAGAAGTCCGTTGAGCGGATACTAAAAATATACGGTCATTTGCGGGGCACACCGAAATACTACGGAGTCCTGTCTGTGATCCGTAACAAAATTGTAGGGCACGCTGATATTGCCCTAGAGTCATACAACACGCCCCTAAATTGGGAGAAAATTTCGAAGTGCTTAACACTTCACTACGCCGACAAGCGTGACATGGGAACACTAGAGTACCAGATGACGACGCTGGTTCAAGGGTCAAATACAGTCTCAGAATTCTACCAAACAGTATACCACCATCTCTCACTAATCCTAAATAAACTTGGGTCAATAGATATGTGCCAAGAAGCACTAAATATTATGACTCAGGCATATAGGGACAAGGCATTGGACACCTTTTTACGGGGACTTAAAGGTGACCTTTCTAGACTGCTTAGCATGAGAGAACCCGCTGATCTACCTCAGGCCTTACATTTGTGCCTGAAATTACAGAAAATTGATTATCGAACGCAACACGCGAACAGCACACATATCCGTACCAATAGATTAAACCCCCAAACTGCACCACCAGTACCTCCTAGAAGACAGTTCTCGAATAACCATCAACCAGCGCCTGTGCCCGCACCAAGACGGCAATTTTATCCCGAATTGGTTAACAACCCTCAAGCATTTCGACCTGTGCAATACCACAACCAGCCACCCGCATTCTTTCAAAATCCTCGACAACTACCCCCAAAGCCAAATAAACCTGAACCAATGGATGTCGATCAAAGTTTGCCTTCTCGTAATGCAAATTACATCAACAGACCACGCTTTGACTACGGACTTGCTCACAAAAGACAGCAACCAGCACCACAGCTCCCGAATAAATTTCAGCGTACCCACTTTACGACTCATAATCATAATATAACGCCAGAAACATATGGCGAAATATTTAATAGCCCTGAACTTAATGACGAAGAAGGTTTCCTAGAATATTTAGGACAGGACGATACACAACCATTTTCAACCGAACTAACTGAAACTTCCCAAACAGATCAAGATCCTGCTCTACAGATCGAAAATACCGGAGAAACGGGTAACCCAACCGCAGAGGGTACAGAACACCTCGACGACATCTATTTTTTAGGCTAAACCGCTCTTCACTTCCATATTTCCAGCTAAAATTAAGGAGTGGAGAGCTAGTGAAATTTCTCATAGACACAGGATCCAACAATAATTATATTCAGCCACGGCACATTAAATATCCCCTTATTAACGAACAGGAATTCTACGCCAAATCTGTTGCCGGATGCATTAAAATTACTCATTATTCCTACATAAGTCCTTTCGATCCTTATACAAAAAAACTCAAGTTGTTCATATTGCCTAGTCTTGTAGCCTTCGATGGTATCATTGGTAACGATACTTTGAAGGAACTTAATGCCGTAATACATACGAAGAAGAATTACATGACCATCAACACAGGATTACGTATCCCTCTAAAGCAACATGTTTCTGAATCAGTCAACAATATCAACATCAGAACATCTCATCTAAATAAAGATTCATCAAGTAAATTACTAAAGCTTATAAACCAACTTTCTAAACTGTTCACCGAGCCTGACGAGCGCTTAACTTTCACTACCAGGGTGAAAGGAGAAATTCGAACTACATCAAACGATCCTGTATATTCGAAGTCATACCCTTACCCTATGGCTTTGAAAAACGAAATCGAGGAACAAGTAAAAAAACTTCTCGCTGATGGGATTATATGACCATCACGATCCCCTTATAATTCTCCGGTGTGGATTGTCCCAAAAAAGGAGGACGCATCGGGAGAAAAAAAATTTCGCATGGTAGTAGATTATCGAAAGTTAAACTCAATCACCATTCCTGACCGATATCCCATCCCTGAAATCAATGAAGTTTTGGCTAATTTAGGGGAGAACGAGATATTTTCCATTATTGACCTGAAGAGCGGTTTCCATCAAATCCCTCTCAAGGAATCGGACATCGAAAAGACTGCGTTCTCTATAAATAATGGAAAATTTGAATACACTAGACTCCCATTTGGTCTAAAGAATGCACCCTCAATTTTCCAAAGAGCCTTGGACGACATACTCCGAGACGAAATAGGCAAAAGTTGCTATATTTATATAGATGACATCATCATCTTTGGCAAGGATAAGACAGAACATTTCAAAAACCTCGAACGAATATTCTCTATCCTAGAAGCAGCAAATCTAAAAATTCAACTCGATAAGTGCGAGTTCTTGCACGAAGAGATAGAATTCTTGGGATACATTATTGGTAAAAATGGAATTAAAACCAATCCGAAGAAAGTCCAGGCAATCGCTAATTTTCCTCCACCCAGAACATTGAAAGATTTACGTTCATTTGTCGGGATGTCGGGATACTATCGCCGCTTCATTCGCGACTATGCGAAAATAGCAAAACCCCTGACATCCCTCTTAAGAGGGGAGGATGGACGTGTGTCCAAACAGCTTTCAATGAATAAACCAATACACCTGGATGAGAATGCCTTAAATTCATTTAACAAACTTAAAAACTCGCTAATTTCAAACGAAGTGGTACTCGCTCATCCAGATTTCTCTAAACCTTTTGAGCTCACAACGGACGCCTCTACATACGCCATCGGCGCCGTACTCTCACAAAACAATAGACCAATAACATTTCTGTCCAGCACTCTTGATAAAACACAAGAACATTACGCTGTAAACGAAAAAGAAATGTTAGCAATAATCTGGGCTCTAAACTCTTTGAGAAGTTATCTCTACGGATCACGCAAGGTAGTTATCTATACGGACCACCAACCACTAATATTATGCATTAAGCAATAAGAACGCTAATAGCAAAATGAAACGGTGGAAAGCGATCCTCGAAGAGTATAACTACGAGCTCAAATACAAGCCTGGCAAACAAAATATCGTCGCCGACTCTTTATCAAGACCTCCCCAATCCACAGAAGCTAACTCTCTGACCATGACTCAGCACAGTGATGAAAGTTCGTCTCGCAACCTTATACCTATGGTGGAAACTCTTATCAATGCTTTCCGGAACCAAATAATTCTTGAAACTGACCAAGAGGACAGTTACCAAATAACTCATCCGTTTGATAAATACACAAGGCACATTATAAAAAAGTTTCAATACACCAATACAAACCTCATAGATGTCCTCAAAAGATACTTGAACCCAGATACAGTTAACGGCCTTATGGCAAATGAAGAAACTATGGGAAGGATCCAAGAAATTTACCCTCACCACTTTCGTGATAACAGAATAAGATTCACACGAAAGTTGGTTGAAGATCTTACCAGTGATGTGGAGCAAGAGGAGAAAATTTTAGTAACTCACCGCAGAGCACATCGCAATGCAGAAGAGAACCGCCGTCAACTTCTGGAACACTTCTATTTTCCACGTATGTCCTACAAAATTAAAAGGCTTCTAAAAAATTGTACAACTTGTAAAGTTAGCAAATACGATAGGCAGCCAAATAAACCAATTCTAAACGAAACCCCTATTCCCAAATATCCCGGACATACAATTCACATCGACTTATTCCTCACCGAGAAGAAGTTGGTGCTAACTGCAATCGACAAGTTTACAAAGTTTGCACAAGCAAAAATAATCGCATCAAAGTCGGTTGAGGATATAAAACAGCCCCTCCTGGACATCCTTTATTTCTTTTGCATACCTGAGAACGTTGTCATTGACAACGAAGGTGCCCTTACTTCTATATCCCTGACTTCGCTAATGGAAGACGACCTCCAGATTAAAGTTTACAAAACCCCTGCCTATAAAAGTACGGTCAATGGCCAAATCGAACGCTGGCATTCCACATTGAGCGAGCTCATGCGATGCCTTAGGAAGGATGATCCATCCCGATCTTTCCAGGAACTTCTAAACAGAGCTGTGAATGAATACAATCATTCAATTCATTCTACCACAGGTCGCAAGCCCGTTGAAATATACTTTGGTAGATGCCCCAACATTGACCCTGCAGAATTCGAAAATGTTAGGCAAACTAATATCGAAAAATTAAAGCAAAAACAGCAAAAGGATTTAGAGCACCATAACAAAAAAAGACAACCAATGAAAAACTATGAGGTAGGAGAATTCGTCTACGTAAGGCAAAATAAACGTTTAGGCTCAAAATTAACACCTAGATATCGTCAGGAAACCGTACAAGAAAACAGAAACACTACCATCGTAACTGAAGGAGGCAAAATTATACACAAAGACCGAATCAAAAGCTAAATAGGTACTATTGTTTCAGATTTATTCTTCGTACCACCTTGGCGAACATCCAAATCTTGGATTTTTCCAACTCTCACATTGCAACCTTCCATCTGGGACATGCGAAAATACGACAGGGAAATTTTAAGCTGATCCATATAGTCGATTTGGAAAAGTACTCAAAATTATTAGAAGGCATAAATGCATTTCTGAACCTCCCCGCAACCCGCCATCATCCTCTTTCCCATCATTTAGAACACGAAGCGCAACAGGTCGGCGAAATGATAAACAATCTAAAACCGCGTCAAATGAAAAGATCTTTTGACTTTATCGGCACCGCATGGAAATGGATAGCCGGTACTCCTGACCACGAGGACTTCATCACTATCAAGCACAAAATGTCAAACATCCTAGAAAACAACAATAAACAGGTCATTATAAATAAGTTATACAACGACAGAATGAACAATGTAACGAAATTAGCAAACACAATACAAGAAATGATAAAATCAAAAGACGATGCTAAAAATAATTTAATTCTAGACCTACAATTCAGATTGAAACTCATAAAAGATGACCTTACTAATCTTATATACGCAATCCATTGGGCAAAAGCAGGAATTGTAAACTCTATTATTTTATCGAAAGAAGAAATTCAATTAGCCACAAAATTATTAAATAAAGAAGCATTACCATACTCAACAGTGGAAGAAGCGCTAGATATATCCGAGATTAAGATAATAACTAACAATAAATGTATTTTATATATCGTCAATATTCCGATCACAACTAATCAATTGTTTGAAACATTACTGATCAAACCAATAAAAAAGCAAAATTTAACGTACGACATTCCCTTTGAAAAAATTATTAAACTCAAAGACCAAATATTTGGCATATCACAAAATTGTAAACCATATAACAGCTTGATAATCTGTAACGAACATAATGTAGTAGATATAAGCAAATCTGATTGCATCCCGCATCTGTTAAAAAGCCTCAACGCCACATGCCGAGTTAAGAACAACCAAAACCTACCAGTGGTTGAAGAAATATCATTAGGAGTTGTATTCTTGAACCAGTTTTCCGGAATAATGGAGGTCGAAGGTTCCACACATAACCTCAATGGGACATTCGTAGTCAAATTTCACAACGCAACCATCAAAGTCGACGGAAGAACATTTGTCTCCAAAGAGATTTCAACACTCGAAGTCCTGCCCGCAATCCTGCAACCAACATCCTTTATGCAAATGCAGAAAGATATCATCTCGTCATCTAATATGAGCGAAATCCTTATAAATAATACCAAAACAATAGAACAGTTCGAATCTGAAAACTTTATCCAAAAAGTTACATCCTGTGGTACCACTTTAACGTTATGTATCCTGGTCATATCATACACTACCTGGAAAACAATAAGCAGAACAAAAGTAAACAACATCATTGTAACGGAAGCCGGACCAAACACCAGCACTACATCAGCATCGATACCCGACCTCTCTCAAAGCTGCAGCAACATCCCGACAGCAAGACGGTTCAACGATCTACCTTATTTCTGATGATCGAGGACGATCAATTTTAAGTGGGGAGGACTTAACAGCCGCTATCCACCAGCTTAGTCTAAACAGCAAATTCAACACCATCCACGAAAAAACATGGTCAGCGATTCCCACGAAAGCAGCCAGACATCAACGAGTGCATTTTCCCACATTCATGGAAAATGCAATTTCGCAAAAAACAGAAATAAAAGTTTGCAAGCACCGCCAGCTCAGTTCAGTTCATTTTTCGGATTCATTTTATACACGACTCTGTAGTAAATTTGAAAATTAAAAAAGTGTAATTTGTAAAAGTTTAAAGAAAGTAAACAAAATTTGTTTTTTTTAAGTTAACCCTAACTACCGAGTTTTAACTTGCATTTCGTGCCGTAAGTCCACTCACTTTACTTTGATGTGCACGTTTAAAAGAAAATCCATTTCTCTATTTTCAACGGACGCCATTTTGTTGTAAGCCAACAAAAATCACTCAAGTAATTAATTCCCAAAAATATTTATGTTATCGACCTTAACTGAAAATTTGAAGATCAAATCAAAACTGCAGTGTCTGATTCGATGGAAAGTCCATAACATACCAAAATTGTATGTTATTGTTGTCATAATTGGAGAAATTTCAAAGGCAAAACTTCCGTGAATATGATTCAATTTTTATCAAACTTAAAGAGTATTAGGATCTTTTATATGACTACTTAAATATCCGATTTAAGGACATCCATACGATTTTATTGGGAAAATGTGAAACTTGAAGGTCATACTATTATTAACAATGTTGAGTGAATTTTGACTTCCGAGGTATTTGTTGCTGTTGTACTCATAAATATCTGTATCCATAATTTTTTTCTGATTTTTCAGATCACAGATATCCAATCGTGAGAGGGGGACACACAGTTTTCATGTATTTCCCCTCCCTGTGCGCCCCCAGAAGCAAGAAATCTCGGTTGAAGAACTGCTTTGAAAAGCTCTCATCGTGACCTTCTATTTGATACCCATATCGGCTACCTTTGATCAAATTTTTTTTTTCACGGGCCACTCCCCTGTATGTGGAGACCCCCCTTAAATACCTCATAAAATTTGTTTGTAATTGAATTTTGAAGAGGGCACCACTTTCCACCTACGTACAAAATTTGATGTTTCTAGGGTGTATCGTTTGCGAGGAAAATTGCTGAGACACACGGACGGACGGACGAACAGACAGATCGCGATTTTATTAGGGCTTTGTAAAATTATTTTACAAAACACTCGACTATTCTCCATCATTGATTTCGCATTATTCACTTATTATCTTGTTCACATATGATCAGACACAAGATTGAGTATAATGGACCAAATGATATACCTCAGTAGACTTTCCCATTGGTACAATTAGATAAATATTTGCATCGTAATTCATTCATTAAGTCTCGATCTTCGTCAAAAGAAACACTTCAAAATGTTATCAAAGATTATTGGATTTGAAATGGGTAAACATCAAATCAAACAAAAAACCATTTTTCAGTGTTTGTCCAACGAGAGATTTTGATTAATCACCATCAAGTGGAATAGGTTTTTATTCTTGAGTGGCGCTCTATATTAGGAAGGCACTTGTCGATCGTCACTGTGGTCTTGAAAAGAACTTTTTAAGGGGGAGCAATATCAGATAATAATTTTCCTTATCTTTTTGATAGAACTTGTGATCATTTATATAATGTTTAACAAATTCAGTTTAAGAAATCTTTCTTAGAAAGTTTTTGTCGAAGGACTAAAACTGATCATGCATAAGATCCCAGCCTTCCACATTTCTATTCTCATAAATAGAGAATATTTGCCAAACAGTCATATTTCAACCACGCATGGATAACGCCCCCTTAAATGACCACACTGAAGTGCCATATACCTGAGAAATTCAAAGCGGCTAACAAGGAGACAATAAAAACCAGGTGAGGCGGACAATCGTTGGTTGCAGGCATTGCAGCAAGCGCAAGGAAACAAACGAAAAAAAAATTGTGAAGCAGCAACAAAATTACCGAAACACTGAAGAAGCAACTCAATCTCGGCAGTAACATAATAAAATAAAATTTCAAATAGTTTGTCGTAGTCAGGGTCAAGAGGATTATAGTCAAACGCAATTATTGTTTCAGACCCGACTCCGTCCAAAGGAGCAGCAGTTTACATTTGAGCCTCTTCAATCATTCACTGGCAACTCACCAAAGTCCCTGCGGACCCGGACGCTTCTAATCGGAGGCTACCTTGAACGTGTGATCTCACAGAGGTACCCCTCAGGTAATGGAATGATCATCAAAGCTACCGCTGAGTAAATTCCATCGCTTCTTTAGACCCCCTGTGGCTGTATGGACGAAAATGCACTGGTAAATGCTTGATGAGGTAAATTGAGGTATAGGATGCTGTGATAGTGTTGCCGTTAGCTAATTTTGCATACAATTTCAATGTAAGCTTAACCACTGATAAACGATATGTTCAGCTACAATATTTTAGCAATTTAATTGTTATAACTGATCATTCAAAGAAACTAATGTATGCTGTTGCAATTAGACAAAAATTATTACTGAATTACGAGTACTTTGCGCAATATTTGAAGATCGAATTTTTAAAAAAATCTAATCCAGCAGCTATTGTTTTATTTATATTTAGCTATCAAATAAAACGTAATGCCCAAAATTCTAAATTTATGCTTATTATATAAAATTGACATTTTGTTTCGAAAAATATGATAAAACTGAATTAAAAGCAGGGGATTGATTTCCGACTCCTTAGGGACTGTTAAGAAGTATCAATTTTCACCGGAGTTTAAAACTGGACTCATCAAGGACTTTTAGGGTAGTTAAAACGAATTTAACAAAGAACAACTACTTTGGCGACCTGTCTGTCCCTCTGTCCATGCATCACCCCAAGTTTTCTCAGAAATTATAGAAGCTGCAATACTAAAGCTTTGTGGGAAGATTAGAAGTGGCGGTATCTTCAAAGTAAAGGTCTGATCGGTCCCTGTTTACGCTGATGTCGTCCTCAGACATTTTTTTTATTCAAGGTAATCGAGTTTATTGAAACTTTAAAAATCCGAAACATAAAAGCCAATTAGTGTATCAGGGGGTCCAGGTAGGCTAAATGTAATAAAAGCATTGTATTCCCTCCCCTCGTTATTAAGAACACAAGGCCAACCAATACCTCAGAAGTTGAAGCTGACTCAAGATTTTTCAATTATCTACATAGAACTAACTACCCATTACATTTGAACGAGGATAGAGAGTTGAAAGCTGCCTCCACCAACCTGTCAAATTTACTTTAGTTAAAATTTAATGCAAGGGACATATCAAAATCCGAACAGCGACAAATTGTCTTCGTTGGCCGAGTCAGAACAGCATTTATCCGGTTTCCTCACTAGTCTCCGCTTTTGTTTGGGTATCCGTTGTTCGTCTATACAATTCACGTGGCCAGCCCATTGCAGATTCTGCAGTTTTGCAAACGTTACGAACCCGAGCTCATCAAAAATTTTGTACAGGTCATGGTTGTATCAAATTCATCATTGGTCCCCTTCTAGCTTCGCTCCAGGTCCCGTCTCTTTAAGGTGCTCAATATGTTTGCAGATGATTTGGTTAGGATGCATGGTTCAAACCCAAAGCATAGCACAGGTCTTATCACAGATTTGTATACTTGTCGCTTTGTTTTCCTGTATAAGCAGCGTATTTTGTCACTTTCGTTACCAGTTCTCGTTAGTTTGGTGCCTAAAAAGACAAATTTGCCCAATTTTTTGATACATCGTAATATTTTGGGTAATTGAGGCATTTTTCCTCGGCAGCGTCATGAGCTTTGTTTTATTTTGGTTTGCTGCCGAGTTTCAGGAAAAGTTCTTTGGCCGTTGTTAACGGCCGTAATAAAATGTTGATGTTGTCCACATAGGCTACTACATGGCTCGACTTGTATTGTAATGTACCTCGTGAATCGACAGGTAGCTTCCGTATGACGTTCTCCAGAGCCGAATTTAATCTCCTTGCTTTAGTCCGATGTTTGTGTCAAAGGCATCGGTGAGTTGGTTATTGATGCGAACTTGGGAAGTCGTCGACGCCATTCTTATTTTGGTAAGACGGACTAATTTGGCTGGGATGCCAAAGCAAAGCATTATTTGGTGGAGTACGTTGCGATTTATACTATCGTATGCTTGCTTAAAGTCAACGAAAATTTGATGTGCGTCTATTTCTGTCGAAACGTAGCCTATCGTCGATCTGCCTACTGCAGAGCCAACTTGATACTCCCCAATAATACTGTTGGTGCAGGGTTTGATTTTATTTTCTAAGATTTTTAAAAATATTTTGTACGCCGTACAAAGTAGTGATATGCCTCCATAGTTTTGACATTTTAGCATGTCACTATTTTTGTGGATAGGGAATATAATTGATTAAATAATCTAACATATAAATAAATTTTCTCATAAATTATATCTTAATTATGTAGTTTATTTCCCATGTATCTTCAAATCCTTTTCATATTCATGATTTTGAAAAAATGGGGCATCCAGGTGGAAGCAGTGCCTCCTCGCATCTCCCCATCTGAGCAAGACCCATCGTAGACATAGCCAGATGGTTTCCATTTGAATGAAAACTCATGCAAACATAGTTCGCATGAGCTGATTTCTACCTAATCTTGCTCTTGAGTGGCATGGATGTTTCCAGTGTTATCTGCTCAAAGCTGATAAGTCATGATCTTCAAACTGCGTGTTTTGCGGAGGAGTGGTGGATATTACTCGCCACATGTTTTTAATCTACAAGAGATGGGAAAGGCTGCGTGATGATATCTGCAGCGAAAATGAGACTGTAGCCGGAAACATGTTTACATAAGTTGACAAATGGAACGGCGTGGCACATTACGCTCAGGCAGTGCTGATGGTTAAAAAAAGACGTGCTGGATCGTCAAAACGTTCCCAGAGTGGAAGGATCCCTTTCCTAGAAATCCTTTTTGCTCCTCTCCTTCCAGCTAAAAAGGGATTCCTGCAACTCTGCACGAAGAAAACACCAGCTAGTCGGAAGTAATGTCTCAAACGGTTCCGTCTGGGTTCTCCCAAAACAGGGAAGGTGCTTGGTAGGTAGTCCAGATGCATTGTGAGCTTGGCAATCTCACACTCAGTGCGTTAATAGCATTCACCTCCCAACCAAGAAAAATGTGTATAAATGCAAGTTTGTCATGCGATAAATAAATTTTTGTCCTATTGTATTGTCACATTTTTGTTTCTCATTAAAACTCACAAAAGTGTGTGTTGAGTTTATAGGGTAGGCCAAACACAAGTTTTTTTTGAAATTGCAATAAAATGAACAAAAATCAATTTTTCTTTTCTTATATTTTGGCTTTATTCACAAGAACAAACCTTTCCGTTTGTTGTGAAATACGATTTCATTCATATGGCTGCCACGGCTGTCATGACGGTAGACCATCCTCTCAGCATAATTTTCCAAGACCTTATTGATGGTTTCGGGCCCTATCTGAGCAATGGTTTCTTGAATATTCAATTTCAGTGCTTGAATCTTTTGTGAATTTTCCGCACAACATAGATCTTTCACGGTGCCCCATTAAAAGAAGCCCAACGGTGTCAAATCGAGGCTTTGAGCCGGCCAATTGACATCGCCAAGGTGGCTAATTACATGATTTCCGAATTTCGTGCGCAAAAGACCGATTGTTTGATAAGCTGTATGGCATTGCGTGCCATCCTGTTGAAACCAAAGGTCAGTCAAGTCCAAATCCTCAATCTTCGGCCACAAAAAAGTCGGTTATCACGCCTCTGTAATGCTCCCCCTTGACCGATACTGCATTTTCAGCCTCATTTTCAAAGAATAATGGCCCAATGATGCCACCCCTCCAGAATCCACACCACACTGTCACTCGCTGAGAATACATTTGCATTTGGATGGTCATTCGGACTCAATTTCTGAGTCACTTGTATCTTGTAAGTAGATGATCCGACGTCTTTGTACAAAATTGTTCTCAGGCTCGTGTGACTAACGTTGATTGCTGCGATCGATGGCGAGTTGATGTTCTCGGATTTAGTCAAACACTCTCAGCTACAGCAGCCACATTTTCCAGGGTACGCGAACTATGAGTATTGTCCCCTAGAACTCCTGTCTCATGAACTTTCTTCACAAATTTGTGGACAGTAGGTGTAGTGAGTGAATCGTTTCGGCCAAAACTTCTTTTCAAAAAACACACTATTTGAGCAACACAACACTCACTTAGGAAATAAGATTTCAATATTTCCCAACGTAGTTTAAGCGTAAATCGATTCATTCTATTCTGTGGAAAGTTAATACTGACTCACGAACATAGTCCTAAGCGGGAAACAGCTGTCAGTATAAAAATAACATGTGATTCAAAAACGAACTACTATATGGCCCACCCGGTATGTGTTAACTGTTGGAGATAAAAATCTACTTTTCATAATTTGCATACAATAGAAGAACAGGAGTGTAGTCCTGCCCTATTCAATTTACCAACTACTTTTCGCACTCATTTGAAAATACCTTGCACTACTTTCCTAACTATTTTCAATAAATCGATTGTGAATCATGCTGTGTGGCTAGTGGCACCGTCTTGTTAAAACTTTATATCGTTGATGTCAACTTCATCCAATTGTGGCCATTTATAGTCTTCCAACATAACATGATAGTGCTCTCCATTGACGGTAACATAACGATCATTTTCATCCATGAAAAAATACGGTCCAATCACACCTCCGGCATGAAAACAGCACCAAACAGTAATTTTTTGCAGGTGCAAGGGTGTGTCAAGAAGCAAGTGTGGGTTTGTTGCTGACCAATAACGCATTCAACAATCCCAATTTTTTAGTTATGGATACCATTGAAGTCATTAACTCACCACCTTTTTACCAGTAAAACAGATTCAAAAATAGTTCTACTACTTAGCGCTATATGACGATAAAAGCCCCTTTTATTGAACGTGTGAGCCCCACTTCTCCCCACCAAAACAGGGAGAATGAAGCGCACGTGCACGTCATAAACCAAAAAAGATTTATGCTGTGTTGATTCCGTGTTGATGATTTTAACTAAGAAATTGTTTTTACTTATTTTGAATTGTCACCATATTCTTGGTTAGTGCTGGGTAAATTAAATCATCATTTTGAGTTGAACCAGTCTCCACAATAAGGTGAGTAAAGTTTTCATTTTTATTTAGAACAGCTACCGTATGTATGCAACCAGGTACTAAAATTTCAAAACAGGATTTTGAACAAACAATGCAAAAGCAGATAGTATCAGTAAACTGGCCAAAGCCAGAAGATGGCGTCAAGTTTTCATCTTGCAATGAAGACGCATCTAATTCCACCTTATCCGTAGTTGATAAATCGATTCCCAGCACATCCAAACAACAGCAGACTGGTACACCAAATCATTGTATTTCACCAATCTGAAATGACGAAAGTAACTTCGACGACCCAGAAGGAGATCCCACTTTAAGAAGGATCCTTAAAAGTAAGACATCATCTGAGGTCGTACCCACTAATTCATGATTATCTTCGTCTAGCACTAACAGTAGCAGCTGCATGAGTTCATCAAAATTTAGTTCCTCATCGGGCACTGATACATGTACAACTTGACCCTCAAAATACTATGGTTGCTGAAGTTAGAGCCCAAAAGCCTAGGATAGAAGAAAAAAGAGAGTACGAAAACCAACGACGTGGAAATCAAAACTTGCTAAAGTGTTGAGAAATTCTAGGAGTGCCGATAGTCTCTGTCAAAATCAAAGATGCCAATGCCAGAGAGAAAAGTTTGACCCTTTGTGGAGAAAAATGCCCACTAACATTTAAAGGCAAAATTGATGAAATTTCCAGACAACAGGTTTTTGATGCATTTGGGACTCAACAATCTTAAAAGGCATGAGTGTTTTCAGTCTTGCCTGCACAAGATTGGTAAGTCACGGCTCCCGATTGTCGGTATTGCCCAGGAGAGGAAGACAATGCCTGCCACGCATGTTTTGCATGCATAAAATGGCACAGGCTGCGAAGAACCCTCTTCAGGGAGACGGGAGAGCTCACCCCGGATAATATAGTCACGGTGATGCTCGGATCGGTTGAAAAATGGAACATTATGTTCGGGCAGTCCTAAAAGATCTGGCTGGGGGATCGCTTGTCTGGCACTTCCTCTTCCCTTCTTCCCTCCCGCTAGAAGAGATATCCCCCAGCTTGAAGGCACCTCATGGCGTAACAAAACGAGACCTGGCCCGAAGTAATGTGTCAAACGGTTCCAGCCTAGGTTCTCAGGTTGACAGGGAGGTGTTCAGTGGGTAGTCCAGTCACCTTTTTGCGAACATGGGAGTCCCACACTCTGTGCGTAAATGGCATTCACCTCCCTACCAAAAAAAAAAAACAAAAAAAATCTTAAAAGGCAGAGAGAATTCGTAGTACGACATTCACAAAAAATTAAAACAAAACATCAATACTCAAGTACACAAAATTTTAGAGCTTTTAACACAGCCTTTTATTTGGAGGTTGATAGACCCAAAATTAGGGTATGCAAACCATTTTTCAAAGTTTGCTGCAACCACAGATATCACCACAGTCGCAGAGGGGTGGGTAGCCCGGGATGGCATACTGAGGCTGGCTAGCACTCGGTCGTGTCGTGGGTCTTCCGGGATACCCTCTGCTCGTGCTGAGCCACCATATTTATAAACACGAGCACGAAGGGAAAAGGACGGGAAAAGAGGAGGTCATTTCAAGAAATGAAAAATATGGTTCTTAGCAAGACATGGCCGTTTATTTAGTTAAAAAAAAATAATTTACAAATTCAACAATCAAAAGATATCAATCAAAACAAAAACAAACAGACCCCTCAGTAATTATTTATGCAAAATAAATTAAATAAGATATTAATCAAAAGAAAAATAGCAAATTGCAATAAGCTGGGAAAAATACGTAAAAGATAAAAGGATGTCAAAAAAAACAAGGAAAAATATTAATTATTACTTACTCTCTTCTTTTTCCGTGGATCTCCAAGCGTTTGGCGAAGGACACAAAAATAAATAGGTGGGGTCACTGAAAAATTTAATTGACTTTAAATTATAGCATATTAATTACTGATAAGCGGCTACTTCATCATAATATTCGATCGGCCCGTGATTTCCCGTTAGTTATCATCTTAATTTATCATAACTTCATCTAGTAATCCTCCCGCAAAAGTTAGTCAATATTTCCGTTTGTTGGGAAATTCAACTTCCACAAGCAATTCTCACTTATTGCACAAGAAAACCGTTTTTTGATACAAATTTTTGATTCACCACGTGAAAATCACAATTTCAAACCTCACTGTAGGATCAGAAGGTGATCAACTCTATCACTTGGCAGAATGCTCACGATCTAATGCTCGTTTCCTTTTTTTTGTTTTGGGGTTTTTCTTGCCACTTCTCGTTTCCACTAATTAATTTTTCATCCGTATCACAGCCACTAGGCCAAAACCGTTCTGCTACCAAAAATCGTTTATTCACTCAACTGTTTCCTTGTTTAACTCTCGAAAATTCAGCTTTATTTCAATGTATTTAATTAATACATTAAACTTCACAGTTCGACTTCAAACACCTTTTATTCCCCAAATTTATAAAACAAAGCTTTCTCCGAAATCGCCAAAGAATTTCACTCTCCTTCACAAGCGGAATACTTAATGCCCCCAATTCAAGCACCCAATCTCCCGTTTTACCTCCAGCGAATCCGATCCCTTTCATTTTTCATTACCGCTGCCGCATCTGAGTAACGTAATCGAAGTTCAATACACTTCGATTCCGCTACCCACACATCTTTTCTTCGTATCGACAAACGCAATAATTTCCATTTTTTGCATATATGACAATTTGCATAATCAAAGAAGCGGTTGATTAGATGCAAAGTGTCGCACATACATATACGGACACTATTGATTTTGCCAATGCTCTAAAAAGAGCACTTCCCTGCGCTCGGGGAAGTTGAATCCAGGGTCCCAGCAGACCCCCAGTCGAGAATCCGGGACGCTACTAACGGAGCCATGTTTTGGTGATTTCCCATTCAGCTAATAAGCAACTTCAACTATACATCTGGGTATGAAATTGAATTTTGTTAGTAGGGAAACGTGAATGAATTTTCGTTAGTATGAAAAAATAAAATTTGTTAGTTGAAGCTAGTGAATAGAATTAGTTAGTATGAAGGAAGGAATTTGGTTTGATTAGGGAAAATGTATTGAATGAAGTTTTGTTAGTGGGAATTAATGAATGGAATGTTGTCAGTAGGAAAATTAAAATCATTATTATATTACTAGTTTTTTTTAATTGAAAATAAGGGAAAAGGGTAGGATTGTGATGATGTGGAGGTTAAAATTATAGGGAAATTGGTAAAATTTTAATAAAAAATAAATAAATATACAGAAGAAAAGGTAGGAGTGCCCAAAAGAAGTGGAGATGTTACGGCAATTTGAAGTTGCGAATGGGGTAAAGTTGGTACATCGGAATTCGCAACAAGTTGTTATTAGTTATTAAGGTATAAAGCGATACAAATGGCATTTTCAAGAAATCAGAGTCAGGTGTCATACAAACTGATTTGAGAGCAAAACACGGGCATCAACCAACTATTGATCCACAACTTAAACAGAGCGTTATAGCTTTTATTTTGTTCTATACCAAGGATTGAATCTCACTACTTGAGAGCTCGATCAACAAGAGAATTTATTTCAAATCATAAATCATTGGCCGATATCTACAGAGACTATAAACAACTTCGCGGAAACGATGGTTTATGTTTTGCCACATCTTCCACATTCAACAGAGTATTCAACACGGAATTCAATATTTCTTACTTCGTACCGACACACAACCAATGTGACTTTTGCAAAAGGTAAAAAAATTCAGACGTAGAAGAAAAATACAAGTTAAGCAGAAAGAAAAAGTTTTGGCAAGAACTGAATAAGAAATTAATATATGTAGGACCCATGGTAGTATCGTAACAGTTTACGATTTGCAGGCAGTATTGCAGATTCTAAAGGGACAAATATCCAAATTTTTCTATGAATCCAGGCTCAATGCTTCAACTTTACTATCAGTGATTTAAGGGCAAAAGAAGTTGAATGCTTATTTTGGGATGAAACCGAAGGAAAGAGAGGAGCTGTTGACATTTTCAGGTGAATACTCAACTACGTTATGGTTCAAGTGGACCAAAACCCTAATAAAGAAATCGACATAATTTTCTACTCGAGCAATTGTTTCAGTTGTCTGTCTATACTTACGCTGTCAACAAGTTGAGAGTTAAATCTATGACTCACAAGTTTTTAATACAGGGTTTTGTAAAATAATTTTACAAAACTCTACTAAAATCGCGACCTGTCTGTCCGTCTGTCCGTCTGTCTGTCCGTCCGTCCGTCCGTCCGTGTGTCACAGCACTTTTTCTCGCAAACAACTTAATCTAGAAACATCAAATTATGTATGCAGGTGTAAAGTGGTGCTCTCTTCAAAATACAACTACTGAAAATTTTATAGGTTATTTAAGGGGGGTCTTTCCATTTAGGGGAGTGGCCCCCGAAAAAAAAAATTCATCAAAGGTGACCGATATGGGTATCAAATGAACGGTCTTGATGAAAACTTTTCAAAACAGGTCTTATTTTAATATTTTCGCTTCGAGGGACGCGCAGGGAGGGGAAATACATGAAAAATGTGTGTTCCCCCCTCGTGATTGGACACCTGTGACCCGAAAAATCTGAAAATAATATGGAGGTAGGTGTTTATGAGTAAAACAACAACAAATACCTTAGAAGTCGTAATTCACTCAAATTTGTTAGTAATAGTATGATATTCGAATTTCATATTTACCCCAATAAAATCACATCGGTACTCTTAAACTGAACGAAATTCGATATTTACGTAGTCCTACTAAGGATTCTTAAACTTTGTGAGTTTGATGAAAATCGAATGACATAAGCGTAGGTCTGTCTACCCAACTTGTTTAATACAAATGATCAAATGTTTATTTCATTATAAAGAAGAAGGTATGCCGTTTATAGTAAAAAATAGCATCAGACAGATGACTACCACGACCACGCTTACAGGACCATATACTTTTCATGGAATTTTCCATAACCAAATCGCAAAGTGGCTGCCCTATGTCCTCGAATTCCATCTTTGAGGTCTTCAATCGATGCTGGGCTATTGGCGTAGACCTTTTATTTCACGTGGCTCTAAAGGAAGAAGTCACAAGGTGTTAAATCATAAGGCCTCGGTGGCCAATTGTGATCACCTTTTTGAGAGATAACACAGTCTGGAAACTTTTCCCGTAAAAAATCAATGGTTTCGTTGCTTGTGTGACACGTAGCGCCGTCTTGTTGATAGTAAACGTTATCCAGATCAATACCATCCAACTCCGGCCATAGAAAGTCACTAATCATCTTTCGATAGCGCAATCCATTCACCGCTACTGTTGCTCCAGCCTTATTTTCGAAAAAGTAAGGTCCAATTACTCCGCCGGACCATAAACCGCACCAAACAGTCATACGTTGAGGATAGAGAGGCTTTTCAACAATAACTCTTGGGTTTTCCGAGCCCCAGATGCGACAATTTTGCTTGTTGACGAAGCCACCTAGGTGGAAACAGGCCTCATCACTCAAGATGATCTTTCAATGGAATTCCGGATCATTTTCATGCAATGCACGGACCCAATCAGCAAAGACACGACGTTGTTGATGATCGACTGGCTTGAATTCTTCTATTACCTGAACCTTATAAGCCTTAAGCCCCAAATCTTTATGCAAGATACGGTGTAATCACGTTTGTGGAATGCCTAATCCCAAAGAACGACGAGGAATGGACAAACTTTGGTTTTCTCCAACACTTTCGGCTACAGCAGCAATATTCTCGGCTGTTCTTGAGTGACGTGCACGGGTTTTATTCTTCACATTATTAAGTTCTCCCAACAGCTCGAATTTTCCCACCGATTTCTGTATTGCGGTCCGACAAGGTGCTTCACGACGACCCAAAAATGTTCGAGTTTTACGAATCGTCCCTGCCAAATTTTCACCATTTTTATAGGGAATTTAAATAATTTCAATGCATTTTTGAACCATGTCTTTTTCCAGTTTTATAAATGGCGTAGTTTTTAATTGTCAAACGTCAAAAAATGACAGCTTCAAAAGTGACATCTACCGAGATAGCGGGCTATACAAAATAACACCTCTTATTGAAAACCCCTTTATTATTACTTAATAAAAAAGTTCGTACTTAGATATATGTCAAATGTCACTAAAATAGAAGTCAAACGGAATGTGCCTGCATTTTTTTATATTGTGTTACTAGTTAGTGAGATCATTTTCTTTGAAGTTTATAAGAATTAACGGACATATGACATTAGTTCTTTCTGTCTAACATAATTTTGTTATTATTTTATAAATAAAAAGTAATCATTGATTTGCAAAGTTAATTCAGTGTTTATTATTCATCAGCTAATATACCCCTACTGTTGATCACGGACCCCTCTTTACGTTGGATCATTATAAATAAATTCAAAATACTTTGCCTTTAAAATCTATATTGACTATTCACAAGAAAGCCAACAGAAAAAAATGAATTTTCTAACACGGTTTCAACTCCAAATAACAAAAAAATATACAAACATTCTTAAGCATTAGGGGATTGACCAGAAAAATCCAATTTTCAGCTCTAAAATATCATTAAAACTAATTCATTCATTCTAATACTAACTTTCTTCTGTCTGCATTTGAAAAGCATTGATCAAGACAGAAAACTCCTCCAATGTACAGGGATACGGTAATCAGTTTTTTGAGTAAATCGAGATTAATTGGAGAGGTTTCTACGTTTCAAATGAGCAAGTAGCTTTAGTTCTTGAGTTAATTTGATCTTGTAAC
This sequence comes from Odontomyia ornata, assembly GCA_963969285.1. Lineage (NCBI taxonomy): Eukaryota > Metazoa > Arthropoda > Insecta > Diptera > Stratiomyidae > Odontomyia > Odontomyia ornata. The sequence goes on from OZ017739.1 coordinate 385,283,437, forward strand.
CATGTACACCACAGTGTCGTTTCAGCGATACCCTATTCTTGAAAACGACTTGGAATCAACTGATTGACTCATTTCGAATAGATGCACTTACGGCTGCGATATTTCCTTCGGATCGAGCGACTCGAACTTGGGACGATTAATACGGCCAAAAATTGGAGTAAGCACTCTTATAGTTGCGACCACGGAATCAGAATTACGGTGTTATTTTTTAATAATTTCCAAGCATTGCTGGTCTGTGAACTTTACCATAATGAAAATGTAGACTTTAACTTACTTTTTGACATTGAAAGTTTATTAAAAAACCTAATTGAAAACCATATATATATATATATATATATATATATATATATATATATATAGATTATATATACATACACATATATATCTCTATATATATTATATATATATACATATATATATATATATATATATATATATATATATATATATATATATATATATATATATATATATATGTAAGTGATGTAAGATCCACCTGTAAATACATACCGTATTGCATCATTCATTGTGTATTCAAAGCAAGATGCAACTTTGTATGCAATTCGCAAGAAAAGAATCTCATATCAAAATTGTTTTGCAAACAACATCCGGCTGACTATTGCATCTTAAAAGATGACATGTTCGCTAAAGAATTTTCTTTGTAAACCGAGATTACGTTTTAAGTTGAATCGAAATTGTAAGTTAGTTCTAAGCTGAGATTTTATCTATAAAGTTCCTAAGGAATAAAATTACTCGCGTTATACTTTTTTGGAACAACCGCTTAGGCTCAAACATAACTGGCGCAGTCAGCGTTCGTATCGTGAAACTAATTTACTCGGAATAATTTCTAAAATACGCTCGAAAGTAGTGTCGCGAAAAGTAAAATTCGCGATCGAAATAGCTGCCTTTAGGAGTGCAATAGGCCGGAATAGTGCATTTTGTGAGCCGCACGGACTTGGCAAGCAAAATAAAGTGAAAATACTCGTAAAGTTAACAGTTAATAGTGCAGTGATAATAAAAACGCACGTAATTAACAAAAGGCCTTCCATCCTTACTCGTAGTAAATCGCTGGCAAAGTTATCGGCTTCTAAAACCCCGAACCTTGTTGCTTGTTCTAGCACAACTACGTCGTGTTCTAATTCTCCTGTGCCTTCAGCAGCAACTCAGCATATGGTTAGTAATGAATTACATGTGGCATGTGATAGCTTTCCGGGACCCTCATCAATAAATCGGGGGGCGATCCCTAACACCAAAAATAATCAATCGCCTAGTCTTCCGCCCTCATCTGGTGTTGACAACTCGGCTGTGGCTACTCTGATTTTGGATGACGAAGTCCCAACACTTGACATCGTATCCCTTCCAAAGGAGATCTTTATTTCGCGCCTAAGCTACCATACAACTGCGGAATACCTAAAAAGCTACGTTTGTAAAAAATTTGGGCCAGCTGTTAAAGTTATTAGTTGCTACAAATTAACTAAGGACAATCTTGAGGACAGAGTGGTAGCTTCTTTCAAGCTTACAGTGCCCTCAAATTGTGATACTATTTTAAATCCTGAAGCTTGGCCGCCTGGAGTACTTATTAAACCATTCAGCTCAAGAAGAAGGAAGTCTTTACGTGCACCGGGTAGACAGCAACCTACAAACTAGTATAAGATTTCATGACTATAGCTTAACTTCAAATATTTCAGTATATTACCAAAATGTAAGAGGGTTAAGGACCAAGCTTGATAAGCTCTTTTTATCGTTACAACTCAGCGAAGATGTATTTATATGTCTTACGGAAACCTGGTTAAATAGTAACATCTTAAACTCGGAAATATCCCTTGATTTTGATATGTACCGTTGTGATCAGGACTTGGCCTCTGCAAATAAAGTAGATGGAGGTGGTGTTCTGGTAGCTGTTAGCAATACAGTGCGCAGCTCCCTTTGTGCTGATTTTTGCTTTTCCCGTGTTGTGGATTGTGTGATTGTCAAGATCTTCCTTCCTAACAATACATCTTTATTAGTTTCCTCTGTCTACATTCCTAGTAACTCTCCTTTGTATGTGTATGAGACATTCTTTGACGAGTTTTCCTCTTATGTCTTATTGCAACATCCGCAATCTTTAATTCTAATATGCGGTGATTTTAATTTGGGAACAGTGCAATGGACGAAGAACCTTCCTTTCTCTGTTTCATCAACCGATGCAACTTCTTTATCCCTCTCCTCGTTTCTATTACTCTGTTCACTATCGCAATTCAATAATATCCTTAATGCTAATGGTTGGGTACTTGACCTTGTTCTTTCTAACTTTCCACTAAACTGTCTATCTGTTTCCACTGCATTAACTCCTCTAGTGAGTATCGAAAGTCATCATCCGCCATTATCGCTCGATCTCTCCATTACACCTTTGTCAAGTCGTACGTTTGCTTCTTCGCCAAAATTCAACTTCTTCAAAGCAAACTACGAAGCTTTAGCCTCCGAGCTGAGCTTGATTGACTGGCAGGAGTTTTTTGATAATTTGGAGTGTGAGGAAGCTCTGAATAAGTTTTATAATAACCTCTATGAGTTGATTAAACACTTCACACCTATACAAGCTCTTCGCAAAGTAAAGCAGAAACCATGGCTAACCAAGCAAGTACTAAGTGCCTTGAATGCTAAAAGTAAGGCACACCGCCGTTTCAAGCGTTATGGTACTGAAGAATCCAGAGCCCGCTTTTGTGATCTACGTCTTGTAGCAAAAAAAGAACTAAATACTGCAATGAAAAACTATTTCAGTAGCTTGGAGAGTTCCCTCATGGCGAATAATGTGAAACCATTCTGGTCATACATTAGATCCTTTAAGTCCTCCTCTTCTGTCCCTCCTTCAGTCCGCTGGAATAATACAGTTAGCTCTTCTCCACAGGATATTTCCAACCTTTTCTCTCAGTTCTTCTCGTCAACTTTTATTCCTTCTTCTCATGTCTCTAATCCAGTTAATACACCCGCACTTCACTCCATTGACATTTCTTCACTTTTCACTCACCATATCGAAGTTGAATCCCTCATTAATTCACTTAATCCTAATATATCACCTGGTCCTGACGGCTTGCCGAATATTTTTGTCGTCATTAGCGTCTTCACTTTGTATCCCTCTGGCATTTCTCTTCAACCTCAGTCTAAAGACAGTTATTTTCCCTACTTATTGGATTCTTAGAAGTGGTGATCCTTCTTCTGTGTCCAATTATCGCCCTATTTCCTTAATTTCCTGTTTTCCAAAATTACTTGAGCGTCTGGTACACAACCGGCTTTCAGTTTCACTGACCCCTATCTTGTCGAAAGAACAACATGGGTTTCTCAAAGGTCGCTCTACGACCTCAAATTGAATTGAATTCACCGATTTCATTGCTAAGGCCCGAGACAATCGATTGCAGGTTGATGTAATCTTCACTGACTTCTCGAAGGCATTTGACACGGTCAACCATCAACTTCTCTGTTATAAACTGAAAACTTTTGGGGTTGTCGGCCTTCTCTTATCATGGATGGACTCCTACTTGTCTTCTCGTATATGTTGTGTTAGTTACTGTGGAACTACCTCTATTCCATTCTATCTGTCCTCTGATGTTCCTCAAGGTTCCATTTTAGGTCCCCTCCTATTCCTATTGTTTATAAATGATCTTCCTTCGGTTATCGCTTCCAATTGCCTACTGTATGCCGATGATTTAAAAGTCTTTCGAGCTATCAGGTCTGTACAAGATTGTCAATATCTTCAGATGGACCTGATTGCACTAAGTAACTGGTGTTCGTCTAATTACTTCTGTCTTAATGTTGCCAAATGCTATAAAATGACTTTTAATCTAAATCGTTCTCCGCTGACTTTTACCTATATGTTGAATGAAGTCCCACTCACTGCTGTGAGCTCTGCTAAGGACCTTGGCGTTACTTTTGATCCTAAGCTCAATTTTGATGCACACGTTCTAATCGCGACTAATAGGGCGTCGAAAATATTGGGACTTATTTTCAGGCACGCTCATAAATTTAACAATATATCTACCCCTGTCCGCTTGTTTATCTGTCTTGCCCGTCCTATCCTCGAATATTGCTCTGTAGTTTGGTCTCCCCGACACGCCTACCTCATTGACTCGTTAAAGAATGTCCAGCGTAAATTTACTCGTGTCTTGTTTTACAAATTCAAAATCCCATATCAACCCTATGACTGCCGTTTATCCTTCCTACGTTTGCCTACTCTGTCATCCCGTCGCATGTATCTAGATCAGTGTTTTCTGTATCAACTCTTCCACAATCAAATTTCATCAACATTGTTTGCAGACCAACGTCTTCGTCAATCATCGCGTTCTTCTCGGGCAAACAATTTTTTCGTGCCACCGTATGCCCGTACAAATTTATATTTTCATTCTCCTATTATACGAATGGTAAGGAATCATGATAAGCTTGAGCTTGGTCCTTTTTCCGACTCATACCTAGTTTTTAAATTGAGGTTAAGAAGCCTGATTCTTAAAACTCAACTGGAGTAATTATTAGACTTTATTTTCTTTTTTTGTGTGCTTTAATTTAATTTTACACGCATATTTATTGTTGTTAGTACCATTGAATTTCTTTTTTATATTAACTTTAACACTTAATTCTAATTTTCATTAATTTTCTTTTCTGTCTGTTTTGTTCCATTTTGTAATTGGATTATGTTTATCTGTTTAATGGAATTTAAATAAATAAATAAATAAAGTTCTTTACAAAACGAGTAAAGTGAAACTTTTGGAGATTCCGATAAGCCTTTAAACAAGGAATCTTAAAAAGACTACGGGGAGACTCCCGTAAGAAATCCAAAAGCTAACTTATAACCAGTTAAAACTAACAAACTGAGAAGCCTGCAATAACTCAGAATAAAAAAAATCGTGATACAATTCAAAAAGTGAAAAATGGAAGCAATGAGGCATCAAATTCAAAACCTAAACATTGAAGCAGCAAATCAAGCGAATCAAGCCAACAGAGCAGCAAACATGCATGCGGTAGCAGATACGACAGCGAGAGTCATGGCAGCGGTAAAACCCTTTACAGGAAAGGAAGATTTGAGTACTTTTATTAGACAAATCGACTTAGTGTATAGAGGCATAGGGAACCCAGAAGATACAGAATACGTCGAAAATTTCTATATTTTCCCCAAAATCCTTGGTTACGCTGGAGACGTCATATCAAACATCCCAGAAAATCAAAGGACATGGCCCCTAGTTCGAGAATTGTTACTAAAACCATTTACATCGCAGGAGTCATATGAAAGACTCATTGAAAAAGCAACGAGAGCATCATCAAAGAAACCTGTCAGTGAAATTTACAATTATTTATTAAGAATTCAATTAGATATTTTAAGTAAAACAAATAGTGAGCAAAGTGCCATATATAACGAAAACAGTATACCTGATCTAATTAACGATATTTTCAAACAAAAAGTACCAAAAATTATGTCCGTAGCTCTATTGAATACTGAATCAAATAATATCTATTACAGAGTCATATCTATATTTAATCAAACAAAATATGATCAATAACCCCAAATACGACTATATCTTCCGATAAGTCGAACGAAAAATCTCAAACATATCGCCAAAACAGACCAAATGATTCAAATCCCCTCCAAAATAGAAATCCTTTTTATAATAATTTTCAGCGTTCTAATTTCGTACCACATAGGAGAGACAACGAGCAATATTCAGGAATCTCGAATGGACAAAGCAGGAACATGGCTAATAACAGATTTAACAATTTTAGGAACAACCAAAGAAATAGACAGGACAATGTCAGCCGAAATTCACAAAGACCGGAACCAATGGAAATCAACTACACACAGGATAGAAACATCGAACCTGGTACAAGTCAAGCACAAAATCAGGGTTTTTGCGTAGACCCGCCTCTAGAAATTTACCCATAATAGATATTACTATAGGAACAGAAGTTGTGAGAACATTGATTGATACTGGAAGCACCTTATCAGTTATTGACTCATCTAAAATACAAAATTTTAAAAGACGACAAATACAGAATAAATTAAATATTAATACCCTTTCAGGAAATCTTAAACTATCCCACGAAATAATAACTCCTCTACCAGAAGAATTCTGAACCCCAAAATTCCGAAAATACATTACTTGGAAACAAACAGAAATTAAAGATAGGGATTATGAAGCAATTCTTGGTAATGATATGTTAGAACCATTAGGAGTCCTAATAAACATGCGTAAAAAATTCATTTTAGTGGATGATAACAAAATGCCTTTTATATTCCCAACCATTTTATCAAATGAAATATCTCAACTTGAAGACAACGGAGAAAACATTAAAACTGATCATTTAAATGCTGAAGGGAAAAGCAAATTAAATAAAATCCTTACAAAATTTCAGGAATTATTTTACAGGGAAGGCGACATTCTAAAGCCAACAAATAAAATTACCCATAAAATATATACGAAGGACGAAAAACCAATCTTCTCAAAAATATATCAATACCCCGATATCCATGAAAAAGAAGTAGAATCTCAAATAAAACAAATGCTAAAGGATGGCATGATTAGAAAATCTAAGTCTCCATATAATTCTCCTCTTTTGATCGTCCCTAAAAAAATAGATAATTCTGGTCAACAAACATGGAGATAAGTTATCGATTACAGGAAACTTAATGAACATACCATCGAAGATAAATTCCCAATCCCTAATATCGAAAGCATATTGAGCAAATTAGGCGAAGCTCAATACGTTACAACACTGGATTTAGCGAAAGGATTCCATCAAATTCCTGTTGACGAAAATGATCGACCGAAAACAGCATTTTCAACTCCATATGGACACTACGAATTTAATCAAATGCCTTTTGGTTTAAAAAATGCTCCGGCATCATTTCAAAGGATGATGAACGAAGTATCAGACGGGCTAATAAATAAAATTTGTATAGTGTACTTGGACGATATACTGATTTTTTCAACCTCTCTTGATGAACATATCCAAAATCTGACTAAAGTTTTAAATAGACTTAAAGAAAACGGATTGAAATTACAGACAGATAAATGTAACTTTATGAAAAGGGAATCAGAATTTCTAGGACAAATATTAGCAGACAAAGGCATAAAACCGAATCCTCAATTAATCAAGAAAATCCTCGAAGTAGAAATCCCAAAAACACCGAAAGAAATTAAATCATTCCTTGGAATTACAGGATATTACAGGAAATTTATTAAGGACTATGATAAATGAGCGTTACCTCTTACTAAATGCCTGAAAAAAGGAAACAAAATCAATATTGAAGACCCTGAATATAGAAAGGCATTTGAAATATTGAAGAAATGTCTAATTAATCCACCTGTGCTAAAATATGCGGAAATGGATAAGGAATTCGAAGTAACAACAGATGCATCAGATACGCTATAGGAGCAGTGCTTACACAAAAAGGACATCCAGTTTGGTAGGCTCAAACATAACTTATATATATATATATTGTCGCGTGTTATTGGTTCGCGGCCAATAATTTTAATGTTCCGGGAAAGTGAAAACGCAATGTCTTTTAATTTAAGTTAAAATAATTTATTTAATTACAAAAATGCACAATAAACAATTTAACAATTTAACACTTTCACTAATTTTAATTTTCACTATGAAAAAAATCTAACACTTGTCCATAAATTTCTTATCGCAATTGTCTTCTAAATCACTTCGCACTCAAACAATCAATCGTCTTTACTTCGCGTTCCACTATATCGCAGTTTTCTATCGCGGTTGTAATGAATGAATCCCCCCATTCATTCAGCTCGCCTTTATATAGGGTCTCTACCTATTCACCCATTTCTCATACATTATCGAATGTTCTACCGAGAGGTACCTGGTAGATTCGAGCAAATTAATGAATGGAGTGACGTCACTTGCAGATGTTGATCATGCTTGTTGGGTTCTCGTGGGTTCGAGTAAATTCATTTGTTGACGTTGATTATGAAAACAATTGCGACAGCAGCTCGCAGAATTATTTGTACATGTAATTATTTGTACATGTAACACTGCCCCCACCTCAGTTCTTTTCGCCCCGAAAAGATGTGTCGCTATTTGTAGTCAATTCTCCCTGGGTGTAATATGGGGCAAGACGGTCCAGATGCACGATTTTCATTTTAGCTCTCGGCTTACGATGTTCCTGTATTCGGTATACGACGTCGTTGATTTGCTTTGTAACTCGGTATGGCCCCTCCCAATTATGTTGCAACTTCGGAGACCTACCCTTTCGCCGTTGCGGGTTATATAGCCACACCAAGTCATCTTGCTGGAAGCCAGTAGAATTAGCCTTTAGATCATACCTGGTCTTCATGCGGTCAGTAGCCGATTCAAGGTGTTTTCGCACTGTCCGATGTATCTGGTTAAACCGTTGTCTTAGATCACTTGCGTACTCCGAGACCGTTTGGGGTTCCTCAGGGGGTGTTCCGAACTTTATATCGGCTGGCAAACGAATAGTCTTTCCAAAAATGACTTTGGCTGGGGCTTGGCCCGTCGATGCATGTTCAGCGGCTCTATACGCCATTAAAAATAGTGGGATATGTCGGTCCCAGTCCCTTTGGTTCTCGTCAACCATCTTGGCCAGGTGTTTATTGAGCGTGCCGTTGAAACGTTCGACCATTCCATCGGATTGGGGATGCAGCGGTGTTGTCCTCGTTTTCCGTATTCCGAGCAGCTCGCACATTTCGCCAAAAACTTGTGACTCAAAGTTTCGGCCTTGGTCCGAATGTAGTTCGCCAGGTACGCCGTACCTACTGACCCAATTTAACACTAGCTGTTCAGCTACAGTAGTTGCTTCCTGGTTGGGAATGGGGTAGACCTCGGGCCACTTGCTGAAATAATCGGCTACAACCAGCATATATCGATTTCCCCATTCGGATTCAGGAAAGGGACCTGCGATGTCAACAGCAATCCTTTCAAACGGTACCCCCACGTTATAGGTTTGCATTTGTCCTCTCAGTCGTCGCTTTGGCCCTTTGACAGAAGCGCGAATTGTGCATCTACGACACCAGTCCTCTACGTCTTCTCGAGCGTGGAGCCAGTAGAACCTTTCCCGCAATTTCGCTAAGGTCTTGTTAACACCAAGGTGGCCTCCCGAGGATCCTTGATGCATTTCCTTAACCACATCGTGAATTCGGCTTTTGGGTAGTATAGTTTGCATCCTATAGGAGCTGCCATCCACCATTTCCCATTTCCGCTTGAGTATGCCACCCTCAACCTGAAGGGAGTTCCATTGTGCCCAATAGCTTTTTTAGCATGCATTGAAACGTCTTTCCACTCAGGTCGCCCAGTCGTCTCCTTCCATACGAGCAATGGTCCGATGTCTTCTTCGGCTAGCTGGACATTTCGAATCTCCTCCGATGACCAACCTTCATCGAATTCGGCCGTTATCAGTCGCAGATCAACGGGCGGTTCCTTTTCCTCAATCCGTCGGCAATGCTTGCAGTTAGCTGGACATGGGCGACGAGATAGGGCGTCAGCATTTCCATGAACTCCGCCCTTTCGATGAACAATTTCATAGTCGTATGACTGCAATCTTTCGATCCATCTCGCAACCTGTCCCTCGGGGTTTTTGAAGTTAAGTAGCCATCTCAGCGATGCATGGTCCGATCGAAGAACAAATTTCTGGCCATATAGGTATTTGTGGAACTGCTTGGTGGCCTCTATTATAGCCAATAGCTCCTTCCTGGTCACACAGTAGTTCCTCTCACTTTTTGAAAGAACTCGACTGTAATAAGAGAGGACTCTTTCTTCGCCATTGATCTGCTGGGAGAGTACAGCTCCAATACCGCCGTTGCTTGCATCGGTGTCAACTACAAACATTTTTCCGGGTTTCGGATACGCCAGCACGGGTGATTCACACAGCTTTTCCTTCAGGGTCTCAAAGGCTGTCTGGCATTGTTCATTCCAGACATACGGACGATTTTTTTCGGTTAGCTGATGGAGACACTAAGCTATTTTGGCAAAGTCTTTGACGAACCTTCGATAGTTGGTCGCCAGACCCAGAAAACTTCGTAGTTGGCGCTTGTTGTTTGGTGTTGGCCAACTTTTCACGGCTTGAATTTTCTCAGGGTCTGTTTTGACCCCTTCTGCTGATACGACGCGTCCCTGGTATTTTACTTCATCTGCGAAAAGAGTACACTTCTCGGGACTAAGTTTCAAATTTGCCAGTCGTAATCGGGAGAAATCCTCTTCTAAGTTCCGCACATGCTCTTCGAACGTTCTACCGATGACGATGATGTCATCTAGGTATACCAAGCAGGTTTTCCAGGTTAGACCACGTAGCACATATTCCATCAAGCGTTCGAAAGTGGCTGGAGCATTGCAAAGCCCAAACGGCATCACCACAAATTGCCACAATCCGGTCCCAACTGAAAATGCGGTCTTCTCTCGGTCCTTATTGTCAATTTCTACCTGCCAGTAGCCACTCTTGAGATCGAGTGTAGAAAACCATTTTGCGTCGGCTAAAGTGTCCATGATGTCATCGATGCGTGGGAGTGGGTAACTATCTTTCTTAGTGACGTCGTTAAGCTGCCTATAGTCGACACAAAAGCGAGTGCTACCATCCTTTTTCTTCACTAGAACTACAGGCGCGGCCCATGGACTGACAGAAGGTTCAATACCGCCTTGTTTTTCCATGTCCGAGATCAGCGCGCTCACTTCTCCTTGTTTGGCTATAGGAAGACGTCTCGGTGCTTGTTGAATCGGCTTGGCTCCCTGTGTATCTATGACGTGAGTTACCATACTCGTTCGGCCTTGGTCATCCGGGCTTGTTGAGAAGATGTCACTGTACTTGGTGACCAGATCAGAGGCTCGTTTGAATAGCTGCACTGGCAATTTGACCTGCTTCAATATTGCAGACGTGGATTCCCGGGCTTTGTCTGTGTCTTGCCTCCTTTTCCAATGATGGTCGTGAGTAGCTTCCAAAGAGGTGATGGTGGAAACAGGCTGGCAGCTGCCGATGACTTCTCCCGCTTTGGTGCTCGTAGTTGAGTCTGCGGTGTTAAGGACTCTAACCGGCACATATCCGTTCCTTAAAGATCTTACAAGGCATCGTCCTACAATCAAACTGCGCAATGCGGACGTCTTCGCCGGCTCTATCAGATAAGATCGGTGGTCTCCAGAATCACCATCAAGCTTGGCCCATACAATGCTTTCGGAAGAATTCGGTACATCAGTGTCAGTACATACCACTACATTCATCTTGGGAATTTGGACGCTGGGATCCTCCATCAGTACTTCTACATTCTGCCATTTCAATACACGTTTGCCCAAATCCAACGTGATTCCATGTGGTCGCAAAAAACCAATCCGAGAATGCAGTCATCCATAATGTTCGCGACCAGAAAATTGTGTCGGAACACAAGGTCTCCCAACTGTATCTGGAGGTGGACCTCTCCATGAACAGGTGCAGTTTCTCCCGTAGCTGTCCGTAGTGAGAAAATTCTGCCCTTGTGAAGTTGTTGCTGTCTAACTAGGTCTGGTCGGATAATCGATCGGGTTGCACCAGTGTCGATTGTTATGGTGCAGTTTGCTCCATTAACTTGACCTGGAAGGCATAAGTCTGCTTCTCCACGATGTAGTCTTGACACGGTGATGGTGGTGCTGGGGACGTCGATCCTCCTAGCCAACCTCTGCCCCACGAAGTTGGCTCTTACATGTTTCCCGACCCCTCTGTTTGAAGGGCTTCCATTCTGGGCTCCTGACTCGGTCTGGATCTCCTTCTAGCTGCACACCCTGGACAATAGCTCGGTTTTCTTCGTTTCTTGCAGTCTCTTTGTAGGTGCCCCTTCTCTCCGCAATTCCAGCATCTAGGCGCACCATTTACATGCGGGTCTCGCTCAATTTCCACGCGCTCACACCTGCAATCGTCTGTCACTACCTCACGAACCCGGGCAGTGGTACGAGTCACATTTTTCGCTGCCTCAAAGTTCAGACTGTAAGCCAATGCGTCCTTAACCGTTTGCTTTTGAGCTAAACGCACGGCTTGTTGCAATTCCGGGTCCTTTAGTGCGCTGATGAATGCTTCTGTCGCTGCATAATCTCGATGTTCTGGGTCGTAGGCTGGGTAAGCCAACAGTGCTAGTCGCTCAATGTCTTAGGCTAGCTGCTGTAGGGTTTCACCAGACTTCTGCACCCGATGCCTTAGCTGTGACCGATAAATCTGCTTTAGATGATCGTCTCCATAACGCATGTCGAGCGCATTCATTATAGCATTCGAGTTTGATTGCGATTCAATGGGGATCGTCTGCAAAAGCTCGGCAGCTGGTCCTCTTAGAGCAAGAATCAGCGCAGTTGCTCGGTCCTGTTCATTCCAGTGATTTGCCCTTGCGGCAGCTTCAAACTGGGTCTTGTAAATACTCCAGACCGTTTGCCCATCGAATATTGGTGCTTGCACATTTCTGGATGTGCTTTGCGCTGCGGTTATAATTGGGGCTGGTGAGGTGGTTGCTACTGCCTTCGCAGCTTCCAATTCTTTTTTCACTTTTTCCATCTCATGGTTCATTCTTTCTTCGACCTGGCTGACCTTTTCCTCGACCTGGTAAACCTTTTCTTCGACCTGGTCAACCTTTTCCTCGACGCCTTTAATTTGCTTGTTAAGACTACTGAGCTCCGCTTTTATTTCGGTGGACTGTTTTTGAAAATCTGCCTTGATTTCGATCGCTTATTGATCCAGCTTCACTGATTGTTCATTAAGCTTCGCTGATTGTCCATTAAGCTTCGCTGATTGTTCATTAAGCTTCACAGTTAAATTAGATGACTGTTGTCGCTGCTCTTGCTGCATCAGCATTAACATTTGCAATATCGCATTTTCTGGCTCCTTTGATTTGGGTGTTTCTTCTTCTCCACCTTCTGCGCCTTGTTCCGCATCTGAGGGCTCACCCGCATCCAGATTCACGCCTTCCGACTCGATCGCATCACGCAAGCGTGCAATCAGTATGGCTTTTGTACCTTGTGTGGCCAGGTTTCGGTGTTCCAACTCCTCCTTGAGCTCCGATATGGTCAATTGATCAATTTTTAGATGTAAGTTTCCTGGCATTTTTATTGTTTCGGCTGTTTTTCTACCAGTTTCCACGTTAATTTTCACTATTGTGCACAAAAATGTTCAAAAGTTTTCACTTCCAAAATTTTTCTTTCGCACTTCTTGACACCACTGTCGCGTGTTATTGGTTCGCGGCCAATAATTTTAATGTTCCGGGAAAGTGAAAACGCAATGTCTTTTAATTTAAGTTAAAAGAATTTATTTAATTACAAAAATGCACAATAAACAATTTAACACTTTCACTAATTTTAATTCTCACTATGAAAAAAATCTAACACTTGTCCATAAATTTCTTATCGCAATTGTCTTCTAAATCACTTCGCACTCAAACAATCAATCGTCTTTACTTCGCGTTCCACTATATCGCAGTTTTCTATCGCGGTTGTAATTTCAGCTCGCCTTTATATAGGGTCTCTACCTATTCACCCATTTCTCGTACATTATCGAATGTTCTACCGAGAGGTACCTGGTAGATTCGAGCAAATTAATGAATGGAGTGACGTCACTTGCAGATGTTGATCATGCTTGTTGGGTTCTCGTGGGTTCGAGTAAATTCATTTGTTGACGTTGATTATGAAAACAATTGCGACAGCAGCTCGCAGAATTATTTGTACATGTAATTATTTGTACATGTAACAATATATATATATATATATATATATATATATATATATATATATATATATATATATATACCTATATATATATATATATATATATATATATATATATATATATATATATATATATATATATATATACATATATATATATATATATATATATATATATATATATATATATATATATATATATATGTGTGAAAACACATTTTTTTATGTTGCAATTGTAAAGCCGCATAAATAAACGAGAATAGCAACCCCAATTTACATATAACACAACCAACCAACTCGACATGATAAATCACTTCTGAATCAAGGTAGCATATTCGTACGTGAAATGAACATCAAATTCTATTATGGACGATAGGATGCTAAAGACGATCGTGTTGTTAGATGATCATCCTCTTGTTGAGATAGGCATGAATATGGGATGGGATGCTTGTTAGTGCATGCTCTGGTTCTGATCCACACAAGGTTCGTGTTTGCTCCATGATGCCTGTTGCCTAGTGCCATGTAGCGCTTGACAACAAATTCAGGACAATAGGTTGCTTGATCGGGTATAACGACATAATCCTGGTGTAAATATTTATCCCTATAGGCGGAAAGGATAGGTGTGATTGTTAGTCCTTCAGTGTTCATGTTGTTGTTGCTTTTGTTACCTTTCATTCTCTCAAAATTAAATGAAGTAGGTACCTTTGAAGGTTGTTTCAAATATTTTCGAGGGCAGGAAATCAGGAGAACAAATTTGACGATTACTTTTCCAAAAGGTTTCACAGATAAGTGTTAAATTGCTATGAAGCAATTTTGATTACCTTTTTGATTTAGGAGTTAAGTAGATGCGTAAACATTTTCAGGAAAGTTTGAATTAATCTTAAACAATTACGACCTTTAGTTTGAGTTGAAAAAAATTCAAGTAATAAAAAACGATTAGTTTAATATTTATACCTTTAGAGGGTTAATACAAGTAACTAATAGCTCTATGGATCTTTAATGAACCTTGAAAAAATTCAGACCTCAATAGCGAATTATTCAAGGTAATATGTTGGAACGAAGCATATGCAAATATTCTTCCTTCCGATTAAGGAAAATTTCAACCTCTCCCGAAACTGCTTCTGAATGACAATTCAAATGATACTATCCGAATGATTGGTTGTCTCACAACTACCTGGCTCCTATAAGAGCATTTTAGTGTTTCCTGTCTGAGAACATACGCTAGCTAAATAAAATCAAGTAATTTTCAACATTTGCATACAAGTTGTTCGAAACTTAAATAATTCAAATCAAATTCGATTACTCAATCGAATGTTAAACTTAATCAAATCCTATAAAAAATTGTCATTAGCACGTGAATGCGGATTATAAAAGTCAATATCGCTATTATTAACTAAACTGGTTATGCAAGCTATGATCGGGCATGTTGGCTTGATTAGAGTTAAGGTGAGTTCGTCGTATTAAAAAGCAACGCGCAATGTTGACTCAATTTAGATCCACCAAACCATTGTCGCCATACTGTCTGGGCAAGATCTGACAAGCCGCCAAGCAGCTTTTACTCCCACACATTCAAATCGCCAAGCAGCTTTTACTCCCACACATTCAAATCGCCAAGTGGCTTTTGAAGAAGGCAATCAACAGCAACAACAACTACTACATCGAATGTGGATCGCGAGAAAAGTTTAAGTGTAAGTGGAAAATATCTTATTTCCATGCAAATTTATTCATTCCACGCGTAAGCTTATCTATCAACAGGTAGTTGACATATGGCATAGATATTAAGTATGGTCAGTTCACAAGATTATGGATGTTTGTAATGATATGTAGTTTGAAATTTGAAGAACTTTGAAACCTACTTCATTTTCCATACTGAGGAGTACGAAATTTAGTAAGCATTTGCAATAAGACAAAAGAACTCTCACATTTCCTCGTAAGAAGGAAAGATGAAGTAATTCCATCCGGAAAACAACCCACCAAATTTCAAATACTTTAGAAAATCAATTAATAGTACAGTAAATATAGCATTTATGGTCTAAGAAATGACCTACTGGGATTTGACTTGATAAATCGATAGGGGGGCATAAAAAAACTTAACTTCAGATTTCCGAAGTGATCCCCCCATGCTTTTGAGAAAATCCAAAAACATTTTGAAACGCGTTTTTCTCGGAATCTATGGGTTTTAGAGAAAAGTTTATTAACAAAAAATGTTCAGGACACTGTTATCTACATTTTATCTCATTGGAGCAAAGTCGTCCGACTTAAAATACAAAAAGTAGGTGGTGCTAAAGTATCAAAAAAGTGGTTTTTTGGCGTTTTCAATAAAAAAAAATTATTTTTTTATGATAATGTAAACGGGAAAGTTGCTCGTCATAAAGTTATCTACAATTTTTGTTTAAACGATTTTTTTGTAAAACTTACCGTTAACGAGCTGTAGACGAAAAGATGCAGTGCAGCATAGTTAACGGTTCCTTACACTTTCGCCGGGCCGGTCGGCATAGTTTGGACAATGGATCGGTTTCTAGCATCTGCCTAAACCCGTTTTGAAGAGTAAAGGCATCTAAACTTTGCTCTCTCAAAATGGGAGTGTGTTTCGTTTGTGAGAAAAGTGTTGATGTGAATGATAAGAGCACCGTGGGGCCAAAAGCTCGAAAGACGCTGATAAGAGCAAGCAAAATCAGAGGTGATTCTGACATCCAAAAATTTCTTGAAAATGAAAGCAACGCGGTCGTGGTCCACATCCATTGCCATAAGCGTTACTCAGATTCACGTTGTGCTGCAGCTGCTGCTGCTCGACAAGAGTGGAGAAGGTATTTATATGCAATATAAATTCTTATCAAAACTTAATAAAAAAAACAGTATAAATATTTACCAATACGATAACGATAACGATAACTTAAATCGTAAAATGAATGAGACGGACGGACAGACAAAATCGATTCCAATAGGGTTTTGTATTTTAGTACAAAACCCTAAAAACATTAAATTTCGCAAAAACTGTACTTATACTAAACAAAGACGTATTTAAATTTCATTGCAATTTAATTATTTTAATTTGATAAATATTAGACATAATAGACAGTTACATTCCGGCTTATTTTTATAAATTTTACTTGACAAACAAATGCATACAGCAATCAATAAATTGTTAAAAACTACTTTGATTCAAAGCTAAAGCGCATTGAAGCCCATGTTGCAAACTTTTAATTTGAAAAAAACGCTACATAATTTTCTATTCTTTTGTCAATTTGTTTATCTGTGATTTACACTGGACAGGCAGGCCGGAGCGGAAGTAAGACAAAGACAAAAACAATAAGTACCATGTTGATTGAAAAGAGTGGTACAAAATGTTCCCTCCAGCTTTAAGTGTTAAATCACTGTCCATTATTTTGACGTTAAATTGAGAATAATTGTTTTCAGAATTCAAAAGGATGACGAGGAAAACGATGAACCCGAGCCTGGCCCATCAACGGAGTCGGAACCAACCGTCCCAGTCTTGAATCCAAACGTATGTTTTCTATGCGGCTGCAAAGGACAAAACAAATCTTCTGTTCATGATACCCTGATGAAGATGTTAACACCCCGAAAGGATGAACAAAGTAAGCTTATTAGAGATAAGATAAAAGATGTCGATTTGGTACAAGCGAAAGCTCGGTACCATAGGAAATGTTATATAAATCTTCAAAGACGGAATAATGAATGTGGCCAACAACTTGGACGTCCAACAACAAAAGTCGATAAAGTCATGGAAATTATCTTTTCCTTCATCGCTGAAAATCGGGATGCATGTCAATTCGCCATAAAGGACCTCCTTAAACTAATTCCCGAAGATGATCAGCCTTCTATACACACTGTCACATTACGATTACAGGAACATCATAAGGATAAGATTATCACGACCAATGTAATGGGTGTAGGAAATGTCATATTTTTTCAAAGTGAAGCTGGACAAAAATTACTGTCAGATGCATTTTACGCCTCTCGAAAGAAAAATGTGAAAGATGAAAAAGAAAGACTTACTCGTGAAATTGCGCGCGTCATCGGGGAAAAAATTCGTTGCAAGTATTACCAGTTAAATTTCTGTCATAATAAAATCACACAATGTAAAGTTTAATGCTTGAAATTAATAAATAAATAGTTACGAATTCTAAATTAAAAAAAAATTAGTCGTCACATTTTGTGTGAATCTTTTACTACTACTTTCAGTTACATTTGTTTTAATTCAATGTTGACCGTTTACAACAAGCAGTACTAAACGGTTACTATTATTAATTGTTTATCAAAATTATTGTTAAAAATGAGAATATTAAGTAAACATTACGGTCTTTTAATCGAAAAATAATGTTTCGATAAAATGAATGGAATACACGCATCGGCGCGGCACATAAATGTACGACTTTTACACTTTGGCAAGCTCCAGCTCGTTAACGGTAAGTTTTGCAAAAAAATTGTTTAAACAAAAATTGTAGATAATTTTATGACGAACAACTTTCCCATTTACATTATTATAAAAAAATAATTTTTTTTTATTGAAAACGCCAAAAAACCACTTTTTTGATACTTTAGCACCAACTACTTTTTGTATTTTAAGTCGGACGACTTTACTCCAATGAGATAAAATGTAGATAACAGTGTCCTGAACATTTTTTGTTAATAAACTTTTCTCTAAAACCAATAGATTCCGAGGAAAACGCGTTTCAAAATGTTTTTGGATTTTTTCAAAAGCAGGGGGGGGGGGGGGGATCACTTCGGAAATCTGAAGTTAATTTTTTTTTATGCCCCCCTATCGATTTATCAAGTCAAATCCCAGTAGGTCATTTCTTAGACCAAACCTATTTTTTCGTGCTATATTTACTGTACTATAACGTTTATGTAAAAATTTAAACCTAATAATAAATTAATAAGATTCCTACATAAATAATTTTAAATAAAGTAAACGTTAGAGATTGGTCGTTATAGTATTTTCTTTTCTTAATTCTAATAATCTTATTCGCTACTCTTCTGAGATTTTCATAGTTTTCTCTCTTCATCCTAGTTTTCCTGCCTAAGTATTTTTTGTACGCCTGATTTTTTTTGTCTAACGCATTCTGGCACAGAACCAATCATTTCTCTTGCGCCAGGCATGATTGTCTGTTCTGCCACAGTCTTAATAGCCGCTTTCACTTCAATTGACGACCAATTGGAGGACGGGGTCAATGGACTGAGACAGTTGGAGGCGGTATTTGCAGGAAGCAAAGGCCCGAGAGGGGCTTTAGTGATACGAAGAAGAAGAAAAAACGTTGGAGATTTAGCAAAGTCATCACTGTTAATTCCTAATTGATCTTTACTTACAGCCTTTTGTAATAAAAAACGCAATTATGAATCTACTAAAGGATCGAATGAAACTGATCGAGTAATCGACTTTTTATCGACTCAGATCAAAGAACTTGAGCGAGAATATGCACAGACTGAATTGGAAATGTGTATGCTTGTCCGATTTCCTAGGCCCCCTAGAAGTTATTTTGAGATTTATCTCGACTAGCTGAAGTTAAATTTGAATCAGATGGCTTTCAATAGCCCAAGTCTTCCTTTTCTTTGTAGCAATACAGCCCCCTTTCGGGAATTCGTTTCCTCCAAAAAGCGCCTCCGATTTTCTTGGTATATCGAACGCACTCTCCAATTTCTAAATCCAAGAAGCGATAAACTGTTTTCTTCGAGTGCGTCAGACTAGCGTTTCTCCGGTTTCCTCACTGGTCTCCACTCTTTAGTTCTTCCAATGAATACCTTTTTGGGTATTTGTTTTTCGTCCATACTATTCACGTGGCCAGCTCATTGCAGCTTCCGCAGTCTTACAATTGTTAAGACCTTCAGCTCGTGTATAAAATTCGCGATTTGTCCCACCTCCCCCTGATTATTACCCTCAAAAATCGTCTTTCGAAGGTGTTCAAAATTTTTGTTATGCTTGGGTTAGGATCCATATTTCACGCAGGTTTTATCACAGATTTACGTGTTTGGAGCTTTGTTTCCTTGTGTATACAGCTGGTTTTCAAGATTGTCTGAGCTGAATAAAATATTTTATTTGCGAGCCCTATAATTCGGAATATTTCTGTAGTAATCAAGCTGTCCGCGTAGGCAAACTGCTCAAGGCATCTTCACAAAAAGGACAATATCAGTAGGAGAGAAAGTCGATGAAATCTGTGCGGCACTTAATTTCATAAACGGTCCCAAGCCCGTTTGAGAAAAGAGGAGGGAACCCCTTGTTTCCCCAACCCACAGCTTCCATGATTCCTTATCTCAAGCCCCCAACTAAATGGTAGCAAATGTTCTCGGGATCGTGAATTGGGTTTACTAGTTCCCCAATAATGGGACATTAAATGCTGAAAAATGCTAAAAACTGTAAATAACTCTACAGCTCTGCTACTAAATCCTATTTACACCTCCTTTGTGGGGACGCAAGAGAGTGAAGGCGAATCTTTCACACCTGATGACGGAATCGAAGTAATAACCATGCCGCCGGAATGAAGACTGGGCGACGGGCTAACTCCCCGTCCCTGGAAAACCCTAAAATGCTTCGAAACCTGCAGATGCGCCTCGGAATAGATTGGACTCACGGAAATGACTCGCAATTGGAAAAAAGACTATGACATTGGATTCTGCAATGTCAGATCTCTTAATTACGCTATATAAATTAAACATACTGGTAATCCAGGAAACGAACTGGACTGAAAATAATATTCAAGACATGAGATCGCACACAATATTCAAAAGTGGGAAGCCTACTGGAAAACAAAGATTCGGAGTGGCCATCATTGTGGATAGGGAGTTCAAATTGCACGTAATTGATTTCATGGCAATAAACGAACGGTTGTGCACGATCCGTATAAAAGTGAAATTCTTCAAATCTGGCTAATCAATGTTCACGCCCCGACCGAAAAAAAGGATGAAAAAAACAAAGGAAATGTTCTACAATCATCTGGAAAAAATAGTCGACTCATTGCCCACAAATGACACAAAAATAGTTCTGGCCGACTTCAACGCTAAGGTTGGCAACGTGATATCTAATAGGGGAACAACTGGAGGAGATAGCCTCCACAATGAAACAAATGACAACGGCCAGCACCTGATTGACTTTGCATGTAGCAGAAGTCTAGTCATACGGTAGGCTTGCTTCCAACATTGATGCATTCATAAAACGACCTGGGTATCACTGGTTGGCAACACACAAAGCCAGATCTGATCCAACAACGTTGGGCCTCGTGCATACTTGACGTCCGTACATGCTGTGGAGGCGATTGCAACTTAGATCATTACTTGATCAAATTAGCCTATCGATATCATATGTCAAAAGTATATTCGGCGAAGATCAGAACACTTAAAAAAATTTGCCATCGAAAGGCTCCAAACGGCATCTGTAGCAAAACTTTAAGTAAGCATACGACAGTATTGATCGTAACGTACTGTACCAAGTAGTGCTTTGCTTTAGCATCCTAGCCACATTAGTCCGTTTTACCAAAATAACAATGACGTCGACAACCTCCAAAGTCACCGATGCCTTTGACACAAATATCGGACTAAGACAGGGAGATGGGCTGGCCCCATTGCTATTCAATTTGGCTCTGGAGTCCGTCACAAGGGAGCTATCTGTCGATACACGAGGTACATTACTATACAAGTCAAGCCAATTAGAAGCCTATGCAAGGGACATCAACAAAAGTGGAAAAGGAGTTCAGCAAGCGACCCAATATTTCTAAAAGTGGGGTGAAATTCTCCAGTGTCAGCTCAGGCTCAGTGAATGCTTTTCTGGAAAGAGCCGAGAAGTTACGCGTATCTAAAGGGGTCCCAAAGGCTCGACTGTTCCGTATGGCTGCCAAGTTATTCAACGGAAAGGCTCTGGTGTGGTTTCGTTTGGCCTGCGCGAGGGTCAGTAGTTGGAACAAGTTATGCCATGAGCTCTGTAAGGAATTTTTACCTCCGGACTACGATTTCAAACTCTGGGAGGAAATTAAACGTCGTACTCAGCGAAGGGAGGAATCCATTGGACTGTACGTTTTGGCAATGGAAGGTATATTTCGTCAATTATTGCAAAGGTGTTCATAGGCGAAAACATTCAAAGTCCTTCGCCTTAATATCGCTCCCTTCTACCAGGAGAAGCTTTCAAGGCAATCGATCACATCGTTGACGGAGTAAGTTACACTGGGAAGTGACTTGGAAGAAACTCAAGTGTCAGTAACTGCATTTGTACCTCCTCCGAGCAGAGAATCTATGAAGTTCTTGGAGCCGTACCGTTCCTACGAAGATGGCTTGCAGTCAATGAGCTGAGGGTAGCAAACAGGACTGGAGTGATGAGGTGTTGGAACTATAACAAGGCAGGTCATCTATCTCGTCAACGTCATTAACCGAGACGTTGCTTTGGATGTGAAGGATTGGGTGTCCCGAAAGCCGTACCCAGTTGGACTCAAAGAGAGAGGAGCAAACACAAAACGCGAGGAGATAGCAGGGCCGCCAGGAAACGCAAGTCGTGCTTATTAGGCAGCGTAATGAGCACCGAGTACACAGAAGGGCAAGAAGCCGCGGGTAGAGTAAGCTATTTGCTTACACCAAAACGGGGATAAGCAGCTGGACTTAAACGTTTGGGTGCTGGGCAGACGGTTCAAGGGCCTGGTGCACTCTGGCGTTTTCAATACGATAGTTGGTCGAGATGGATGGCTGGAAATGCGGGAGCTGAGAGTCGAATATGTCACTGCAGAGCAGCAAGCAGTTCGTTTAGCCAACAGTGGTTAGTGTCAAGTGGAGGGGCACGCGTGGATACCATTTCAGTTGAAGGGCAGAACAAAGTGGCTTGAAATGTTAGTGGTACCCGCCCTGGCCCATAAATTGACGTTAGGAGTGGACTTTTTGAGACTGTTCCGAGTGATGTGGAATATGCGAGAGAACCGATGGCATTTTGTGTGTAACGAGATAAGGCCAGCGGGAGGGCCTCTGCATAGTAGATCAGTTTTAACCAGAGCCGAGGGGGAACAATTGGACAAGTTTGTAGAGAAAGAGTTTCAGAGTATGGGAAATGGGTGGGGTTGTACCAGTCTAGTGGAGCAGGTCATCAGGACAGATTCATCCCCCACCAAGCAAAGGTATTATCCAGTTTCTCCTGCCTTACAGAAGCTCATCAATGTGGAGTTGGAAGAAATGTTGACGCAGGGGGTAGTCGAGCCTTCATCAAGCACATGGTCTTCTCCTTTTCTAATGGTTAAGAAAAAATCTGGGTCGTACTGGTTTTGTGTAGATTTTAGGAAAGTAAACAAGGTGACCACCCGAGATGCCTACCCCCCTTCCGAATATTTCGGCCACTTTGGATAAATTACGGAACGTGAA
The DNA here is from genome assembly GCA_963969285.1 of Odontomyia ornata. NCBI lineage: Eukaryota > Metazoa > Arthropoda > Insecta > Diptera > Stratiomyidae > Odontomyia > Odontomyia ornata. The sequence goes on from OZ017739.1 coordinate 385,306,438, forward strand.
ATACTTGTCCACGTTGGACATTAAGCCAGCTTATTGGCAGATACCACTGGCAGCGGAGTCTCGGTCGTATATAGCTTTCACTATCCCAGGTAGGGGTTCGTTTCAGTTCAAGAGAATGCCGTTTGGTTTATCAAATCCACCGGCTACCTGGCAACGGCTGATTGACAGAATGTTGGGTCCGGAGAAGGAGCCCTTGGTTTTCACCTACCTGGATGACATTATCATAGTGACTCCTACATTCAGGCAACATTTAGAGATCCTAGCCGAAGTATTCAGACGCTTAAGGGAGGCTGGGCTGAAGTTATCACGCGAAAAATGTCGCTTTTGTTTAGCCCAGCTAAAATACCTTGGCTATGTCGTCGACGAGAATGGCTTAAATGTAAATCCTGGAGGGTAGAATGCATAATAAATATACCCCGGCCACGTTCGGTAAAGCTGATCTGGCAATTCCTTGGGATGGTGTCGTGGTATTGGTGGTTCATACCAGACCATACATCTTTGGTAACCCCATTAACAGACCTGTTGCGGGAAAATCATAAATTTGATTTGACGACATAATGCAAGTTAGCCTTTGAGCACTGTAAAATGAAGTTTTCGACAGCTCCGATTTTGACTTGTCCAGATTTTAATCTTTTGTTCAACGTGCAGACGGACGTCTCAGATGTGGGACTTGGAGCAGTGTTGAGCCAGACGTTTCCGGAGGGGGAGAAGATCATTAACAACTGCTAAAGAACTATTCCTGAAACTCGACAGCAAAGCAAAAACTAGTAGGGCTACAAATCAACGAAAATAAAGCAAAGTTCATAACGCAGTCGAGGAAAAATAACTCAGATACCCAATATATCACACTTGGCGAATACAGTATTGAAAATGTTGGCGAATTTGTGTATCTTTTTGCCAAAATAACGAAGACGCGTAATGAAAGAGACAAAATACGCCGAAAGATACAGCTCGCAAATAAAATACTTTATTCAGTTTTGACGATCTTGAAGAGCAGCTGTGCACATAGGAGGAAAAAGCTCTAAGTACAAATCTGTGATAAGACCTGTGTTATGCTATGGGTGTGAAACATGGACCCTAACCCAAGCATCCGCAAATAAATTGAACGCCTTTGTGTGACGTGTCCTCAGGCAATCTATCGGAGTGAAGCTAGACGGGCCAATGGTGAATTCGATACAACCATGAGCTGTTTGCAATTTTTGACGAGCTGGAGGTCTCAACGATTGTAAGACTGCAGAAGCCGGAATGGACTGAACACATGAATCGTATGGACGAACAATGGATGCCCAAAAAGGTATTCGCTAGGAGAACTGAAGGGTAGAGACTAGTGGGGAAACCGAGGAAACGCTGGTCTGACTCAGTCCACCAAGACAGTTCATCGCTGCTCGGATTGCGAAGTTGGAGGACGTGGTCAATGAACCGAGACAGTTGGAGGCGTTTTTTGTAGGAAGCGAAGGCCCGAGAGGGTCTGTAGTCCTACGAAGAAGAGGTTGTGTTTTAATATTTCTAGCCTGTCCTGGCACGGATAAGAGAATAAGTGAAAGCATTGTACAGAAAGTATTGCACGTCATATTGCCAATCGCCGCTCAGCTAGAAATGGCTCCGGTAATGACTGAGACGAAGTGTAGCAATTCCAAGTCTTTGATTTCACGATTTGAAATTCCGATGGATCTACTGGATGATATAACATATCGTCAACGGTCCTTATGCCACTACATGTGAGCTCATTTGATCCTTGTCGCTCGTCTGCTGTACAAGTTAAAGGCAAAACAGCTCAAAAAAATTGAACACGATATTTGTGACATTGTTCGTGAGCAAAATGCATTGATTGCATGTCTACGCAGCGTGCTTGAGTTATATTACATGTCCGTTAAAAATGGAAACGTGAGAATTGACCGTGAAATTTGGAAATTTGTATCGTATTGAAAATGGTAGTTCTATAGTGATCCGGAAAATTGTGAAAAAACGATTGAATAAAATGCAACTGCTCACACATTATGATTTGCATGATTCAAAACGTAAGCCTGAAAGTACTTATAAATTTGAATGTAAGCAAATATGTGATAGCCGCGATCCCGCGGATCGATATTCTGCCGAGATCTGTCACTCCTGTACATAAATTTCCCAACCAGCTGATAAGGTTGGATGAAAAATCTTTGCGACTGAACGCCACTGACTTTGACGGGTGGTGAATGAATTAAAAAAAAAACTGACAGATTTCTGCGATTGCATCGGGACTCAACGTTGGCGAGAAGTGAATGACGGCAGTCGTATATATTCAATATAAGTTTCGACAATTGATAACTGAATTTTGTTTTAACGATAGCCACTATCTAAGTGAATCGCAATGGTAGTCCGTTGTGCTCCTCGAATCCTTATTATTTTAAAAGTATGTAGCTTATCAAAAGTTAATGCGACGGATAAAAAAGGAAGTTTAATGTTTTTACTTAAGGTTTGATTTCGCAAATGTCTCATCTTTGTTTGGAGACCAGCGTGGCAAAATAGTGTTTTCTTGATTTCTACATATTTTATTTTGAGCACTACGTTAAACTATACTTGAATATATGAGGTATTACGAGTGAAACTTAGTTCAATAACGTACATCTGCCTAATCCTTCGCGAGATAAAAGTTTGCGAATCAAAATAGATAAATTGGCGGAGTTCGTGGCTCGCAATGGACCATCACTAGAGCTGAACAAGAGGGAAATCTAAAGCCCGAACCCTGATACGGTGGAGAGTTTTAAATTATTATCAGTATCGAGTAGCATGAAAGTAAGCCTGATATTGTTCTAGTGGAAACTATACAAGAGAGAAAAGTGGTTTTTGTGACCTTTCGCGACTTTCAAGTGAAATGACGTTCCGACATTTTGAATCGCGAAACTTTGGATTTTCATATTTGTTCGGTGCAAATAATAACTTTCTTTGGTGTTAAGTCCATTAAAATATTCTACGAATATTAGAACAGTTTACTCCGATAAAGACACGTGTAAAGTGCATGAAATTTCCCGACACGTAACAGTTAAAATATAAACATAACCTCAAATTGACTTCCAAAGTGCAACAGGAGACTACAAAAATCGTTGGTAAAGCTACAGACAATGAAACCTTCCAACGAATAATTTCTGCTTTCGCGGACAATGCAAAGAATCAAGAAGATCTAAAGACGGAAGTTTCACAAACCAACGCACAACAGGAGAATGTCGATCAAACACAAGAAACTTACAGTCAACCTATGTTATGTCAAGAACTTCTTCTATGACTGTCTGGCTTCATGAATGCGAGGGGAGAAACCCGAGTTTACCCAAGTAATAGCTCCTTATGAGGCTGCGAGCCCCGAACAATTATCATTGAAGGCGGACGTAATAGTGGACGCCACACTTCAGTTTCACGTAGGCAAAATTGAAGTAACAGAGGCGATTTTACATAAAGTTATTGCACTCTATCTATACACAGCGCAACATGACGATGAGTTATCATTCGATAAAGAGGACATGATAAGTGTGCTTGGTCGTGATGAGCCAGAATGATGGCGTGGCGAATCAAATGGACTGACCGGCTTATTCCCGGTGAACTATGTGAAGCCTTTGTTTTTTTCTGGTAAGAAAGCTGGCGAAAAATAACTATATTTCGGTCTTCTGTCTTGCAATCTGAAATGGACATGGGACCCGTCGTGGAGTACGTGAGAAGTTCTCACCATTGGGTTGGTGGTGTAGGTTTGGTTGTGACCATAGATATAGAGAGTACTGGATCCGCAACCGGTCGTGAGAGCCGAAGCAATTGGCAACCTGCGCTAAAGTTGTGTGAAATTGAGGTTTGAGGCGATATGCTTTTAATTTAGCACTCTATCCACGGCGAAACACGTTCACATTTAAAAGGTTTTTAATTTTAAAGATCGCGCGTACGTAATCGGAACTTTAATTCACTGTTTTAATTAAAAATTTATGAAATTTCCATCCACTTTGACACATAATTTTCCCGCGTGGTTCGCGCTCTTTTCGATTTTCTTTTGCTTTGACGTTCGAGTTTCCGTGAGAGTTGTTTGTTGTTTATACTCAAACTGAAATGAAATTTCGTTGGTGAGCGCGGGTGTCAGTGGGGGAAGCGATTCTTCTGAAGAGAGAAAAGAAAAACCTGTCTGGAAAAATAGGGGAAGGAGAAGCAGAGGGAATCATATAGTTTCGAGAGCGTAAGTTATTTATAACTTATTTATGTGGCAAATTTGCTTCTCACATGGACGAGTACACAGATTCTCGTTGCTCGTCCATTTGTTTATATGTCTTTGGTTATGACGGATTTTGGATTAGCGCTGGTCTGACTCTGAGCACTTGTCCCCATAAGGGCTTGTGTCAACCCTCGCAAGGCTTCTCTGCTCTGCAAAGATAGCCATGGGACTAAAAAAGTGACTACACGCACGAACGGAGATAGCAACTTCGAGGGGGAGCCACAAAAACTAGAGCAACAAAAACCATAAAAAAGATAAAAAAACCCGAAAAAAGCAAAAATCAAATTAACGAAGACGCAACCAAAGGCCACAGCGAACATGTTTACAGCACATCGGGAGCGGTACTAATGAGTACAAAAACGACGATGAATACAATGACAATGAAAACGGACAAAAAACGGAGATTGACGGACGGTCTTGCCCAGACGCGGATTTCTACATCAGCGCTTTCTGAAAAGGAAAATCGAGAAATACTGCCGGACGTGTCAGATGTTCTAGCAGTAGAGGAAAATTCGATGGTTACTGCTGCGATCGCTACCAAATTGAATGAAACAAGAGCCTCAAACCCCGAAATAATAACGAATCCTCGAAGAAATTACCGCAGGAAAAGACACAAATGACCAGACAAATACAGGGACATTGTGTGACTTCATCGCCAACTTTGAAAATGTGGTTGAAGTACTGTATTCGGAAAAGGAAGACGATAAATTCTCCCAAGAACACTTCGACCGGGAGTATTCTCGTCACAGCCGCCTGGATGTCCATAATCGACTCAAAGTGGGTTCCTTTGACCACCGATTTTGTTCTAGGGAACAAAAAAAGTCACAGGGTGACATATCGGGCGAATAGGCGGCTGTTGCGATACGGCGATCTCTTTAGAGGCCAAATACTGGGACACGCTTAGGGCGGTGTGGCACAGCGGGCTGTTGTGATGAAGGATCCAGTTGCGAGTGATGTCTGGGCGCACCTTGTTGACCCGTTTTCGCAATCTTTCGGGGTCTTGGCGATATTAGACTTGATTTACGGTTTGCCCCGATGGAACAAATTCTTTGTGGATGATTCCACGGCCATCAAAAAGGCAATAATCAATGTTTCCACCTTCGACTTGCTCATCCGAGCTTTTTTTGGGCGGGACGCGTGCAAAGACAACCATTGTGTGCTTTGGCGTTTGGTTTCTACGTCGTATTGAAAAAAACAGCTCTCATCGCCTGTAATAACTCGATCAAGCAGCGTGGGATCGTTTTCCACTTGTTCCGAACGCGTTGCTCTTGATTTCGTTTCTTCATTTTCGTGAAAAGCACGTCTACACGTCTACTCAAAACAACACAGCAGGCGAACTAAAAAGACTAGAGCAATAGTAAATATATCAATGAAAAGAGGAAGGATGCCGAGGAAGAGAAAGGGAATTTCAAGGTCGCAGGTTTACCACAAATGCGGCCATCAAATCAGTCTTATGAATTAATTGTAACACCTCGTATGCCCTGTCGAAAACACCGGTATGGCAAGCAACCAGTTTACTGGTGGTCAACTGAAATCGCTGAAAAGTGAAGAAAAAGTCCCAAGCTTCGGCGTGAGGCTCAATGGGCAGGGAACCGTGACGGGGCATGCAACGGGGCGGCAGCATATAAGTCGGCCAGAAAATGCCTTTGCAAATTGATTATGTGAACAACGCAGGGTTTAAATTGCTCCAGCAATTTGGCTCCTATTGCTCTTTGCAGAGTGTTATGCCTTGCTTTGCTCTTATTGAGTCAATGAGCAACAAATCTGGGCTTCAAATTGCTTCGAAGAGTTTTGAGAGTATTTGGAATTGCTTCCTTGTGAGAGCAAGAGCAATGTGAGTCTTTGAGGAATTGCTCTCGATTGCTTAGAATACTTTGCTTTGCCCTCAAATGCTGTCAAGCTAACGTAAATAATTTGAAAAAGGGAATTTTCCCTACTAAACGCTTTAATCGGATGGTACAAATTACATTCTTTGTGCAGGTAAGCTGGGTTATATTGAAAAGGGAAAATACGATGCTCAGTGGGAAAAATTGTTATGTATTTTCAAAAAACAAACAAGTTATATTTCAAGTTTAAAATGTAACAAATATAAACATAAAAAACATTCTTATCTAAATTGTTTGTGCTTTTAAGAGTTTTCTATATCTGAATAAAGATTAAAAATACTACAAACTATTCAAAATGTTCATCATCTTCTTCAAATAATGATAAAGAGCTCACTGCTCCATCCCTGAAGTTTTTATTCAGTTTGACTAGTAAAATGTCCTGAAGAAGATCTGGCTTTAGTTGCACTCTAAGATCGGAAAGGATTAGTTTAAGAGCTGAAAATGCTCTTTCTGCTGACACTTGAGTTGGAGGTATAGCAAAACATGTCATTGTTAACGTATACAACTCTGGATCACAATGTTTTCGCGTTTTCCAGTATTCTAAGTTATCTACATCTGCTCCCGAAAATATTGACGAAAATTTTTCCAACTTCGTTTGCAAGTCCATTTCTTTTTGTGAAGTATTTTCAACTCCTTGTTGTAGAAAATTATTGAGGATATTATTTTCATCATCGTCATCTATAACAAGCAAATTTCCTTTTTCACTGCTATCGTTTGAATCATTCATTTTGCATAGCTCAGGGTTTATGCTTTCCAGTTGTGTCCACAGCTTCAGTAAAAAAATTTTGGCCTCCTGTCGCTTTTCAGCGTTTAATAAGTGATGAAACCTGAGACCTGAGAAATAAACACGCGTTAAATGCTTCATTATTTAGCAATTTGTTTTCTCGAATTTCGATAGAATCTAAAAGTTTCTCTCCAAAACATTTGAAAATATATTCATCGGCGTTTTTTTCAACTACTTTCCTGGTTATCAGCTTGCATTTGAGCCAACAAGCATAGAATTCTCCGTAGTTCAAATTCTCTTCTTGAAATTTTACAATAATCTTGTACAGCGGAGCACAAATCTTTACATAAGCATCAATAAGACTCCATTAAGGTAGATTTATTTCGAAATTTTCGTCATCGGATTTATTGGAGACACTGACACTCTCAAGATTTTCTAAAACACTTCTTGCATTTTTGAGAGCTTCTAACATGTTATACGTAGATCTCCATCTTGTAGCACAGTCCAATCCTGGCACTCGAAGATTTTTTAATTCGAAGAGCTCTCTAAAACCATTGGATGACTTCCTTATATATTTCGTCAAATTTCTGCACTGAAGTAAGAAATTCTTGACAGTATTTTCTCTGGTTAAATCAAGCGCACAAAGCTGACACGTATGAGCCGTACACCGGCAATGTTGCAGTGAATTAATTTTTATAAAAGATTCATCAAACAATTCAAAATTATTGACATTTTTCAGATAATTCTCATTTATCTCTTCTGCGTCATGTTCAACCCCTGTGATGGGAAGATCTGATAAAAGCTTTGCAGCTTTTATCATGTTAGCTCCATTATCTGATGTTATGGATATAATTTGTTGAATTGATATATCACATTGGTTTAAAACATCCAAAATTTTGACAGCGAGCTTTTTGGATGTGGACGCCGTTGCACGTTTCAGCTCAACCATGCCTGAAAGCCTTGAATTGACTTTGTAATTTTCTATAAATTGGACATTAATTCCAAAAATAGTTCGAGACAATCTACTTGCACTGTCAGTTTTGAGTGACAATGGCTAATGCTTCATTTCACATTTCATAATGTCCCTTATTTTTTGTGCTACTAATGTTACATTTGATTTGCAGTTTGTTTCATTTAAATGGAATTTTTTCCCATGAATAGCACTTAAGCCATCACAAATCGGATCGAATATTGACCGAAAGTTAGCGGAGTTTAAGACATGAAATGGAATATTATTTTCAGTAACTAAACCAATATATGATTTAAATAAGTCTTTTTTAGAAATATTCACTTTGACAAAGTCTTTCTTGGACGGAACCTTTTTCAGAATAGAAGAAGATGAAGACGCTACCACATTCGAGGAGTGTGCACGATTTTCTTCGGTGAAAACGATAGCATGGATTTTTTCGAGATGTCTTCTCAAGTTATTGCTTCACTCATTCTTCATGCAAATTCCACATTTCTTGAACTTTGCTACCTTGTCTGCAAATTCATCGAAGTATTCCAAGATTGCAGTTTTTTTCACGCGCATGACTGTAAATAAAATTTAAAATTTATTTGGATATAAGATATATTCTATTTTTCTGGTTTGCTTTTTGTTTTTGTAACTAACTGCAATACATTTTTTTTTATTTAATGCAAAGTTGTAAGAGTAACACCTCTCAGTTTGAAAATTAAAATAATTCAATTTTACGCAAGCTTTAAATGGATTTCGACTGATTTTTGGCGAAGTTTTTCACCTACAACTGGTTAAATACAATAACTTCCCTCCAAATATGGAAACTTCGACTATTTTTTTGAACTGTTGCACTATTCACTTATGATTCTCATCTGAAGTTTCCACTTTCCCACATACAAAGTTCCCTCTTTTCTTCACTACTTTACGCATTTTCCTCTTTAGCAACTTGCATGTCATTGCAAATGAGCGGAAATTCGGTAAGAAGAAAATATATTAAATAGAGATAAAAAATTAGAAACCAGGGAGAACTTCGTATGGAGCAAATCTAAACTTGAAATAAGAATTACAATGAAGAATACATGAGCAAATAGTTATTTGAAGTTTTTTTCATTTTCAGAAGAAAAGTAATCGTAAGTATCAGTTCCACGTGAGCAAATTTTCCTGAACCGAATCAGAATACTGCCTGAATTTCAGTTATCATCTCCGTGAAACTAATGAAAACACTATATATTAGATTATACCAAATATCTCGGCAAAAGTAATCACTATTATACTAAACATTTTTAAACGGATTTTCTATGTTTACATACGTATCTTTGGGTCATCACCCAGTGACAAAAGAATGGCGTCGCAATCGGGACTATCGTCAAAGGAACAGGTCTTAAGGAATTGATAAATTTGGAAAATAAAATATTTACCTGATCAATTTCTCTCTCAGAATGACGTTGAAACTTTTCTTCCCTTCAAAATAGGACTACTCCGCTAAATAACTTTGTATTTTATGCACGCCTACTAAGAGAGTTATTCTCCTTAACAATATAAAAAATGCACTTATTTACTACCTACTATATAATTTCTACGAAAAATAAACCTGGAAATTAAGGCGATTTTATAATTGCGCAATGAATAACTAGCTCATGCACTGCACGACAGCACACACAAGAGTAAATCAGTGCATTTGATGCGAGCATGATCATTCCAGATTTCAATATGTTTGAGAGCAAAGTAAAAAGGAAAAGTAAGCAAATTTACGAGCAAAGCAAAAGGTTTACGAGTCTTATAATTTCCAGAGCGAAAAGACAAAAGCAAATTTGCGATGAATACTTTCAGAGCAAAGCGATTCTGAGAGCTTCTTGGTACGCGGAGCAAGAGCAAATGCGAGCAATATTTATTGAGAGCATTTTAAATCAGAGCAAAGCAAAGCACCTGGAAGCATACTTTGCTCCCGATTGCTCGTGCTTTCAAATCCTGAGGATCCGTGGTCCTCGGCTACAAGCTGTTATGCGAAAGCTTGATGCCCTACGGAAACTTTGAATGCATGATGTGGAAAAGATGGAGATACACTCTTCTCCGCCCATCTCGTCCATTTTCACGGTGTCCATAGTGAAACAGCATTCGAGCGTCCACTCTTTACACAGCCGAAAATGGGAAAGGCAGTCCTTTCACTGAAAACGAGGAAAGCTCCTGGTCCAGATGGTGTTCAAGCTGAGGGGTCACAGTGTATCTATCACCACTGTCCTGACTTGCTGCTCAGCACATTCAACGCTTGTCTACGTGACGGGGTTTTCCCGGTACGATGAAAGATGGCGTGGCTCATGCTCATCAGCAAGGGGAAGGTTAATCCCCGATCGCCGTCTGCATCACCACCAGTTATGCATGCTAGACACTGCTGAGAAATCGCTAGAGAAACTTATCAAGGGGAGACTGACTGACGCGATTCGCTGCTGGGGACATATCTCCTCGGCAGTACGACTTTGGAGCAGGACGTTCTGCCATTGATGCGATTGCAGAGGTGGTGAGCGTGGGCCAAAAGGCAGAGGCATATAGCTGCATGAACCGACAGATCGTCCTGTTGGTGACACTCGACGTCAGCAACGCCTTCAATTCAGCTAGATGCGTGATATTCTGGATACGCTGGAAAAGCCTTTTCAAGATCCTGAAGGACCGAAGTCTGCTCTACGACATGACACGGGGCCAATGATGGATGGATGGATGGAATCCATCCTTGGTCCAAATCTGTGGAACGTGACTTACGACGGGCTACTCAGACTGGAGATGCCAGATGAGTCGCGCTTGATCAGCTTTGCGGATGATGTTGTGGTTCTGGCCGCTAGATGTACCGTTGATCAAGCGCAGTTTAGGCTAGCTATTCTAATGCGCCGAATGATAGACTGGATGGCGGCTCGAGGGTTCAGTTTAGCACTGAAGGAAACCGAAGTGGTTATCTTGACAAAAAGGGGAATTCCCAGAGTAAGGATGATCAGTATTGGAGACAAACGAATCTAATCGAAACTAGCAGTGACGTACCTGGGGCTTCTGATCGACCCAAAAGATGAGTTTCTCTGAGCAAATCAGGGCAATTGGTGAGAAGGCTGCTTCGGGAGTATCGGCTATGAGTCGACTTATGGCCAACGTAGGGGGACTCAGCGCACAAAAAGATGCCTCTTGATGAGTGCTGTAGGGTCAGTGCTTACTATATGGAGGAGAAATATGGACCGACACTCTCTGTAAGGAGGTAAACCGAAAGCTCTAGGTACAGGTACAGAGAAAAGGAGTAGTGATGGTTGCATCTTCGTATCCGGCTGCCTCTAATTCGGCGTTGAGAATTATTGCTGGCGTGATACCTGTTGCCCTCCTTGCTAGAGAGTGCCGCGCTATTTACCTACATCGAAACGAGGATGGGATGGAGATGGTTGTCCGCGAGGAGCGACGGCGCTCACTCAACGATTGGCAGTGGTCTTGAATGAATTGGAGGAAGGGAAGGGGGACTGCGTGCCTCATCCCGGATGTGAGACCGTAGCTAAATCGAAGGTTTGGTGGGACTGCTTTCTATCTGACCCAGCTTTTGAGCGGACATGGGTGTTTTCAGTCTTGCCTGCACAAGATTGGTAAGTCACGGTCCTCCGATTGTTGGTTTTGCCCAGGAGAGGACGACAATGCTTGTCAAACATTTTTCACGTGCACAAAATGGGACACGCTGCAAAAAACCTCTACAGGGAAACGGGAGAGCTCACTCCGAATAATATAGTCGCGGTGATGCTCGAATCGGTTGAAATATGGAACCAGGTGAAACATTATGTTCGGGTAGTTCTGAAAGATAAAAGGGTAGTCCTGAAAGATAAAAGCAGCTGGGGGCGTTGGGGCTGGGGGATTGCTTGTCTGGCACTTCCTCTTCCCCTCTCCCCTTCCACTAGAAGAGGGATCTCCCAGCTTGAAGGCGCCTCACGGTATAACAAAACGAGATCTGTCCCGAAGTAAAGTGTCAAACGGTCCCAGGGAAGTGTTTAGTGGGTAGTCAAGTTGCCTTCTTGCGAGCATGGGAGTCCCACACTCTGGGCGTAAATGGCATTCAACTCCCAACCACAAATAAAAATAGTAGTGCACTGACTGAAACAAGCTAGACTAGAAGCCGTGCATTCATAGTGCATTAATACAATTGGCAGGCGAATAAGATGCTAAAGCCAATCTCATCATCCAGTAGGAGCGTAATTAACTTCAACTTGCATTATTAATTAGTTATAATTTCGAGTTAAGCTACTTCGAACACAGTATTGAAAAAATTCATGACATTTTATTGGGCAAAACATGAACTTTTGTTCTTAGCATTCTGATCATTATTTGTAAGAATTGTTGCGCTCTATTGTTGAAAAGAATCGGTGATACACCGACTGCGAGAAATTTAGGTAATTTACAAAAACCTTACTATTCATAAAAAATAACCTGATACCCAATTGTGGGTGAACAGTTTTTACTATGAGACATTATTGAAATTCAACAAGTGCCTCTATTGTTCACGTTTGGCATACATATATCTATATTTGTTCAAATTAATTGTCTAACCATGCGTAGGTGGATCGAGTGACACAGTTCTCACTACCTATTACGTTTGATGACGCAAAACATATTCCATATGATCGGAAAATATATCCAAAATACCCGCGAATCAACTTATGAAGATCTTATTTACCTTGAAAATCTTATTACATCATTTAATGGATTTGGTTGATCGTACCTCTAACAGACCATCTCACACGCAGTTGGGAGAATGGATTTCCCTGTTAATTCTTCTGATAATTCACAGCTCGTAGTAACGTCAACCCCAAGGTAAATCATGTAAGTAAGAATGCAAATGAACTTTGGACAGCGCATTGGTAAATAGTAGTTAAAGATAAATTCATTGAATTTATTCTATCTCAATGAAACATACCTGAAGTAATTCTGCAAACAAATGATTTATGCAACTTCCACATATGTACGTATGAACAGTTCTAAAGAATAGGTGTGAAGTAGCATGAGCGGGACTTGAATGCTATTACGCAACCAATTCAAATCAAATGAACGAAAGTGAAATTATCTTGAACTGAGTCGATTATTCGCTCTATGGAAATTCCAGCCTTCGACATGATAATGAAAAACGTGAGTCTAATTTTAGAACATAATCTAGGTAAAGTGCATTTATTTATAGATTCGATACATGTTAATTGAGATAATTATGTGGTTCGCATACTCTAATAACCGTTTTGATTAGGGAGCTATGATTGTAAGCCATTTTGTTTACAATAAAATTAAAATCACCAAACAAGGGACTATCTTAAAATTGTAATTATCAAAATAGAACAGTTAATAAATAAAGATCCTAATCCATCAGCTATTCATAAATACAATATAAAGCCTCAAATCTGAAATCACTTTACCAACTACAATCTAATAAAAACTTGATACCGTCGTCGGATCGCCTTTGATTAAAATTAAATTAAATTCAAAGTCATTAATTAAGCATTCACTTATCGGATGATATTGTTGATGCCAATCTCGGTAATATGTTCAAACAAATCTCAAATCAAATTTTTATTTATGGCTCCTATTTGAAAAGATGGAGCCTGAAAAGATGCCATATTAAGATTTCATATTATCTACAACATACCTGAGAGATGAGAAAGAGCAAACAGTCTCTTGGGAGGGTCCATGCTCGGAGATCTTTAAAAATCTGATTTTGTTTTTTGTTCTTTTTCAACATTCCTCCTTGTAGATTTGTATTGATTCAAGGATTAATGTCAGCTCGTCCATCAATTTGGCAGCAATCATTCATGGTGGTAAATGTTACAAGAGAAATATGAGAAATATTCAAAGTTGAGTGTTTAATGATTTTTCTGAATGGAATTTGAGTTAGGACATGCCGAATCAGTGTTAAGATAAGTTGAATGAATTGCGGTTTTAAGAATGAAATGTAACTTTCAAAAGAATGTGTGATGCGTTTGATCGCTTTATTCCGATACTTTCGACAGTTTTTGAATAATGGTACTGTTGCGGGTGGTGTTAAAGAAAATCGAATTTCTTATGATTTACTAAAAAATAAAAAAAAAGAAGGTTTCACTCATCTTAAACAAGATAAATCAAGTATTACGAAATTGATGCAACCCAATTTCAGCTCTAGAATTAAAATTAATCTTACAAATTTTGAGATATCTTTGCAGGCAATTCCAAATTCAATAAAGCCGTTATTACTTTCCTTCACTTCTTTCTTTTTTATATCATTTTGACTTTTTGTTCATATTTTCTCTCTTGTTAAGCTACATATGGTGGACACTTAATATTTTTAGTACTCTTAAAAGTTCAAAGTCAAAAGCGCTTTATTTAATACTAATCGGTATAAATTTTCAAAGAATATAAAGCAAATTCCAAACAATAAACATACAAAAACTTAATGGCCCAAATGGCTCTCTAAATTTCTTCAAAAAAACTCTAGCGAATCCAATTAATTAAGATTAGTACATATTTTGAAAATCAATTCAAAAAAGCAGAAAAAAACCAACCAACACTATCCTAAAACTATTTATAATTTAAACACAACAGTGAACTTGGATCCAACACCTAATATGTTTTAACTTAATTCTAATAATATTCAATCAAAAACTTCATCTTATACTAAAAAATTCTATCACAATGTTCCTAACCTAAGCGTTTAACCTTATCTCTAACCTAATAAAACAAACATAACATATACCTAGCCTATCCCTAATTTTTAACACAAATAAACAACAATACTAAATGTAGCAATAATGAGCTGCAACTCAAAAACTAAATAACGAAAAGCACAAAAACTATAAATAAACACAAATAATTTAGACATTGTCATTCAGCCACCAATATCAAGATTGCCCCGTCTCAGCTCGATCAGCTTCAAAGAATCTAGAAATGAGTATCTCCTTTGAAATTGTTGGTCTCGTGAACTCAAATTCGAAGGATATTTTATCTTCTTATTGGTGGCCCGTCGATATATGTGATATATGACTGGGACGCCGTCAGAATCAAAGACAAATCGATTCATGTCCAAATACACGAATGATTCTGGAGGAACAAAGCCAGTACCGAGGCAAGTCGCTTTATACCTGTCTGTATGGTGGAACGGCTGTGAAATCCAAGGGTTTTCACTCACAATCACAGATCTTGCGATATGATTCGGAAGAAATCTCAATATGAAGATATCGACTTTTGTAACTTGAGCAGTTTGATAAATTCTTCTATTCGATATATAATGCCTCCAATCCATCTCAGGCCTTCTGTACAAACCAGTACATGCACGAAGACATTTCCTTTCGAAAACTCTTAATTTTTCCATAGTACTAGCACTCTGGTTGTACCAGATCTGACATCCATGAGTCAAAACTGTTCTAACCAGGGTCTTGTAACAGATAATTTTGACCTTTTGATCAATGTATTGGGAATGAAAGAGTCTTCGTAGGGCCAAGACTACTTTAAGTGCTTTACTGAGCATGATTTAGACCTTTTCAGTATAGTGCAGATACTGATCGAGATAAACACTGAGGTATCAAACACAGGATTTATGTGGAACTCGTTCTGAACCACCCTCGCCAGCCGTGATGTGGAAATCTTTCCAATTGCGTTTCAGGTCTTGACTGACCCCCTGCAGCGTTGTCCGAAACAAGATTGTTTCACACTTCTGCGCAGTGACTTCCATTCGCCAATTGTCAGTGTACATCATTGAACATTTTTGGGGAATTTCTCTGAACTTTTGTAATTTTTCGGTCTGCCGTATATATGACCAGATCATCAGCAAATGCTACCAATGATCGCGTTAGCGAGACGTTAAAATCAAGGCCGTTCAATAGCTGGCGATTGAAGATTGAGAAAATCAGAGGCGCAGTAACTGTTCCCTGCTGTAGACCATTCAAGACCTTGAATTCGCGCATTGTTGTCCGATTTCCATCAGCTACAACAAACAATTTCCTGTATAACATATTGCACATCATGGCGACAAGGTGTCTGGAGAACTAGTCCTGGAGGAGTTTAAAAATTAGTCCGTCTAACCACACCGTATCAAAGACTTTCTCCATATCAATGAGACATGCTCCAACACATTGTCTATCATTTAGTTTCCAACAGATGTCTGAGGTTACTTTCGTTATTGCATGTGTGGTCGAATGCCTGGCACGAAAACCAAATTGGCAATTCGGCATCAACTCATATTCCTCAATGTGGGCGTTAAATGCTCTATTGAGTATCACTTCAAATACCTTGCTGATGTTTCGCAGCAAGCTGTTTGGGCAATAGCTTTTGAGGCATGAAGATTCTTTTCCTTTCTTCAAGATCGGAAATACCTTAGCCTTTTTCCACTGATTTGGGGAATAAGAATTGCTCAACATGTTGTTGAACAATATGCAATAATTCCTAATAGCAACCTCAGGCAAATGTCGGAGAGCTTCATTTGGAATACCATCAGTACCACATGATTTCTTGTTGTTTATCTTGCGAAATATGAAACAAAAGTCTTCATAGCTGACAAAATAATCAATAAGATTCAAGCTCGGTATGAGGTCAGATGTTAATGTTTCATTGAAATGAAGAATTGGTTGGCCGTTCAGGCTTGATTTGAAGTCGGAAGCCTTTGCTTCAACGACATATGAAAATATTTCATTCCCTCTCTCAGGGTTTGGTAGATGAACCAATTCAAAATGTGTTCCAATCAGGGCAAGTTTATCCAATCCCTCACAAATAATCCTGTTTCCATTTCTATCCGGAGTCGTTCAATCAATTTCAATACCAGTCCTATCGAAAAGATTCATCTCATCACTAGTGACTTCAAGATTCGATACCTCCACTAGAGACTTCTTGCGGAATGTGCTATTCACTTTCCTGAAAACGCCATCTAGGTCCTGTGGGCTAATATCCCTCAATTCTTCCACCCATTGATTGCTGACCTCACTCCTGAAGTATGAACGAATTAAGTTCCGGACATTCTTCAGATGTAATTACAACAAAGCCAACGAGGGATGGTTGTTTTCCAAAAATCGTCGATAAATATTATTGACGCGTGTGAGAAGAAGGCTTTTCAACCTTTTCAACCTTGCAATGGTTGATGTTTCATATCATTCCATATTGTTCCGATGTTCAATCTTGGGAACTACTTTCTCAATCGTTTACAACGTCAGCTTCTCTAACTTCGACAATTAGAGATCTATTTCATTAGGAACCATTGGGCAAGAGTTTCCACCATCAGAAGGGGGACATTGCTTCTGATACTCCCGATTAAACTTCTTTTGAAACTTTCCCCAGTCTGGTTTTTTGAAATTCAACCGATGATTTTCGTGTTGAACTGGAATGAGGAAGAAATCATCCCTTCGATGATTGATTTCCATTACGATTGCGTTATGGTTGCTATCATAAGGAAGCATCTGCAGCTTTCGTTGAGGACTAGTAAAGCTGACTTCAACTCTTGCGTTTGCAATGCAGAGGTCCAAATATGAATTTGTCTTAAGGTATGTTGGGAGCTCCGACCCATATAGATTGCACCTGTATTCAATTTGGTTCTCTGTTATCCACGATTTCAGGAATACCCCTCGGATTATTGGTGGCGTTCAGCCATGATGTAAACTTGGCGTTCAGGTCACTGGCAAGAATATAATAACTATGCAACCTATTCAATTCCAGTATTTCAAACAAGGAATTGAGCTCCTCCTTGAGCTTGAAAACAGTTCCACCAGTTGCATAGGCAGAGATAACGAAGAGGTTAACCCCACCTGGCTGTGAAATTTTGATAACGGACACTTCAAGAGATTCAAAGCTTTTAAATTTGACTTTTTCAATATTTTGAAAACAATAGGGTCCTTGAACCAATATCCCGGTGCCACCTCCCCCATCACCTATTACCCTATCGTTCCTTACGAATTCAAAATCCATGAATGTCATGGAGTGCCATGAATTGAGGTGGGCTTCAGTAAGAAGCATGATGTCAGGCTTTTTTCTGCTTGACAAGGAAATCCTAGAGACAGTCACGTAGATGTCGACTCACAATGGAATTGAAGTATATCGAGATGAGATGAATCCTATCCATGGGAATGTGGCTGAATGACAACTTTTTTTGAGACTTTGAAAGCCCTAAACGCTGAAAAACGATGTTAATTTTAGAATCTTGTTTATTGATTCTCTCTGGTAAGGATGATGAATTTTAAGTAGCACCTCATTATTGCCACTTTCATTATTTATTTTATTTACATTGTCTACTAGCCCTCTCGCAGCAAGTGCAAATGACACCCCGGGCTTGACAAAGTTGGTAAGTATGACACTGTGCTTGACTTTGTTTTGGAGAGAATTTTACCTTTGTATCTTGATACCGGGGGGCATCCGCGATATGATGCTGGATGACCAAAGGCACCGCAGTTCACACAATATAATTTTTGTTTTGGCTCCACCTGAGCCAATTCGCACTCGCCGGGAGCATGGATACCTTTGCATTTAACACACCTATATTTCATGGCGCAATTGGCAGCCAAATGCCCGAATCTTTGACACCTGTAGCACTGATCGACCTCACTTTTCTGGAGGCCTTCCCACCTTACCACACGGAAGTTCAAGTTCCTTATTTTTTACAGGGCACTGGAATTGCTTTTGCTGGAAATCTGGACTGAGTAATAAGGCAAGTTTTTACACTCCACAATCGATATCCTTATTGCAAAGTTTTTAACGGAAATAAATTGTATTTCTGGTGCAACTTCTTGGAGCACCTGAAGGAGATCGACTGTATCCTATGCGCAGTCCAGACCCTTCAATAAGAAGGTCTGGTTTCTTTCGCTTTTGGGGGTATATGTAAAATACGGAACATCTCCAGAATTTAACGCACTTTTTGCTGCCTGGAAATCAACCAACGACTTAGTCCTAATTGTCAGTTTATCGATATTGACTCTAAATGGTTTTGAGCATTTAGCTTATTTTTGGCTGCCAAAAGCGGAACCATATCTTTGCCCGTTTGCCCAAATACATTGATTGGTGGAGTTTTTTTCTTTTGATTTATCTTGACGGACGGACCAGCAGACAAAACTTTTGGTTTTTTCTCCATATTTTTAATTTTAAGATATTCTATAAATTCATTATCTAACTTAGCAGGCCAATAATGAAAAGTTTTACCTGGATACTCTTCAATACTCATCGTATCTTCAAGTCCAACTAGCGCTGCATAATAATTCCTGCTGTCGTTTGCTCCACCTTCATTGAGGACATCCTCTTGATCAGCTTCTTGCTTTGGCTTCTTAGTTTTCTTATCTTCAGTTTTTTGGATTTTCTTCTTTTCCTTTCTGGCTTTCTTGAGATTTTTTCGATGTCAATGTTCCAACGAGTGCTTCTAATGATTTGATTCGAAGCTTGAGCTCTTCATTTTCTTTCTCAATCTTGTCAGCTTTCTCCTTATATTTAATCAGCTGCTCGGTCTCGATGACCGATAAAATTTGCGGTTTTTCTTCCTTATTATCGTATCTTCTTTTGAGCTTTTTTTCGTTCGTTATCGTTGGCAATGGACACGATCGTTCTGGTTGATGGCTGAAGCCATTGGGCTCCTCCATCTCGTTGCTTTTGCAGCTTGACTAGAGGGAATGTTCTCAAACCGGAACTTCTCTTGAACATATTTATATTTTTAATACTTCTTCAGGGAATGAATTTCAAGTATTCGATAAATGCTCCAATAATTCGACGGTGATGGCTTTAAATAAAAAAGAAAATTATTTTCAACTGACTTTTGTCAATAATTAATTAATTTTCAAAATGAATGACAGGAGCGTTTAAAAACACGTTTACACGTAGCGAGTGCTAGACGTAGAATTCTGCTCTTAAAAGTTAGCACCCTTTTGATGTAAGTGTCATACCGTCTCCGTCCCGGTTAAACCTTGAAAGCACGCTTAAATTTCACACCGTTGAGTCGGTGGTGCAGGTTCGGTTGGATCGGATTCCCAATTAGTGCTGGTCTGGCTCTGAGTACATGTACCTATAAGGGCTGGTGCCAACTCTGCAAAGATGACCATGGAACTAAAAAGGCGTCTACACATAAGAAGGGAGATAGCAGCTCCGAAGGGGGATTCACCAGGTATGACATCAAGAACAATGACGACTGAGACATTAAAGGCTTTACTAGACACTAAAGATTCAAAAAACGAACACAAATAAACGACGAAATGAAAATGCTCAGAAATCACATATGAGCCGTATAAAATTGAGGCGTCCGGGTGAGGTAACAAAACTGCGCGCACTCTAAGCCCCCTATACGGAAAAAGCGCGTAATGAAGCATTCTGAATTCAAACAACAAACCGTGGCAGAACAAGATAAGAGTGAGGAGACCAACGAAGTGTAATTGTACGAAGTTGCTGACATCGCCAAAAATGCAACTGAAGCATTGTATCAAGAAACCGAAGCAGTAAACCTCTCTCCAAAGAGAACTTTAGAAGATACAAAAGCCGTTGAGCGCGAAAAGTTAATCCAAAAAGCGGAAAGCAGTATGAGAGAATTGAATATGAATGTGACTCACAAAAAGGCATTAGCAACATTGTAAAGGACGTGCTCCTTGAGCTAGAGGATCTCTTAGACCAAATTGGGCATTACCAATGGAGCTGGTTGCAGGCTAAATAAAAGCAGAAGGGCGAAGATAGCTCCACTACTAAATATCGTCAAAAAATGATCTCTACTTCAATTGAAAGAGACCGGGATAAAAGGAGGAAAGAGAAGGCACCTTATTGGCATGATACATCAGACCAGGGGTTCTGGATAGCGCTAAAGAAGAAAGTCACCAAAAAGGGCTACATGATGTCCCGAAAAATAAAGTTCTCACTGATGCCTAACAAAAAGAAGTACATGATGCAGGGCAGAAGAGAAAAAACTACGACGAAGAAGAACCCGTTGGCAGGCACTGCTCGTGCAATCCAAGGATGGCTGATCCTACGCGGATGTGTTGTGGGACATCAGGAGAAGTGTAAAGCCCAAAGACAACAAAACTGCCATGAAAGCAGTGCAACTAATCTGTTCTGGCCACATACTTTGAGCAGAGGTCAATAATAAGGAAGTATTAAGCATTGCAGCCATGAACGTTCTCGGCAAAAGAGCAATTATACCCTCATTTAAATCGATGGAAACGATCAACATCAAGGACATGACTACATCATAGACCTGACCGAGGTAGAGGCTACCAAAAGTGATCCCCTTAGTGTAAGTAGGGTTAAAGCGAGGCTGACACCAGAAAACAACTGGGGACAACGTATGGTAATCATCTAACTGGCTGAGAAGAACGACGAACAACTTCTGAGAAAGGGGAAAGTAAGAATAGAGTGGGTCATCTGCAATGCAGCAATGCCTCTTCACTACTTTAAGGGCCTTGGTTATGGTTACGTAATAAATGGATGCAAAGGACACAATAGAAGCTCCCTATGCTAGAAATTTGGTGACAAGGATATAAAAGAAAAGAATCTAGAAGGGAGGCAAATGCATCTTTTGCAAGGAAGCTGTTTCAAACCTGGATTTGAAACATGTCTTAGTTTTGGGTTCTCTAGCAAGAGACTAGATAACAACTAGCAGCATCAGTCTAGCACTGGGGAAAACCGGATTGAAAGACGATCAGTATTGGGGAAGTACTGGTTGAATCGAAGCCATCCGTAAAGTATCTGGGGTTACTGATCGACTCGAAGACGGGCTTCTCCGAAAAAAAACCAAGCCAACTGCTGAGAAGGCTATTTTGGGCGTATTGGCTCTGAGTCAAGTTATGGCCAGCGTAGGGGGGCCCGGCCCATCAAGAAGGTAACTTTTGATGAGGGCCATAGAGTCGGTGATAGTGTACAGAGTAGAAATATGGAGTGATGCTCTCAGCAAGAAAATGTACCTAAAACACTTGGCACAGGTACAGAGAAGAGGTGCAAGAAGGATTGCATCTTCACATCCGACATTCCCTGGCTCGGCGATGCTAGTCCCCGCAAGCGCCGTACTATTTACCTGCTTCGAAATTAAGACAAGAGGGAGAGAGTTATCCGCGAGGAATGACAACTCCCACTCAATGATTGGCAGCAGCCCTGGGTGAATGGCACGAAAACAAGATGGACTGCACACCGTATCTCTGACCTGAGGCCATGGCTTACTCAAACGCATGGTACGACTGATCTCTACTTGACCAACCTCTTGAGCGCGCACGGGTGTTTTCAGTCTTACTTGCATTATACGTTTTGCGCAGAAGCGGAAGACGATGTCTGCCACAGATTTTAGACCTATAAAAGATGGAACAGGCTACGCCGAGACGCTCACAAAGAAAAAGGAGAGCTCTCCCCAGATAGTCGAATCGAGGATATGCTTGCGAATGGAACTATGTGGCATAATATGGGCAGGCAGTCCTAAAAGATAAAAAGGGCTCACAGCCGGGGATGTTCGGGGTTTGGGATCAGCTTTCTTGCAATTCCTCTCTCCCCTTCTGCTTTAGAGATCTTCCAACTTGAAGGCACCACACGGCGCATTAAAACGAGCCTTTGTCCGAAATAATGTGTTAAACGTTTCCAGACTGTCCTTTCTATATGCTCAATGTCTCATTCTCTATCTATACGCTGATCTTTCATTAGATTAATTGCATAAGTAAATCTGTTCGCTAAGGGCGTGATAACACTTGCATCGGATTGACTTGCTGTCAGGGGCGTAGCGATGGGGGGGTGTGGGGGGGGGTGTTACACCCCCCCAAATATTTTGGAAGTCGGCATTTTCACAATTTCTAATAATATATTACCGAAAATTCAGCCATGAAATATTTCTTTTCAGGAAATTTTTCAACTTTGAACTTCACCTAACTTAATTTTCATTTGTATAGCCTACCAAAACTCAAAATAAGCAATTTTTGTAAGTAATTTCAATTATATACATGAACATAGCTCCTCTACAGTCTTATGCCTCTATGGTAACAACTCATCTGATGGGCCATGTCATATGCATTGAACGAATAATATATCATTTACTCTTCGCTATCTAGAGACTACCGCTAGTCCGTAGGGATGTTTGTGGCGCGGCGTCCATAGAAAGACATATAATTTTTGAGTGCTTCGAAGGTTTGCAACTGAAAGTGAAATGCCTTGAGTATAATCATTTTGCAAATCACACATTTTTAGTATTTTTCTTTTGTAAACTCGATAAACATGTGCAAATTAGTTCTAGGTATAAAAAATAGTGCCTTATTAGACAATAGATTCGATTAAGTGGCTTGGTAGAAGAATAGAGAGGGAAAAGAATAGATCAACAAGGTTAATCATTTTTTGAGACTATTTTCAAGGTAAGTCGTAACTTTAATTTAAAATGAAATCACAACTACACAACTCACTTTTATATCGAATCATTTTAGTAGAAGTAAAACACCAAATCAGTAAATTATTGTTTCAATATAAATGCTGCCTTTTTATTTTGCTGAGATTAAAATTTGATTTTAGTGAAAAAATACTAAATTTTTCTTCGTTTTGAATAAACTTGATAGATATTTACTTTTACGATATTCAAACGCAGCTACTTTGAAAGTAACTTTAATGTTACAATTCTGTAAATTTCATTTTCGTGATAAATGTAATACCTACGCATCTAGTAGAAATCTTTTCACTTAATGCAATGGAAACATTTCTTCATAGGTTTTATAATAATGTCAAAACCACTAAGGAAAAGGATGAAAGTAGAATGTGAAGATTGTGGGAGTCAGTTTGACGATGACTACAAGTCTCGACATGAAATTTCTAAACATAATGGAAAATATGTTAGAGTCAAACATGTCGGAGCTCCATCAAATCCATTCGAAGCCTCTAAAAGAAAAATTGTACCTTCAACAATTCCATCATCAAATAGTCATACTGTAGTTGCTGTTATAGAAGAGAATGTTGCTAAACTACCTGCAGATGATTTAGAGCAGCAATTGGCTGGAGCCAGCAAACCCGTTATTTCAACGACAATTTTTCCTGTGCAACAAAAGATAGGACAACGACCATTTTCACTATCAGCATCCACACGATTACCACCCTCACCTCCAGTGACACTACCGCCATCGTCGCCAGCTTCACCCAAATCTCCTTCACAACTTTCACCGCAACAATCAAATGAAGTACCATTACCTAAAGAAGCTGAGGCTGATCCGACTTGGATCAATTTTTCCGGTAAGGTAGCAGAATTTCTAAGTAACTTTGAAAGAGTAGGTGAACTTTTGAAGAATGTGACAAGTGATGCAGGTCCGAATGTAAAAGCGTTTTTTATCGAAATGATCGATAGTTTGACCCACATCCACGAAGAAAGTGAGGAGTTGCTGCAATTAGCAAAAAAAGAAGAAGAAAAACTGTCATCAAAGACTTTTGATCTGCATATTGTGAGTGAAAGTTTCATAAACCATGATCCTGGAAAAAGGGGGAAAATATCAACCACCAATCAGCGAAGATTTTTAAGTTCGCTATGACCATACCAGCCGAAACTTGCCATTTATCCAGCGAATCCAGATATTCCTACCAATAAACAATGCCGTTTTAATCCAGCATGGTATAATGAGTTCCCATTTTTGGAATATAGTCCTTACAAAGATGCAGCGTATTGCTTCGCTTGTTTTTTGTTTGCCGAGGGAGCTAGAAGGGCTCACGGTAGTAAAGAGTGGACGTCAGTAGGTGTTCGCCAGTGGCATAAAATGAAAAGTAGAGGTCAGAATAAAGAAGGAAAACTAGTTCAGCACTTCACTTCAGAATCTCATCGTGCATCTTTAAGTGACTACTGTAATTTCATCAACGAAGGAACCCATATCAATGTATTCTTAGATAAATCTTTGCGGCAGAATAAAATTAAAGAAGAGCAGGAGAAAGAATATCACTTTAAGGTTCTACAAGTTTTGCTTGATGTAACAAGAACTTTGGGGAGACAAGGGTTGGCTTTTCGTGGTCACGAAGAATCGCCAAAAAATAACAATGGAAATTTTTTACAAATTGTTTCTTTGATTTCGCGACATTGCCCATTGATGAACAAATGGTTAAACGAAATCTCTAAAAGACCACATCATGTAACGTACTTGAGCCCCACTACCCAAAACGAATTCATCGATTTACTGGGAGCTAAAACTCAAGAAGCCATCGTTGCCGAAATTAATGAAGCTGGTATCTTTTCTGTCATGGCTGATACAACTCCTGATTTGTCACACCAAGATCGATTAGCCATCAACATTCGGTATGTGCTCCCAACAAACGATGGACCTGTACCTGTTGAACGCCTTCTCAAGATGGATGTTATTCTAACGAAAAAAACTGGTGAAGAACTGGCAGAAAAAATTGTAGTGCCTCTTCAGTCATTGGGGATTTCAGTGAAAAATATCGTTTTTCAGTCCTACGATTTTGCGGCCAACATGAGTGGAAAATATAATGGCACGCAGAAGAAATTATCTGAAAAATGTTGTAAAAATATTCCCTACGTTCCGTGTGAAGCTCATCGAATCAACGTTTTTGTAGAAACATCTTGCAAACAAAGTGCTCTAATTAATGATTTCTTCAACGTTTTAGAAGCTTTGTATGTTTTTTTCTCAGGAAGTACGAAACGTTTTCAAAATCTTCGGGAAGAGATGAAAAGTATTGAAAATTCATTGCAACTGAAATGTTTATCGAAAACACGCTGGACTGCTAGAGCTGAAACGGTAAAAGCTGTATGGATTTCATTCGAAGGCATTGTACATGCTTTGGAAAAAATAACACAAGGTTCGGAAAATTTTGATACTAAATCACGTTCTATGGCTGCCGGTTTACTCAAAAAAATTCTAGATTTTGATTTCATTTGCTCATTATATTTTTGCAAGAATATAATGTTTAAAGTTAAAAATTTGACAGAAAATTTGGAAGCTAATGAATTAAATGTCATTGATGCTTTATTGTTAATTCAAAGTACTTCAGCGTCACTACAGCAAATAAGCGCTGACGACGACCAAATCAATGCATTGATAGAGAGCTCAGTTTTATTTGCTAGAAAATTGCAGATTTGTCCAGAAAATGATTTTTCAAGGCATCATAAAACTCGCTATGTCTCAAAAAAAATTGATGAGAGTTCAGAAAATGCTTGTCATTTCGAGTTCAAAACATTTTACAGGAAGGAATTTAAAATTGTGCTTCATGTTTTCACATCTGCCATTCATGATCATTTGCATGAATCTTTATCAACGTTAAAACCGATTCAGGAAATTTTTAAAATTCCCGTTCATAGAAATAATGTCACTCTTGAATTGATAAAATCAATTCGACTATTAGAACCAGAATTTTTTAAAACTGAGCCAGAATGTTTGCTTGCTGAGTCACAAATTCTATTTGATTCGTGTGAGAAATGCACAAATTTTGCCGATGTTTCTAAAATTGCATTCAAATTGAGGAGTGCAATACCACTTGCTCATAAAATGATTTGTTTTGTTTTAACTGCTCCTGTAACATCAGCTTCTTGTGAACGTTCATTTAGCAAACTGAAGATAGTTGTCAATCATCTACGGACGACAATGGGAGATGATCGTTTGAATTCTTTGATGTTGCTTTTTTCTTCGAAAGATAAAGTAGATAAACTGAACCTTCGCGAAATTATTGAAAAATGGTCTCTATTGAAACACCGCAGAGTTAAAATATGAATCTTTTATTTAGTATTCGATATAAAGCTACAATACTTTTAATTGTTCAGTGTATTGTTTTTCGTTTTGTATATTTTCATATAAATTGATTTTACTATCAACTATTTAGATGTCTTCATCATTATTTTTTGTTTTCAAAGCGTTCTTCTAGGCAATGAAAGTTAATTTCCTTTCTCGTTATTTCATTTTACATGCAAAACCTATGCAATGTTTTTCAGCAAGTCGGCAAATAAATGAGTGTCACCCCCCCAATTTCATGACCTTCGCGACGCCCCTGCTTGCTGTCAATACAGATGCACACAGGAAGGCGTTCTACGCTTATGTCTGCATTTTACAAATTATGAAACTTTCACCTAATTAAATCCTCATAGCGGGAAACAGGCAAGAAGGCATCCAACGCCTGTGTTCGTTTCCTTAGGTCTCAAGCGTTTCACTCTTTCTCTTATTTATTTTGATAAAATATTTACATTAAAATGGTTTTACCGAAACCGGAAAACATCTGTAGCTACACTCCAAATCTTAACATTTGCTCTTTATTTCATCTGCAGAAAATCTAGAAAACTTACCGAGCTTAGTGTCCGATTCTATTAAATTACAATAAAACGAAGTGAATATATCTATTTAAAAATTTGAATTCTACGCTTTAATAAAAAGTGAATGTAATATAAAATTGTTGTTATAAAATACGATAATGTACTCGTATGTTGATCCCCTCTCTTATATAAATTAAAAAGGTTGTAGTAAACTTTCAAACGTTGGGATTGTATTGAAGCATTCAAAAACGTCGATGTACTTGCCCTTGAGAAATATCAATATTTCATGTAAATGGACCTAGACTTCATTTATTAATGAAAGAAAGTCATTTTCATTAGAACCTTCAAACCTGGATTCATTGACAAATGCAGTCGGCACATCTTCTTCCAGAAAATTGAAAAATAGATAATTTATTACATAAGGACCATGAACAATTGTAACGGCAAGTTGGTCAAACATTTCTTTTTGTCTGTGAAATTTTCTTTCCAAGCGCAAAGGTATCCCAGCACAGCGCCTCAGGCTCAGAATTGACGGCTTCGGGATTCAAAAAGCACCCATTGAAAAACGATGACAAAAGAGGAGAACAAACGATCAATTGATCACCGTCGATCAGACGACCAATTGGCGCCATCATAGAATTCTTTCCTTTTGAATGGACAACCACTTTACCCACCGCCATTATTCACACACTCGTTGGAATCATATGTGAAGGTATGCGTCTGCCAAACCGAAGTCAGTGTGAACCATATTCAGAATCAACATTAGGCTAACCATTGTGATTACGAAGGTAAGGTCTGAAACAAAATTTAAGAAATAAATGCAATTTTTATAGCTGCAAGCATAAATCGATCAGGAAAAGGAAACCTGCAAATAAAATTAAAAAGAAGGTTTGAGCTAAAGTGTAGCCAACCCAGTTACAATATTCTTTAGCGCTTTACAAAATACCTGTAAAACAGATCAGATAATGGAAAACTTTTTATGGTGTCTTCATTATAACTAACTGACAAATAGTAGCATTTACCAAATGCCAGTAAGAAAATTTTATTGGTTGCTCAAAATTTTCTAAAAATCATTACATCCCAACAAGCGGTTACCCTTAAAATGCATTCATTTGGGCGCATCCCATGCAAAACCATTTTCGAGATGATCACCCAAATTCATTTCTTTCTTTTTCATCATCTTATTTTCGGACCATTCCCAAAGCCTTTTGTGCTCAGCGGAAAAAAGGTTGGATTCAAGTTTTAATGCGGATTGTGTGAAGGTGGCGGCTTCACCTCTGTTTATCAATTCACACACTACCAACAAAAGATCAACCTAACAATGGGGGGTTCCGCGTCCTAATTCAAAGTGTCTAAATCGTTTTTCTGTTCATTTTTTCAACAATCCAACCCAAAACCTTATTGGTGAGATGAATGATTAAACGGAGGTCTGTTTAATGATCCTGCTGTTAAATGATTGTCGGAGGAGGTAGGTCTCGGCCGAACCATTGCGTTTGCTCTTCTTTTCATGAATGTATCTTCGGCGGTAAATGAAGAAATCAGATTCCTAGCCGTGTTTAAATGGTAGTTACACATTTTCTATGGGAAAAACAGCAAATGAATGGAATTTCCGCGATAGTAACCACACGAAGCGAAAATCTTCAATGAACATATCTTTGCGGGTGCGTGTTGATTCTGGGAAGGAGTCGACACAAAATATAACGTTAGACAAACTGAAATTATGAATGGGATGAGCAATGGTTTAAAAAAATTGTTTGTTCAGACCGACTTTTGGAGGGTTTGGGCATCTGCAACGATTTTTGATTGGAATGTTTGTCAAAAGTATGTAATGGAACTCGCAAAATATATGTTATTTCGGACAGGTATATAAGTATATTAGTAAGACGCAACAATTCAAGCCTAATACGGAAAATACTCAAAATCAAGGCTATCGGAAATGCCTGCGCGTATGAAATTGAAAGCATTGCTGCGGAATGCTTAAGGTCATGTGGAATCGTTATGATGACTTTATAACGAGCGTACCTACTTTGCAGGTTTATCTTTGGATAGTCAGATAAGATGAATCACAAATTGATAGTAGGCTTCGATTTCATATTGATGCTTTTTAAGGTTAATGATTCTAACACTATAAACGCAGTTTTTGCTAAAGGAATTATTAAGCCTGATGTTTTTCCGGCTACTTACCAATATAAAGGGTGGACCAACCAAAACGCACGATGTTGACTATAAGTAAAACAAGAAGTTTTCAGAGAATATGTTAATATTTTTTATTATGATAGAAGGATCTATGACAATTATGTGTGAAACAAAGTATCGCGCAAATGCTTGCCCTGGCTACAGTGGCATACTTCTATCCGATGGTCCATATTTTCAATGACATTGAGACATAATTGAGGTTCAATGCTAATGTGCTGAGTTATCTCACACCTTTTCTTTTAAATATCCCCAAAGAAAGAAGTCCAACAGTGTCGAATCACATGATCGTGGCGGCCAATTAACATCACCACAACGTGAGATAACACGGCCATTGAATTTCTCGCGCAAAAGAGCCATTGTTTCGTTTGCTGTGTGGCAAGTGGCGCCATCCTGTTGGAGCCACATATCGTCCAGGCCCATAACCTCAATTTCTGGCCACAAGAAGTCCGTTACAATCTCGCAATAGCGAACACCATTCACGGTAACTGCTTGGCCGTCCTCATTTTCGAAGAAGTACGGCCCGATAACGCCGCCAGCCCATAAACCGCACCACACCGTCACTCTTTGTGAATGCATCCGCTTTTCAACAATCACTCGCGGATTCTCATTTGCCCAAATGCGTCTATTCTACTTTCGAAAGAATCCACTGCGGTGAAGATGATTTTCTTTGTAAAGTCACCATTCCCTCCTGTCTGTTCAACCAACCGTTTGGCGTATTGCCGACGCTTGAAATAGTCAGTAGGCTTCAGCTCTCGAGTCAATTGAACTTTGTAAGCGTGTAAATTCAAATTTTTATTCTAATTTTGTATCAATGATGTTCGTGAGATGTTCAATCGTTGGGCACGATGACGAGTCGATGTTGACGGCTCTTCTGCCACACTATCGCGAACAACAGCAATGTTTTCCGCAAAACGAATGGGCAAGCATGCACATGTGATTGCACATTTCCTACAGACCCGGTGTTCAAAGTCTTTCTGCTTCTGACTTCGGATCCAGCGCTGAAACCTGAAACAAATGTGTTTTTAATCGCTCCTGTCATTAATTTCAAAAATTAATTAATTTTTCGCAAAAGTCAGTTTCAAACAATAGCAATATTTTTTTACGAGCCAGTCAAAAGCAAATTTTGATTTTATTGGGAAAACCATCACCGTCGAATTATTCGAGCATTTATCGAATACCTGGAATTAATTTCCTGAAGAAATATCAAAAGTGGAAATACGTTCAAGGGAAGTCGCGGTCTGAGAACATTCCCTCTAGTCTCGCTGCGAAAGCGACGAGATGGAGGAGCCCGATGGCTTCAGCCATCAATCAGGATCATGCCCCTCGCCAATGATGACGGGCGAAAAAAAACTAAAAAGAAGTCACGAGAATAAAGCAGGAAAACCGACAATCCTATCGGTTATCGAAATCGAACAGCTTATCCAAGAAAAAGAGAAAGCTGAAAAAATCGAAAAAGAAAATGAAGAACTCAAGCTTCGAGTTAAATCGTTTGAAGCACTTGTTGGAACGTTAACGTTCAACAAAGATAAAGAAAGCAAGAAAGGCCGACAAGCAAACCCAAAAACCGAAGACAAGAAAATTAAAAAGCCACAGGAAGAAGCTAATCAAGAGGATGTCCTCAGCGCAGGAGGCGCAAACGACAGCAGAAATTATTATGCAGCGCTAGCTGGTCTTGAAGAAACGATGAACGTTGAAGAGGATACATGTAAAACGTCAAAATTAGATAATGATTTCATTGAATATCTTAAAATTAAAAATCGGGAGAAAAAACCAAAAGGTTTGTCTGCTGGTCCGTCCGTTAACATTAATGAAAAAAAAGAAAAAGTCCCACCAATCAATGTGTTTGGGCAAACGGGCAAAGTTATGGTTCGGCTTTTGGCAGCCGAAAATAAACTAAAAGATTTTCAGATAAAAAGAGTCAATGCCGATAAGTTGACAATAAGGACTAAGTCGCTGGTTGATTTCCAGGCAACAAAAAGTGCCTTAAGTTCTGGAGATGTTCCGCATTTCACGTACACCCCGAAAAGCGAAAAGAACCAAACCTTTTTATTGAAGGGTCTGGACTGTGGTGAGGACACAGTCGATCTCCTTCAGGTGCTCCAAGAAGCTGCACCAGAAATACAATTCATTACAGCCAAAAACTTTGCAACGAGAAGATCGATTGTGGAGCGCAAAAACTTGCCTCACTACTTAGTCCAGATTTCCAGCAAAAGTAGTTCGAGTGCCCTGCAGAAAATACGGTACTTGAACTTCCGCGTGGTGAGGTGGGACCGCCTCCAGAAAAGTGAGGTCAACCAGTGCTACAGGTGTCAAAGATTCGAGCATTCGGCTGCCAATTGCGCCATGAAATATAGGTGTGTGAAATGCAAAGACATTCATGCTCCCGGCGAGTGCAAATTGGCTCAGGCGGAGCCAAAAGAAAAACTATATTGTGTGAACTGCGGTGCCTTTGGTCATCCAGCATCATATTGAGGATGCCCCCGGTATCAAGATGCAAAGATTAAAGTCACTCCGAAACAAAGTCAAGCACACTGCAGTGTGATACCTACCAACTTCGTCAAGCTCAGGGTGTCATTTGCACTTGCTGCGAGAGGACCAGCAGACAATGTAAATAAAATAAATAATGTAAGTAGCAATAATGAGCTGCTCCTTAAAATTTATCAGCAACTAAATTCCTTATCGGAGCGAATCGATAAACAAGTTTCGAAAATTAACATTGTTTTTCAGCGTTTAGGGCTTTCAAATGCCTCAAAATAAGTTGTCATCCAGCCACATTCCCACGGATAGGATTCGCCTCATCTCGATCAACGTCAACTCCATTTTTACTTTATATCGGCGTGATTATCTCCTTGAATTCATTGCCAGACAAAAGCCTGACATCGTGCTTCTCACCGAAACCAACCTCAGTTCATGGCACTCTATGAGATTCAAGGATTTTGAGTTCGTAAGAAACGATAGGGTAACAGGTGATGGAGGAGGTGGCACCGGGATATTGGTTCGAAGACCCTATCGTTTCCAAAATATTGAAAAAGTCGAATTCAAAAGCTTTGAATCTCTTGAAGTGTCCGTTATCAAAATCTCACTGCCAGATGGGGATAACCTCTTCGTTATCTCTGCCTATGCAACTGGTGGAACTGTTCTCAAGCTCAAGGAGGAGCTCAATTGCTTGTTCGAAATACTCGAATTGAACACGCTGCATAACTTTTATATTCTTGCTGGTGACCTGAACGCCAAGCATACATCATGGCTGAACGCCACCAATAATCCGAGAGGTGTATTCCTAAAATCGTGGATAACAGAGAACCAAATTGAATACAGATGCAATCTATATGGGTCGGAGTTCCCAACATACCCTAGGACAAATTCATATTTGGACCTCTGCATTGCCGACGCAAGACTCGAATTCAAGTTGTATAGTCCTCAACGGAAACTGCAGGTGCTTCCTTATGATAGCGACCATAACGCAATCGTAATAGAAATCAATCATCAAAGGGATGATTTCTTCCTCATTCCAGTCCAACACGAAAATCATCGTTTGAACTTCAAAAAAACAGACTGGGGAAAGTTTCAAAAGAAGTTTAATCGCGAGTTCCAGAAGCAATGTCCCCCTTCTGATGGTGGCAACTCTTGCTCAATGGTTCCTAATGACAGGAATCTAACTAACGATGAAATAGATGTCTATTTGTCGAAGTTAGAGAAGCTGACGTTGGAAACGATTGAGAAAGTAGTTCCCAAGATTAAACATCGAAACAATATGGAAAGATATGAAACACCAACCATCGCAAGGTTGAAAAGCCTCCTTCTCACACGCGTCACCAATATTTATCGACGATTTTAGGACTACAACCATCCCCCGTTGTCTTTGTTGAAATTACATCTGAAGAATGTCCGGAACTTAATCAGCAATCAATGGGCGGAAAAATGCCCACAGGACCCAGACGGCGTGTTCGCGAAAGTGATTAGCATATTCCGCAAGAAGTCTCGACTGAAGGTATCGAATCTTGAAGTCACTAGTGATGAGATAAATCTTCTCTATAGGCCTGGTATCGAAATTGATAGTACGACTCCGGATAGAAATGGAAACAGGATTATTTGTGAGGAATTGGATAAACTTGCCCTGATTGGAACACATTTTGAATTGGTTCATCTGCCAAACCCTGAGAGAGGGAACGAAATATTTTCAGAGGTCGTTGAAGCAAAAGTTTCCGACTTCAAATCAAGCCTGAACGGCCAATCAATTCATCATTTCAATGAAACCTTAACATCTGACCTCATACCGAGCTTGAATCTTATTGATTATTTTGTCAGCTATGAAGACTTGTGTTTCATATTTCGCAAGATAAACAACAAGAAATCATGTGGTACTGATGGTATTCCAAATGTAGTTCTCCGACATTTGCCGGAGGTTGCTATTAGGAACTATTGCATATTGTTCAACAACATGTTGAGCAATTCATATTTCCCAAATGAGTGGAAAAAGGCTAAGGTATTTCCGATCTTGAAGAAAGGAAAAGAATCTTCATGCCCCAAAAGCTATCGCCCAATCAGCTTGCTGCCTAACATCAGCAAGGTGTTTGAAGTGATACTCAACAGAGCATTAAACGCCCACATTGAGGAAAATGAGTTGATGCCGAATTGCAAATTTGGTTTTCGTGCCAGGCATTCGACCACACATGCAATAACGAAAGTAACCTCAGACATCTGTTGGAAACTAAATGATAGACAATGTGTTGGAGCATGTCTCATTGATATGGAGAAAGCCTTTGATACGGTATGGTTAGATGGACTAATTTTTAAACTCCTTCAGGACAAGTTCCCCAGACACCTTGTCACCATGATGTGTAATATGTTATACGGGAAATCGTTAGTTGTAACTGATGGAAATCTGACAACAATGCGCGAGTTCAAGGTCTTGAATGGTCTACAGCAGGGAACAGCTACTGCGCCTCTGCTCTTCTCAATCTTCATTCGCAAGCTATTGAACGGCTTTGATTTTAACGTCTCGCCAACGCGATCATTGGTAGCGTTTGCTGATGATCTGATCATCTACACGGCAGACCGAAAAGCTACAAAAGTTCAGAGCAATCTCCAAAAAATGTTCAATGATGTACAGCTGTGCACTGACAATTGGCGAATGAAAACCAATGCACAGAAGTGTGAAACAATCTTGTTTCGGACAACGCTGCAGGGGTCAGTCAAGGCCTGAAACGTAATTGGAAGGATTTCCGCATCATGGCTGGTGAGAGTAGTCTAGAACGAGTTCCACATAAATCCTGTGTTCGATACCTCGGTGTTTATCTCGATCAGTATCTGTACTATACTGAACATGTGAAAATCATGCTCAGTAAGGCACTTAAAGTAGTCATGGCCCTTCGAAAACTCTTTCATTCCAGATACATTGATCAAAAGGTCAAAATTATCTGTTACAAGACACTGGTTAGACCAGTTTTGACCTATGGATGTCAGATCTGGTACAACCAGAGTGCTAGTACTATGGAAAAATTAAGAGTTTTCGAAAGGAAATGTCTTCGTGCATGTACTGGTTTGTATAGAAAGCCTGAGACGGATTGGAAACATTATATATCGAATAGAAGATATCTTCATATTGAAACTTCTTCGGAATCATATCGCAAGATCTGTGACTGTGAGTGAAAACCCTTGGATTTCACAGCCGTTCCACCCTACAGACGGGTATATAGTGACTTGCCTCGCTACTGGCTTCATTCCTCCAGAAGCATTCGTGTATTTGGACATGAATCGATTTGTCTTTGATTCTGACGGCGTCCCAGTCATATATCACATATATCGACGGGCCACCGATAAGAAGATAAAATATCCTCCTAATTTGGGTTCACGAGACCAACGATTTCAATGGAGATACTCATTTGCTAGATTCGTTGAAGCTGATCGAGTTTAGACGGCACAATCCAGGTATTGGTGGCTGAATGACAATGTCTAAATTATTCGTGTTTATTTTCAGTTTTTGTGTTTTTTCGTTATTTAGTTTTTGAGTTTCAGCTCATTATTGCTACATTTAGTGTTGTTATATATTTTTGTTAAAAATTAGGTATAGGTTAGGTATATGTAATGTTTACTATATTCCGTTAGAGATAAGATTAAACACTTAAGTTAGGAACATTGTTACAGAATTTTATAGTATAAGATAAAGTTTTTTGATTGTATTTTATTAGAAATAAGTTACAACATATTAGGTGTAGGATCAAAGTTTCACTGTTGTGTTTTAATTATAAATAATTTTAGGATAGTGTTGGTTGGTTTTTTCTCCTTTTCCAATTAAATTTTAAAAATATGTAATAATCGTAATTAATTGAATTTGCTATAGTTTTTATTGATGAAATGAGTTAATGATAACGTACAAATTTAGAGAGCCATTTGTGCCATTAAGTTTTTTGATTGTTATTGTTTGAAATTTGCTTTATATTCTTTTAAAATTTATAACGATTAGTATTAAATAAAGCGCTTTTGACTTTTGACTTTTGACTAGTGACAGTTCATTTAGTGGTACTATTTAAATTCCGGCCCCCGCGGCTAATCAAACCAAATTAAAGACATATGGTTAGCGAGAAGGAAGTCCGATAAGTCCTTTTCCATTTTCTTTACTTATTCTTTGATTGATAAAGTTCGTAGTTCTGGGGTTTAACGACGTAAAATAAAAAAAAAAATTTTCATTTTCCTTGCTTATCTGATTGAAAAGTTATTTATTCTGGGCGTTAAGAGACGTCAAATATAAACTTTGTTTGGAGTATTTAGGGCATAAATGCAATTAGTCGACTATAACTGTTGATTGTTTCAACTTATAATTTTGAGCGGTTGGTGTTAAAGAAACGCACGAATCAAACTGTGTTCGAAGTGTTTGATGTAGTATTCAAGCACTTGCATTAGAAATATGAAACGTCTAAATAATAGTGACCAAATATTGGTAATAGGAGCTAGTGCATTATAGGTCGAATTCGGCCATCAAAGAGAAGGAAATTGTAAGCCGAACGCAATCTGCGGACTTTGACACGTACTCTTCTCAATATAGTATTTTGAAACTACCGCAAGCTGCAAAAAATGGAACGTTTAGTAGCGCAACAAGATTTACTAAACGAGCAACTACATAAAATGTATAACAATTTCCGAAAGGATTCCAAAGCTCATAAAACGTTGGCGTACATAAATAAATTAAAACAACGGGTACAAGAGGTCCGTCGATCATTTATTTAAACGCATGGTCAAATATTCGCATTAGTTCAGGGGAAGATTTGACACCGGGATATTTTACGAAGAATGTGTAGGTTGCCTTCGAAGAGTTCAATTTGAATTTCGAAATCGAGTTAGAGGAGTTGCGTATAAAACATGAATCGCAAGGGATGCAAGACAATCAGAATGCACAAAATCGAGTCTCGAAGGCTTCTGAAGAGACTGACGTTCGACTCCCAAGAATAAATTTATCCAAATTCAGTGGGGGAAACAGTGATTGGACAGCATTCAAGGACCTGTTCACACCGTTTATTCACAGCAAAACAAATATCGCCAAAGTGGAAAATCTGCACTATTTGAAATTTAGTCTTGCAGGAGAAGCTGAGCAGCTACTGAAACATTATTCAGTCACTGACGGCAATTACGATTCGGTATGGAAGCTTCTACTAAAACAGTACGATGACAAACAGGTCCTCCTGAATGTGCAGCTGAAAAGGTTACTAACGTTAAATAAATCTAATGAATCTGCTTCGTCAGTAAAGCTACTACTGGAACGCTTGATTGTGTTCAAGCAATAAACAACCTAAAAATTGACTATAAGTGGGATGCGATGCTGATTCATCTCACAACACAACGTTTGGCAACTGACTCATGCCAAATGTGGGAACAACAGCAAGCCTCTCTTCCTGAACCACAGTCATTTCAAAAGCTGAAGGATTTCATGCAATCTCGGTTCAGAGCGTCGGAAGCTGCTGGAGTGGATAAACAAAGACCAAACAGAACTGTCCATAATGTATTAATAGGTAAGACAGATCAACGATTGAATTGTATCCTCTGCAAGGGTTCACATCATCTCAGACAATGTACAGAGTTTTGGCAAGCCAGTCACTCAATAAAATTTGACACAGTTAAAAGGAATGGCTTATGTCTGGATTGTTTAGAAAAGGGACACTTAGTTGGGCAATGTCCTAGCAAAACTCGATGCTTTCAGTGTATGAAGGCACATCACACGCTACTTCACAGTTCTGAAGCGACAAGCCATACCGACGTCAGCCATCGAACATACATGACACCTGGATACAAAACTCAGGTATCGAATTCTGGAATTTCAAGCTGAAGGATTTCATGCAATCTCGGTTCAGAGCGTCGGAGACTGCTGGAGTGGATAAACAAAGACCAAACAGAACTGTCCATAATGTATTGATAGGTAAGACAGATCAACAATTGAATTGTATCCTCTGCAAGGGTTTAAATCATCTCAGACAATGTACAGAGTTTTGGCAAGCCAGTCAATCAATAAAATTTGACACAGTTAAAAGGAATGGCTTATTGACACAGTTAAAAGGAATGGCTTATGTCTAGATTGTTTAGAAAAGGGACACTTAGTTGGGCAATGTCCTAGCAAAACTCGATGCTTTCAGTGTATGAAGGCACATCACACGCTACTTCACAGTTCTAAAGCTACAAGCCATACCGACGTCAGCCATCGAACATACATGTCACCTGGATACGAAACTCAGGTATCGAATTCTGGAATTTTCAATGGGCAACAACGAATAGCAGCACCTAATGAACAACTCTCAATGCCATTTAAAGACAGCACACAATCACAGATTTTGGATGTGTTCAGAAACCTGTCATCAAATAAATCACCAACAGCCACTATAATGGACACTCCCATTTTGAACAATATGCAAACGGGATGATTAGCGACAGCCTTAGTGAAGGTAGAGACTTCAAACAGAGACATGAAACTCCGTGCTCATTGAGAATGAAATAACACCTCATAAATAACGAACATTTGACCATGGAGGCTATCATCTTAAATAAACTGACTTACTTTATTCCATCACAGACTATTTCTACATCGATTAGAAAACAAATTGAACACCTAGACCTTGCTGATCCTCATTTTAATAGACCCAGCGAAATTGAGTTGCTATTAGGAGCAGACATTTATGCACAAATAATCCTCGGAGGTATTAGAAATTTGAAATAAGGGCCAGTACTCCAATTTAGTAAATTGGGCTGGATAATATCTGGGAAACTTGACATAGTTAACACCCAAATATTACATACATTTGCAATTGAAACAAACCAAAACTTAGAAATCAGCGAAGAATTAAAAAGATTTTGGGAAATTCAAGAAGTCGGAACAAGCCGATATATGACACACGAAGAAGAAGCTTGCGAGCAACACTTTAGAACTCACGTACAAAGGGAGTCAAACGGACGATAACAGGTTCGATTACCTTTCATAAATATGGATTGCCAGCATCAGTTAGGAACCTCTAGAACAAGTGCAGTAACAAGCCTATTGAAATTAAAAAACGTTTTGCCGTGAGCAAAGAACTTCATGCAGAATGCTCAACCGTAATCCAGGAGTACATCAAGTTGGACCACATGAAGGAAGTTCCTTATTGTGAAGAGTCATTTATCGCAGCTAGAAGAAAAATCACCATAGCCAATTTTCTCCCACATCACGCTGTATATAAAGGAAGCACCTCAACCAAATCACGCGTAGTATTTGACGCGTCGAGGAAAACGAGTTCTAGATTGTCACCCAACGGTATTTTATTGACTGGACCATACATTCAAAAGAACATGACGTCAATCATCATCAGATGGAGGTTGAATCAATTTGCAATGATGGCTGACATCACAAAGATGTATCGACAGGTGAACATGCATCCTTAAGATGCGAATTTTCAAAAGATTGTATGGAGGTTTCAGCCGAATGAACCAATCAAAGACTACTGCCTTACAACTGTGACTTTCGGAACCAGTTCTGCCCCGTTTCTTGCAATACGCACGCTAAACCAACTGGCGATGGAAGGAAAAAAAAAATTTCCTGTTGCTAGCGAATCGATATTAAACGAATTTTATGTGGATGATTTGCTATTCGGAGGACACAGCCAACACAAATGCATCATCAAAAGAAATCAATTGACTGAACTACTGAGCTCTGGTGGTTTTCAACTACGAAAATGGATAGCAATTAACAAAAAAAATTTTGCAAGGAGTCCCAACATAGGAAAACGAGGTGAAAGAAGCAATCGACTTCCACATGGATCAAGGTTATAAATCGTTAGGAGTAATGTGGTTCCCATTGACGGATTATTTCACGTATTGATTGAAGATGCATGAACAACTAACGACAACACAAAACGTGCTATTCTATCAGAAGTAGTACGTCTATATGACCCGTAAGGCTGGATAGCACCTATCATAATAGTGGCGAAAATATTACTTCAAAGTCTTTGGTTGTCTGGGCAAGACTGAGCTGGCCCAATACAAAGTCCTCTAAACACAGAATGGATTACTTTGTGGAAGCAGCTACCCGCAATTGCACACATTAAAATAACAAGATGGGTGACATATCAACCAGACGCACTTGTAACTCTCCATGGATTCTGCGACGCTTCTCAATGGGCGTACGCGGCTGCGGTTTACTTAGTCACACAAACAGGTTCAACGGTCACCTCCCATCTTCTTGCAGCCAAAACCAAGGCGGCACCAGTAAAACCAGTGACTCTTCCCCGATTAGAATTGTGTGGAGCACCTGGTTATGGACCGACTCGGAGATCGTTTTAGCTTAGTTGAGAGATCATCCCAATCGATGGTCTATCCTCTTCAGCAATAGAATGGCCAGCATTGTTGAAAACATTGGCAACGTTCCATGGCGTAATGTGCCGTCAAAATACAATCCAGCTAATGTAGCGTCGAGGGGAATTAAACCGCCTGAAAATAAAGATTTACCATCAACTGATATCGAACAACGTAAATGTACGATGGTTAATATTGAAATAAAAAAAGACAATTTTTTGGATGACCTATAGAAAAAATACTCGACACTTACAAGGTTAATAAGAATCACCGCTTATTGTTTTTGTGCGA
Source organism: Odontomyia ornata (assembly GCA_963969285.1). Taxonomy (NCBI): domain Eukaryota; kingdom Metazoa; phylum Arthropoda; class Insecta; order Diptera; family Stratiomyidae; genus Odontomyia; species Odontomyia ornata. Next base: position 385,346,686 of record OZ017739.1, read on the forward strand.
TTAAACCGGGATTGAACCGACCAACCTCTTAAGCATATCTAACGAGCGATGAATGTAAACATACTTTTGAATTCCGGGTCAGACATGCTTAACGAACGGAATGCTCGGCAGAGCTACTAAGTCTTCAAAAAGTGAAACCAGTCGGAAATAAAGGTAAATTTGCTAATCTGAATCCATTTATAGATAAAAGGGGCATCATGAGGGTTGGAGGTCGCTTACAACATGCTCAACTATCCTTCGATGAAAAACATCCAATATGCTTACCTCAGAATGGAAAATTTACTGAACTAATTCTAAATCAGATACACCAATCGACAATGCATGGACAAACGCAGTTAATGCTAAATAGTTTAAGGTAAAAATTTTGGCTAATCGACGTACGCAAACAAATTAAAAAATTCATACACCGATGTGTCCGTTGTTTTTGTGCTAACGCAAAGGGTTTGACGCAACTAATGGGAGATCTGCCAGAAGCTCAAGTAACTATATCACGCCCGTTCACACACACAGATATCGATTTCTGTGGCCCAAAGATCGCCGTGGAAGAGGATGCAAAATGTCAAAGGGCTGTGTGGCAATATTTATCTGCCTGGTTGTGAAGGCTATACATATACATAGAAGTCGTTAGTGATCTTTCCACATTAACATTTCTAGCAACGCTACATAGATTCATGGCGAGAAGAGGAGTTTGCAAACACATTTATTCTGATTGTGGGACAAATTTTGTTGGAGCAGCTGCTGAACTAAAAATTATGATGAAAATAAATGCTGATGCGGCTGAGACCTTAGCGAATGATGAAGTAAAGCGACATTTTAATCCACCATCTTCCCCTCATTTTGGTGGGCTCTGGGAAGCTGGAGTGCGTTCAATTAAATTGCACTTACGACGAATATTAGGCAACGTACCATTAACGTATGAAGAGCTTTCTACAGTGTTAGTTAAGATAGAAGGTTGCCTTAACTCTCGTCCTTTATGCCCTCTAATTGACGACTGTAGCGATATCATAGCATTGACTCCAGACCATTTTCTCATCGGTGATATTATGGCAGTACCACCTGAAAAGGAATTTGAAACGGCCAATATCAATCACTTAAACCGATGGAACTGACCCAAAAACTTACTCAAGATTTTTGGAAGCGATAGCGAAAAGAATACCTGGGTCATCGCCAACGTCGGCCAAAATGTTTATTCAAAGAAACCAACGTGGCAGTTGGTGATTTATGTATCTAAAAGGATGAGAAGCTGCCATCCTACCGATGGCCTCTAGCTCGGATTACGCAAGCACATCTGAGTCCCGATGCAATAGTACGTGTTGTTACGGTTTGAGTAACTGGCAAAACATGCAAACGATCCATCACAAAAATAGCACTGCTGCATATACAAAGAACGACACCATCACCATACACATCATAGACAAACATTCCAATTTATCACTTCCTTGTTTCCCAGCCTTTTCCATCAATTTCCCACTTTTTCAGAACAGACTTGCCGTAACCATTACGAAACTAAAGCTTGATGACAGTGTTGGTGGATACAAGGTATTAGGTGGGATAACTTCACCACGCCAATGCATCGAACTACCGATCAAACTTGAAAGAACGCTGAAAACCAAACATCCGAGCCTAATTGACATCAAAGGTATATCAAATAATAAAACCATCAAACTAATGCTTCCATTTGCAGAAACTACAGTTAAGAGTAAACGCTGCTGAGAGTTTTCAAAAAACTCCTCATCAAATAAAGGCACAAAGAATCGCTTTTTTTTTATTTAAAATGAAAAAAAATTATCTGATGGCTGTGCGGCTTCACCATAATTTGATGTCCCTTGCTTATATTATTGACTGCCAATCAACGTTGACAGACGTTTAGGATATCTGATTGTCAACGATAACTGAAGATCACGGTGATGATTTTATCAGAAATGATATGTTGTGAATTTCGAAGTTACAATATTGTCACTTTGAAATTCACAGATAGCGAATGAGAAAGTACCGAATTCCTTTGTTTTTGGAGATTGCGGAGCAATGAAAAATCTGAACATATTATTCATTAGTTATTTCAACGTGAAAGTGAACAGCCGAAAGCAAACGTATTAAAATTGAAGTTAAATTTGAAATTAGAAATCAACAATTTGTTATCAAGTATAAAGTGTAAAATAATAAATAGTGAAATAAAGTAATAGTTTTTCATTAAATTCGTAAAGCATTTATATCCGGAACACCCGGTTTGCGGAAATTTGCGCGCAATTCTTCCGATTGTGGATACATTTGGTCGATTATGCCGACCAAAAAAATCACGAAGTGCACGAAATGCATTTTGATTTAAACACCGATTTTTGTACAAGGCTTCAACAACCTTAACGCACTGCTCAATTATGCACCTCTCCATGGCTGAATTTGTCAAACAATGAAATGTCAAATCAAGTTGGGTGAAAAACTTGACGCTAATGTTTGACTTACAATGAACATCGTGCATTATGTTTGGACCACCCTTTATAATAGTTTACAATATAGAATTAATAGCATCAGGAGTGAACAATTCAACAGTAAAAGCAGAGTGATGAACTGAATTAGAAAACAGAAGCTCCTTGTCATCAGTTGAACTGACCACCACCTCGTCGTAAGCGTTAGAAAAAATAGGGTCTAGCCATCTGCCATTTTGGTTGGCTATAGTAACTACGAGCACTTGCTGAAAATCGTTATTATAAAAGGTGCTAATGAGATTGAAATCATTGCTTTCTAGGAGATTGATAAAAAGAAGAAGACCGTCTTCTTCATCCGCCACAAATACAAGGTGAAGAGCCTCAAGACCGATTGGAAGACCTTCTCTTTGAATCGTGATTCTTAGACTTTTTATCGTTTTACCATCTATGGAAGTGGTTTCTGGTGCCTTGTGCATATATAAAAGGTAAAGCCGAATGGATTCATAAACTTTATTATCTCTAAGTGGAGATATTAGATATCTCATTTCCAGGTCAGCACCCGAAACCATAGTGGCCTTCACTGTAGGTGGCTCTCGTGAGTGTAAAAAGGCTTGGTTGGCGTTGCATGGGGAAAGTGATATGGGCTGTAAAATTAATTCTGATGAAATTGGCATTAAGTCTTTTTCCGCACGAAGTTGTTGTAAGTACTCTATATAGAATTTGAATAGGAAGCTGCTTCTAGTTTTTGTGTAGAAGGTGCCTCAGAGTCTAAGACTGCTTCCAGTTAATTACCACTAACATTGTGTAGTTTTGGGTTAACAAACAAAGTGTTATAGTCATTCAAGCGTTTACAAGAAAACGGGGTTTTAGATTCAAGATTTATGATAGTAGTAGATAGTAAATTCTTAGTAATAGGAACGGGTTTAGATACATTCTTCGAGCGTTTTATTTTTCTGATATCCTTGGATCCAGAACTCGCAAGTTTACCAATCTATTAATTGAAAGTCATGCCGTTCAAGGAACAAACGGTATTGTTCTTCTTAAAATCTTTGAAGAGCCAGGCATATCGCATTGGAATAAAAACCTTGAGTCCACGTCTTTGCTGATTGCAGAAGGGTACCTCCTGAACATTGCTTCCTCTGATAAGAAGGGTATCTCCAAATGTTTTTCGGTCTCCGGCCTCATTACAAATCTTGACCCTTGTTCTTACCAAGCTCGTCGCAGCCTTAAAAGTAATCCACTTTTATTGAGCAGCGTGTTTGTATTGGTAATATCAGGAGTTATGGTTCGCGGCCAATAATTTTAATGTTCCGGGAAAGTGAAAACGCACCATCTTTTAAATTAAATTAAAAAAGTTTATTGACAAAAAATGCACAATCATTAATTTAACAATTTCACTATTTTGGGTTTCAATTTGTCTATAAATTTTTAATTCAACTGTCTTCACTAACAATCGCTTCACTCACTTCACTTATCAATCAATGTCGCCTTTACTTCGCGCTCCACTATATCGCAGTATTACCATCACGGTTTTACTATCGCAGTTTTACTATCGCGGTCGTAATAATCAACCCATTCATTCAGCTCGGCTTTATATAGGGTCTCTAGTCATTCAATTCATTTCTCGTACATTGGCAAACTACCTGGAGTATTCTGTGTGCGCAGTGACGTCACTTTCAGATGTTGATAATGCTTGGTGGGTTCTGGTGCTTTCGAGTACATTCATTTTGTTGATCATGAGGTTCTTAGTGGTTGTGAAAACAATTGTAACAGTATGTTTATATCCTGAAGCAAACTTATCATATTAGTTTGTGTGGCCTCGATATCGTCCCACGGAAGTCCTTTGAGTGGCATTTTAAATTTTGAAAATAGCCAAAACAGCAATTGCCAAGATATCTTTAGCTGTTTTGCAGCGAAAATTTTTCTGCTCAGCCGTAGGCAAATGCGACTAATGCAAAAAATAATACGCACAACTGCCGCATGCTAGAAGTTTGTGAGAAATTACTGTTTACATGGATGCCCGCAGAGGACGCTAGAACCTTCCACCGGGGGATGTAAACACAGATTGAATACTTTTCGGCCAGATCTCGTGTCTTACATGAAATCTTAACAACTTTCGGTTATTGTTTATCGGCTTTCCTCTGAGGTTATTTTCAATCATGAAAGTAATTATAGTAGGAAAATGATATCTTACCGTTTCAAAAATTTGCATCTACAATGTAACACTTTCGTTCGCGAAAATTGCTTCATAATCAGTTGTTCCCCTTTTCTCATAAGCTTATAATTCTAATGAAACCACTTCACTCATCGATCAAAAGCTATTCGTTAACTTTACGTGATAAGCATAACTTACCTATTTTCATAATTCAAGCACATACTCAAACGCTAACATTGTTTGTATACATGATCTATTTAGTAGTTAAGATACTCTTCTATGAAGCCCCATCATCAATCCGAAGTACTACTTAAGATAAGTGGAAGTAGTCTCACGACATTGTGGCAAAAACTGTCCACTTGTAAGAGGTAATTCCATTATAAATCAATTGATCACCAACCAGTGACGTCATAGAACATATTACGAAACCATCCAAGCGGGTAGGCTGAAAGAACCTTTTCCAAAATCGTCTGAACAATTCAGTTCCCATACCCATACCGTTCCATTGTTGAATATGCAAATTGCATGCAATTTTTATCTGTTTTTGTTTTGCACTTTCAAAAAGATTGGTCAAAGCTTTAGGCGATCACTCTGTGTCTGCAGATAAAAAATGAGTAACTGATTCAAGGGTAATTAACGATGATGCAGGATGTTCGTATCATTCCGGACCGCAGTGATATTTATTATGGCCACTGTCCTCAACTTGGCGCATAATTATTGCAAAAAGGAAGAAGAAAATATCCACAAAATACCAAAGTTAGGATCATCGACAACAATTATCAGACTATTTTTGCAGACTCAATTAAGGCCATTTGAAGGAATAAATCAGCAAATGACAGATCCTTGGGGCGATAGTCATTCATCAGTTTCAAGTATGTTGGAGACTGTGGTGAGCGATGATCATTGAACGTGATCCATGATCTGCAAACCAGTTTTCATACGTGTGTTATCGATGCAGAAAGTTTAATTTAAGTTGCGGGTGCGGTTAACATGTACATAGGATTACAGTAAAGTAGATACACTATATAATAATTAAATCGTATGGGAAATAACATGAATGTTCAAATATCTACAATGATAAAATGAATATCTTGTTACATATCTACTCGAAATTTTGCATATTCGCAATTGTAAACTACTATAATTAAAAAATATTGAAATTAGCTCCTGATCAATTCAATATTCAAAGTAGTAGTTTCGGACTTTAGTAGTCTTGTCAATATTAAGCCACTTACCGTTTGCGTTATAAGTTTCCCATAACGGTAACTTTCAAACATTTTCTGAGCAATTATCATTTGGAATTAGTGCAGACCTAAGCTTAAATTCGATTTGTCCGGTTATCCGTTGTTCTATTTAATATTCCTAACTAGAAATCTCTTTAGGGATGCCTAGATGGGCATAGGAGACTAATGTGCAAAGGGGAGAGTAGGTTAATGGTACGCATCGTTTTTTTTTTTCAAATAAAGCAAGCAAGGTAGGATGCTCCAGTAAGTACTGCAGCCAAGCGGGAGTATTGGAAAATGACATGCGACTGCATGGTTTTTAACACTGTTACTTTTGAGGTTATGTGAGGCTAAAGGTTGAACGTTGTGTTATTTTTGTGCCAGGGAAAATAGCAAGCCAAGGTTAGAACTTTAGTTTACTCAGGTAGGACTCACCTAGTATTACAATTAATGGTAGGATTTGTGTTGAGTGCCTGGCACCCCTGAGCACCCATCACGGCCTGATCCGGCAACATCAACGCTTCAATCGACTTACATAGTTATTTAAGGCTAATTAGCACTTTAATAATTAGCCCATTCGTAATTAATTTGATTTATTTGATTGATTTATCAATTGATCGATCATTTTAATTCAATTCACCAAATTCAAATTCAATGCGCCACAAAGCGAAAATACTTTAAGTTTCGAGTACCACCATTTTAATCAATCGAGTAACCCGTTTTTCATTTATTTCTTAATTTGTCAAAACTTTGAAATAAAAAGCTACTCATTGTTCAATTGTTGGTTGGTCTGTATCATAGCTGCCGAACGTTTATTAAAAGATGTACTAGACAAAAATAATAAAATCAAAGTTTGGGAGAAAAGAGTCCCGGCGCAAACATTTGGAGGCCCTGGCGAGATGCACTTGATATTGACGCGTGTTTTTGGTTCGTGGCCAATAATTTAATGTTCCGGGAAAGTGAACACGCAATGTCTTTTAAATTAAATTAAAAGAGTTTATTTAATTTGTCAAAAATGACCAATCACTTCACTAACAATTTAACAACTTTAATTTTCACTATTAAAGTTCGACCTTCCACTTGTCCATAAATTTCTATCGCAATTGTCTACTAAAATCACTTCACACTCAAACAATCAATATCGCCTGTACTTCGCGTATCGCAGTTTTCTATCGCGGTTGTAATGAATGATCCCCCCATTCATTCAGATCGCCTTTATATAGGGTCTCTAATCATTCAACTCAGTTCTCGTACTTTGGTGAATAAGCGGGAACATTCCAGCATGAATCAATGGGCAGTGACTCACTTTCAGATGTTGATAATGCTTGTTGGGGTCTCGTGGTTTCGAGTAAATTCATTTGTTGATGTTCTTAATGATTGTGAAAAGAATTGCGACAGTAGCTCGCAGAATTATTTGTACATGTAACACTGCCCCCACCTCAGTTCTTTTCGCTATTTGTAGTCAATTCTCCCTGGGTGTAATATGGGGCAAGACGGTCCAGATGCACGATTTTCATTTTAGCTCTCGGCTTACGATGTTCCTGTATTCGGTATACGACGTCGTTGATTCGCTTTGCAACTCGGTATGGTCCCTCCCAACTATGTTGCAACTTTGGAGACCTACCCTTTCGCCGTTGCGGGTTGTATAGCCATACCAAGTCATCTTGCTGGAAGCCAGTAGAATTTGCCTTGAGATCATACCTGGTCTTTATGCGGTCAGTAACCGATTCGAGGTGATTTCGCACTGTTCGATGTATCTGGTTCAATCGTTGCCTTAGATCACTTGCGTACTCCGAGATCGTTTGGGGTTTCTCTGGAGGTGTTCCGAACTTCGGCTGGCAGACGAATAGCCTTTCCAAAAATGACTTTGGCTGGGGCTTGGCCCGTCGATGCATGTTCGGCAGCTCTGTATGCCATCAAAAATAGTGGGATATGTCGGTCCCAGTCCCTTTTGTTCTCGTCAACCATCTTGGCCAGATGTTTATGGTCTTTCAACAAGTTCAAACGCGAGAGAACGATAAGAAAAGTATTTATTATTTACAGATTATTAAATGGTTACTATATAATCGATACACGTTAGGATAAAAATTAATTCGAATGTCGTTTTGATGTCTGGTTGTCGTTTCGATGTCGTTCCTACGATCGCTCTAGGTGAAATGATTAGCGTCTCGTCGACGCGATAACAAAAATTCCTAACTCCGTGCATGCATTCATACCACATTTGCTGAGCATGCACACGCGCAGCGATAACAAGATTCCCAACTCCGTGCTTGCATCCATATCACATTTGCTGAGCATGCAAATGTATCAAATGATTGTATCGACGCGATACAATCTCCGTCAGAGCGTTCCTCATCGCAGCACAATCGCTGACCACGCACAAGCGCAACCAGCAGACATGCTGAGTGGATCTTTGGTCATGTAACCCATATCGTATGATTATCGCGGTGGCTGAAGCATCGGGACAATGTTGCACACTACTATTGCATGCATGCAATGCATGCGTTGTGTTGTCGCCACACTACTCCCCTCGCAGTGGCTTGGCCACGATACTTTATTGGAAGCGTACGGGTGGCCGGATCTTACGTCCACTGCGTGTGGTTGTTGTTGGTTCGCTAATGAGGGGCCTCGCCTTTGAAGTAGGTTCTGGCGTGAGGAATGCGGGTTTGAGCCTGTCGATCGAAATTGAGGCGGGGTGTCCATTAATGTCGATGCGGAAATACTTGTCCTTTCTGCTTAGGACCGGGTATGGGCCGTCGTATGGTGGTGTGAGCGATGATTTTACCTTGTCGTTGCGTACAAAGACGTGTGAGCTGCTGCCTAGCGTTCGGTGTATGAAAGTTTGGGTGGTGGTGTGGTGTGCCGTGTCTCGAGGTCGCAGTTTCGTCATGCGTGACCTGAGATCACGCAAGAAGTCCGTTTCGTTGGTTTTGGACTGCGATGCGGTGAAGAACTCCCCCGGAAGCCGTAGGCTGGTGCCGTAGACCAAGTCTGCGGGTGTGGCGTTAATATCCTCTTTTAATGCGGCGCGCAGTCCTAGGAGCACAAAAGGTAGCACCTTCGTCCATTCGGCTGTATCGTAGCAGCGGATGGCGGCCTTGACTGTGCGATGCCATCTCTCAATGATCCCGTTGGCGGCAGGATGGTATGGGGTTGTCCGCAGGTGGTTGATTCCCAGAATACGGGTCAGCTCGGCGAAGATTTGGCTCTCGAACTGGCGTCCCAGGTCGGTAGTTACTCTTGCCGGCACTCCGAAGCGGCTTATCCATGCATTGATAAGCGCCTCGGCGACTGTTGTTGCGGTGATATTCTGGAGCGGAACGGCTTCTGGCCAACGTGTGAACCTGTCAATGATGGTTAGGCAATAACGGTAACCATCGTTCGGTGATAGTGGTCCGATGAGGTCGATGTTAATATGCTCGAACCTGGTGTCCGGCTAGGTGTATCGTTGGAGCGGTGACTTGACGTGACGTCCGATCTTGTTGCGCTGGCAGGCCGTGCAGCTTCGTACGAAATCATTAATCTCCTTATTCATGGCCGGCCAGAAGAAGCGGTCGGTGATGAGTCGTCTAGTCGCTCGTATGCCTGGGTGTGCTAGGCCATGCATCGTCTGCATGATTGTTTGCCTAAGCTGCTGCGGTACGTAGGGTCGAACCTTGTTTTCGGTGACTATGCAGTGGAGTGGCGTGTCGGAAGTAGCAAGCTCCTGCTTCTTCCACTTGAGTTTGTCCGTCTGGTCCTCCAGCAAAGCCTTGAGCTGTGGATCGGTTTGTTGAGCTGAAGCGAGAGAAAGGATGTCGGTCGTTGAAACTGTACTCACCCGAGACAAGTAATCCGCGACGGAGTTATTCCGGCCCGGAATGTGGCGGATGTCGACTGTGAACTGGGAGATAAAATCCAGCTGACGTTGTTGCCTCGGTGATGCCTTCCCCGGTCGTTGCTGGAACGCAAACTGTAATGGCTTGTGGTCGGAGAAGACTGTGAAGACTCTGCCCTCCAACATGTACCGGAAGTGCTTGATGGCTTCGTGAATCGCTAGCAACTCTCGGTCGTAGGTGCTGTAGCGTCGCTGGGTGTCGTTCAGCTTGCGTGAGAAAAATCCCAGAGGCTCTGTTCCAGTGCTCGTTGTCTGGTGCAGGACAGCTCCGAGTCCATCGTCCGATGCGTCCACTGTTAGGGACCATGTGGCTGTTGGATCAGGATGCGCCAGTGACGGAACCTTGGTTAGTTCCGACTTGCACCTCTCGAATGCTGCCGATGCCTCGTCGGTCCATTGAAGCTCCGTTTTGTCGCGTTTTCTGTTTCCCTCTATCAGCTGTTGGAGCGGGCGTTGGGTTTGAGCGGCATGCGGTAGGAACCTCCTGTAGAAGTTAATCATTCCTAAGAATGACTTTAGCTGCAGTGCTGTCCTGGGCTTCGGAATAGCGGATATGCCTTGCGTCTTCTCAGGCAAAGGTTTCAATCCGTCAGTTGAAATCGTGTGCCCCAAAAATTGAATCTCGTCCTGTCCAAATTGGCACTTATCCTTGTTGATTGCAAGTCCGTATTGGCGTAGACGGCTCAGCACCTCCGACACATGCTGTTGGTGTATCTGCGGGTCCGGTGAAAACACCAATATGTCGTCTATGTAGACGAATACATTACTGAGTCCCCTTAGCACCTCGTGCATGAAGCGTTGGAAGGTCTGGCCCGCGTTGCATAGGCCAAAGGTCATGTAGATGAACTCATACAATCCAAATGGCGTGATAATCGCCGTCTTCGGGACATCACTCGGCTCGACTGGAATCTGATGAAACGCCTTCTGTAGATCGATCACAGTAAAGACCTTCATCCCGTGCAAAGCAGCAGTGCAGTCCTGCAGGAATCCGATTGGATATCGGTCCGGAACGGTGCATGCGTTGAGGGCTCGGTAGTCTCCGCATGGACGCCAGTCTCCGTTGGCTTTACGTACCATATGAAGAGGACTGCTCCATGCACTCTTGGATGGTCGACAGATTCCCAGTTGTATCATGTTGTCGAACTCGGCTTTCGCAGCGGCGAGTTTGTCGGGCGGGAGTCGGCGTGCCTTCGCGTTGACTGGAGGGCCTTTTGTCACAATGTGATGCGTCGTCGTGCACTTAACGTTGCGGCGAGGTGCTGTTGATGTGACTTCGGGATAGTCTGCCAGAATTGCAGCGTATTCACTGGCGATTGTCGCGGATGTCGATGGTTGTGTCAGTGGTTGGTTCGTTGGTGTGGCCTTCACCTCAGCTGCGTTCGCAATTTGTCGCTCGGTGAGTTTTCGTCCTCTGATGTCCACGAGTAGTCCATGATGCTCGAGCAGATCAGCTCAGATGATTGGGGAGCTGACGTCCGCTATGATAAAAGTCCACGTAACAGGCCTCGGAAGGCCGAGATTTAAAGTCAGCTTCCTCTTCCCGTAGGTGCGAATAGCAGAACCGTTAGCAGCTAATAAGCGGGTGCCAGACTCTGGGTTGCTTCGATCTCGGATGGTAGGTGGGATCACGGATACGTCTGCGCCGGTGTCGATCAAAAGCGCGCCAGTGCCATTGTTATCGCGGATGTATAAGCGATGCACTGATCGCGCGCCGGCCAGTTTTTGCGGAGAGGACGGTTTTAGTTTTTTTGCTGTTTGCCGAACTTGCATGGCGGTCGGCATTTCGTGGCGTCTGATCCGTAATGGGCGTGGTACCAGCAAGCTTCGGTTGGAGGTTTGGGCGACTGTGGGCGTGATTGCGATGGTAATCGTGGTTTCCCTGCATTACCGGCACATGGGCACGTGCACTCGGTCCTTTGTGCAATGCTCCTGTGGTCTTCGTCGATTCGGCGTGCCAGCCTCACAACTTCCGCCGTCAGTTTGGAGAGCTCTGACAGGATTCTCGTTGTTGGCAGAGTGGCTTCCGCAGAGTCGTGATTCGAGATTGATCCGATGGTGTAAGGCTTGGACCCTTTCGTCACTTCGTGGACCCTATCGGCAATCGTTGCTAGATTCTGCAGCGAGGCGTCGTTTGCTGACAGAATGCTGCGTAACGTGATGTCCAGTCTATTAAGCCACATCTGTTTTAGCGTCTCCTCCGAAATGCTGTCAGCGGCGAGAGTTCGCATTTGGTTCAGCAGCTGTGATGGTCGCTGATCGCCCAATTCAACCTCCGACAACAGTTTCTGAACACGCTGCTGGGCGGACTCCGCGAAGGCTCTAATAATCTCTCGCTTGAGGTTGTCGTACTTTCCTTCCGCTGGTGGCTTGGACACGGCACTCCGCACTTGCTTCACGACTCTGATGTCTAGGCTGGCGACGATCAGCTGGAAGCGCGTTGTGTCTCCCGTTATGCGGCTCGCCCCAAAGTACGCCTCGATTTGCTCGAACCAAAGTTCGACGTCCTCCTCCCAGAACGGCGGAATCCGGAAGGTGGCATTTCTCACACCGCTTATCTCGCCGGCTTCGGGGTCCGCTCCATCGTGCGTGGCTGCCGGGATGTTGTTCTTGTCTTCGTTCGACATTTTAACTGTTATGGTCGAGCTTGGGGGGTATTCGCTTGCGCGCGCCGCTTTACGCCGCGGACGTGGTCCCTGTACAATATGTACACTAGGGATGCGATGTTTACGATGAGCACGCACAATAGTGTCACCTCAAGACGGTCACTTTGCACCGCGAGCGCCGAATTTATCACTAAGGTGTTCGTAACTTCACCCGTCACCTCTTTCACCGGCTTATTTCCCATTCACGCTGACGTGGGAAAACGAGCACTACACACGTGAGATTGGCAGTTCTGTAGCGTCGGGCGCTATGTTCCACTCGCGGGAGGCAGGATCGCCAGTTATGGCCCTTCAACAAGTTCAAACGCGAGAGAACGATAAGAAAAGTATTTATTATTTACAGATTATTAAATGGTTACTATATAATCGATACACGTTAGGATAAAAATTAATTCGAATGTCGTTTTGATGTCTGGTTGTCGTTTCGATGTCGTTCCTACGATCGCTCTAGGTGAAATGATTAGCGTCTCGTCGACGCGATAACAAAAAATCCTAACTCCGTGCATGCATTCATACCACATTTGCTGAGCATGCACACGCGCAGCGATAACAAGATTCCCAACTCCGTGCTTGCATCCATATCACATTTGCTGAGCATGCAAATGTATCAAATGATTGTATCGACGCGATACAATCTCCGTCAGAGCGTTCCTCATCGCAGCACAATCGCTGACCACGCACAAGCGCAACCAGCAGACATGCTGAGTGGATCTTTGGTCATGTAACCCATATCGTATGATTATCGCGGTGGCTGAAGCATCGGGACAATGTTGCACACTACTATTGCATGCATGCAATGCATGCGTTGTGTTGTCGCCACATGTTTATTGAGCGTACCGTTGAACCGTTCGACCATTCCATCGGATTGGGGATGCAGCGGTGTTGTCCTCGTTTTCCGTATTCCCAGTAATTCACACATTTCGCCAAAAACTAGTGACTCAAAGTTTCGGCCTTGATCTGAATGTAATTCGCAAGGTACGCCGTACCTACTGACCCAATTTAACACTAGCTGTTCAGCTACGGTAGTTGCTTCCTTGTTGGGAATGGGATAGACCTCGGGCCACTTGCTGAAATAATCGGCTACAACCAGCGTGTATCGATTTCCCCAATCGGATTCAGGAAAGGGTCCTGCGATGTCAACAGCAATCTTTTCGAATGGAACGCCTACGTTATAGGTTTGCATTTGTCCTCTCAGTCGTCGCTTTGGGCCTTTGACGGAAGCGCAAATTGTGCATCTGCGACACCAGTCCTCTACGTCTTCTCGAGCGTGGAGCCAGTAGAACTTTTCCCGCAATTTCGCTAAGGTCTTGTTAACACCAAGGTGGCCTCCCGAGGATCCTTCATGCATTTCCTTTACCACATCGTGGATTCGGCTTTTGGGTAGTATAGTTTGCATCCTATAGGAGCTGCCATCCGCCGTTTCCCATTTCCGCTTGAGTACGCCACCCTCCACCTGAAGGGAGTTCCATTGTGCCCAATAGCTTTTCAGGGTTGCGCACTGCGTTGAAACGTCCTTCCACTCAGGTCGCCCAGTTGTCTCCTTCTATACGAGCAATGGTCCGATATCTTCATCGGCTAACTGGGCTTTTCGAATCTCCTCCGCTGACCAACCTTCATCGAATTCGGCCGTTATCACTCGCAGATCAACGGGCGGCTCCTTTTCCACAATCCGCCGGCAATGCTTGCAGTTAGCTGGACATGGATGACGAAATACGGCATCAGCATTTCCATGAACTCTGCCCTTGTGAAGTAGTTGGGGCCCCACTAGGTCTGGTCGGATCGTCGATCGGGTTGCGCAAGTGTCGTTTGTTGTGGTGCAATGTTCTTCATCAACTTGACCAGGGAGGCATAAGTCTGCTTCTCCACGATGTTGCCTTGCCACGGTGATGGGGGTGCTGGGGATGTCGATCCTCCTAGCCGACGTCCGTCGCATGAAGTTGGCCCTTTCAGTTTGATGGGGTTCTATCCTAGGCTCCTGACACGGTCTGGTTCTCCACCATTCTGGACAATAGCTCCGTTTTCTTTGCTTCTTGCAGTCTCTTTGCAGGTGCCCCTTCTCTCCACAATCCCAGCATCTAGGCGCACCATTCACCTGCGGTTCTCACTCATTTTCCACGCGCTTACACCTGCACTCGTCTGCCACTACTTCACAGACCCAGGCAGTGGTACGAGTCGCATTTTTCGCTGCCTCAAAGTTCAGACTATAAACCGATGCGTCCTTAACCCTTTGCTTTTGAGCTAAACGCACGGCTTGTTGCAATCCCTTGTCATTTAAGGCGCTGATGAATGCTTCCGTTGCTACGTCATCTCGATGTTCTGGGTCGTACGCTGGGTAAGCCAAAAGTGCCAGTCGCTCAATGTCGTGTACTAGCTGCTGCAAGGTTTCGCCAGACTTCTGCATCCGATGTCGTAGCTGTGCCCGGTAAATCTGCTTCAGATGACCGTCTTCATAACGCATGTCCAGTGCATTCATTATAGCAGCCGGGTTTGAATGCAACTCAACGGGGATAGTCTGCAAAAGCTCGGCAGCTGGGCCTCTTAGAGCAAGAATTAATGCAGTTGCTCGTTCCTGCTCATTCCAGTGATTCGCCCTTGCGGCAGCTTCAAACTGGATTTTTAGATACTCCAGACCGTTTTCCCATCGAATATTGGTGCTTGCACATTTCTGCATGTGCTTTGCGCTGCGGTTATAAGCAAGTCTGGTGAGGAGGTTACTACTGCCTTTACTACTTCCAATTCCTTTTTCATTTTTTTCCATCTCATGGTTCATTCTCTCCTCGACTTGATAAATTTTTTCTTCGACGCATTTAATTTGCTGGTTCAGACTACTGAGCTCCGCCTTTATTTCGGTTGACTGTTTTTGCAAATGCGCCTTGATTTCGATCCCTTGTTGGTCCATTTTTGCTGATTGTTCATTTAGCTTCGCAGTTAAATTAGATGACTGTACACTTAGCTTCGCAGTTAAATTAGATGACTGTTCACTTAGCTTCGCAGTTAAACTGGATGACTGTTCATCTAGCTTTGCAGTCAGACTGGATGACATCAGCATGAACATTTGCATTAGTGCATTTTCTGGCTCCTTTGATTTTGGTGTTTCTACTTCTCCACCTTCTGCGCCTTTTTCCGCATCTGAGAGCTCACCTGAATCCGGATTCACGCCTTCCGACTCGATCGCGTTTCGCAAGCGTGCAATCAGTATGGCCTTTGTACCTTGTGTGGCCAGATTCCGCTGTTCCAACTCCTCCTTGAGGTCCGATATGGTCAATTGATCAATTTTTAGATGAAAGTTTCCTGGCATTTTTATTGTTTCGGTTATTTTTCCACCTGTTTCCACGTTATATTTCACAACTGCGCAGTTTAAAAAATGTTTAAATGTTTTCACTTTTCGAAATTTTCTTTCTCACTTCTCGACACCACTGACGCGTGTTTTTGGTTCGCGGCCAATAATTTAATGTTCCCGGAAAGTGAACACGCAATGTCTTTTAAATTAAATTCGAAGAGTTTATTTAATTTGTCAAAAATGACCAATCACTTCACTAACAATTTAACAACTTTAATTTTCACTATTAAAGTTCGACTTTCCACTTGTCCATGAATTTCTATCGCAATTGTCTACTAAAATCACTTCACACTCAAACAATCAATATCGCCTGTACTTCGCGTATCGTAGTTTTCTATCGCGGTTGTAATGAATGATCCCCCCATTCATTCAGCTCGCCTTTATATAGGGTCTCTAATCATTAAACTCAGTTCTCGTACATTGTTGAATAAGCGGGAACATTCCAGCATGAATGAATGGGCAGTGACTCACTTTTAGATGTTGATAATGCTTGTTAGGTTCTCGTGGCTTCGAGTAAATTCATTTGTTGATGTTCTTAATTATTGTGAAAACAATTGCGACAGTAGCTCGCAGAATTATTTGTACATGTAACAATATTTATTTTGCCGTACATAACTGAATAATTATTTTTTCCTCGGTGAACAGGTCGTAAAGTGCTGTGTGGTATTTCTGTGTTGTCGTGGTGTATCCGCGCTTTCTATTTCCGGCTACTCTCCGACTTTTTACGCGATGGCGAATGTGGGTCGGCTGATCGAGGACCTAAAAGGATTCGCCCAAATCGTCAATGGCGTCATTTCAAACTACAAGAAAGATCCGCCCTCAAGGGTGCAGGAAGCCAGGTACTATGCTGAAAGAATGCAGCAAGTGGAGGCCGCGTGGGAGGATTTTGAACTAGGCAATAGTCACATTCAATCCCTGCCAGAGGTCGCTCCATCGCACGAGTATTTAACCCAACATATATACGACACTTCCAAAGAAAATTACCTCCGTTACCAGGAGCACTTCCACGATCAAATTCATGCCAACAAACACGTGCACACGCCATCCAAGAACAGTCACCAAAAGGGCTCGAAATTCAGGATAGCGAGGGCAAGGACTACACTGCAGAAGAATCAGCACCAAGAGATGCCAGTGTCGTCGCTACAAAGTCAGGGCAGGCTCGTTGAGGAGGATCGTTGACCGTTTGGACCAGAAAGTGGTCACTCCGACCTGGTGCAGGAGTAAACTCATGACCCTCCAACGAGGCTGGCAACAGCTGGATGAATATCACCAGCAGATCGTCGAGCTCCATGACGATCCTGAAGCATATGGTTTTAATGTGCAACAGCACATTCATTTGGAAGAGGTTACCCAAGATTGGGTCATACGCCTGGAATCGAAAATGAATGAGCTCAGCGCTACACCTACCTCACCGACTCTACCTGTGATTTCTCTTACCATGCCTCTGCCGAAAATAAAACGACTTCCACGATTTGTTCCAGCCAAAAGTGCATGGCCAACCGATGTCCAAGTACCAGAAGCTATGTTACCGCAAGGCCTGTCTCATCAGAGGAACGGAGCTTTTGATTCGAAATTTTACATTGTCGGATGGCAACTACGAAGTGGCTTGGACAACCTTGAAGGAAAGGTACGACAACCGGCGACTATTGGTAGCGACACTTGTTATGTGGTGGTGTTCCGCAGGAAAAATAAAAAAAAATATAATATGCATTATCAAGAAAAACAGGATGCATGTAGTAATAGCAACTGAGGAGTTGCTCTCGCAGCAAAAAAAACGGTATTCAGCAAAGGTTGCTGACTAAACAAAAACAGTTACCCTATGGAACCACATAAAGTCACATGATGGTGACTGAGGAGATCTTTTTGGTTCCACGGCTAGCTCACCGCATATGGGAGTGGGTTGAGAGACAGAAAGAATTTTTTCTAAAGAACTCCATAATGTCCAACACGCGCACACACACACACTAAAATATTCACCAGTGCGCCATGGATTCTGATAACTTCCTGAAATTAAATTAAATTGAATCAAAAAAAATGAAAACTGGACTTAATCCAGCACATTGAACTTATTTCATTATTTCAATTTTTCTAGGCTGTTTTGATTGTAAAATGAACATTTATTTTCGGAATGTTTTATCAGTGCTCTAACAATATTCAAATGAGTCTTAAAGTATTCTCAAAATGAGATAATTACATACAAACTAAAACTGCACTATATTTTTAAACAGATTCCACCTATTATTTGCTTATCGACAGATTCACTCATCGCCCTTTTTATCGAAAAATGTATGCTTTGTCAAACGCATTAAACTTAATTTTAAAATGTAGCTTAAAACTGGAATCCGAATTACAGTGAATTCAATTAAGTATACCATTAACTAGAATAAATGATTTAATCAACCCATTAAATAATTTAGATTCATTTTTATACAATAAATCTCCGCTATTTTTGGTCTCAAAAGGTTTAATATTGGGTTTCATCTTAAAAGCGATTTTTGTCTTATCTATAAAAAGTCTCTATGCCAGATTGAGTTTTCACTTTTGTTTCAGATTTCAATTATTATGAACATATTCCAATTTGAAATGTTATCTAGCATCTGCAAGCCATGTGGTCAAGTGGTTGAATGTTTCTCTACAGGTTATATCAGACACAAGCAGAGCTCCTGCTGCACCCCGATACTAGGAATGGATAATTGACCTGAATGCCTCCTGGCCTGCCGTATCACAAATTCGCAACTTTATTGGTTTTCCATCAATTATTATCATGCGAGCACCAAATTCCGATCGTTAAATCATGGACGGGTTGAAATCGCTTGTCCGTGAACTGTAGCAAGAGACACGACTTCCTGACTCACAATATCACAATCCTTGGAAATACCAAACACGAATTCCACAAAATCCTTTGTTGCAAACACGAAAAGAGGCTATCTTTCTACGAACTTTCCGAACTGAGACTCACAGGGCTTTTCTTCTACAAAGGGGATACGCCATAAAATTATCCGTCCGTTCACCACGACTCTTTCGATCAACCTCTCAAACTCGAATCACTCCGCCGCGTCATTTCATCAACGCGTCTCCAATTTATTTCAACTTCAGCTGCCTGATTACATCAGCCGCGTCATTTCATCAACGCATCTTCAGCCGCCTGATTACATTAGCCGCGTCATTTCATCAACGCGTCTTCAGCCGCCTGATTACATTAGCCGCGTCATTTCATTAACGCGCGCTGGATTGCGTCTCCGCGTTGAGATGATGTTGGTTTTTGCATCGGATAAGCGAAGTTCAGCGTCGGGCTATTTAAATGTTTGAAAATAGAGGGGCCATTAATTGTGCCAACGTAACACACTCATCAACAAATTGATGAGTCAGCCATCTCATGCTAATGAAAGGCCATCAGTGGCGGCAATAAAGGCTCTACACGACACCACACAAGAGTTTCTTAGAGGCCTGGAGAATCTGCAAGGGTTCATAAAGGACTTGGATCCGTCGCTGCTACATATTATAATCCAAAAATTGGATCCAGCGACGCACGAATCATACGAACAATCGTTATCCAACCCGCGCGAGCTACCACTCTTGAAGAGTTTGTTGGACTTCATGGAAACGCGTTTCCAGACCCTCCAGACACTCGGCGATAAAACAAAGCAACCGGAGATCAACCGTAGGAGAGCACTAAGAAGACCATGGCCGCCACGATGGCTTCACGGTGTTTAATGTGTGAGCAGGATCAATCACCCGCTTTACTGCTGCCCGGGTTTCCTCAGGATCACTGCTGCAAAGAGACGAAGTTTCATGCGCGCTAAGAAGCTGTGCGTGAATTGCTCTCGAGAAAGACATCAGGTTTCCAGCTGCGCAGCAAAAAGTTGCAAGCAGTGTTCCAAGAATCACAGCACCCTGCTACATCTGCCTCGAACTGTGCTGGATCCAGGCTCATAAATAAACCTAGTCACCAAAAGAATCATCAAAAAATTGGGTTTATCATGGACACCACCCCTTGCCCTCATTGAAAGGGTAGGCGGTAGTATTGAGAAGCCATACCATACCGTGAAACTCGGCCTAAGATCCAGAATATCAGGATATGCCACGCAGTTGGAAGCCTACGTCATGGATAAAATTATATCACCGCAACCGTCTCAGCACTTGAACATATCGGGATGGCACATTCCCAAAAACATAAGGCTGGCAGATCCAGACTTCCACTGAATGGAGCGCATCAACATGTTGCTGAGTGCCGAACACTTTGACGAGGTCCTAGCCATTGGACAAATAATATTGGGCCCACAGCTCCCAGTGCTCCAGATCGCGCTCCTCGGATGGATTGTAGCCGGAGGAGTGATCACACCTCAAGTGCTTTCCGTGACATGCGGCATCCTGGCGGAAGATAATCAGCTTAAGCAGCTCATCAAGCGACTTAGGAAGGTCGAGGAAGTACATGATCCGCAGCACAAGCTTACGTTAGCTGAAAGGGCTTGCGAAGCACATTTTTATCAGACAATGACAAAACGTTCCGACGGCCGTTTGTTGGTTAAACTCCCTTTCAGCAATGATCCTGAAACGTTGGAGAGCATCGTGAGGTATATACAATCACAAACTTTCAACTGCAATCTTTTGGACATCAGGTCGAGGAAGCAAGTGTCCAAGCACAGTCCGTTTGGTGGGAGTGGCGCCATTCCTGGATCCAGAGGGCAGAGTCCGCGTCGGTGGGAGGCTGGAGGCTGCCAAGATCACGTTCAATGCCAAACATCCCATATTATTACCGTTCAAACATCCGTTCACCAGACTGCTGATGATGGATATTCATCGCGACCACTGCCATCTAGGTGCGTAAAGACTGCTCACTACCACTAGACAACGCTTCTGGCCAATTCGAGAAAAACAACTCGCGAGATCGATCGTTCATCGGTGCGTGTGGTGCACCCGAGTCAAGCCTCAGCTATTTTCATAAGTCATGGGAACCTACCGAGTATTCAGCCAGCCCATCCATTCATCCACTCCGGCGTGGATTTCTGTGGGCCTATGATGATCCATTACCGAGGCAGAGGTACCCGACCGCAAAAGGAGTACCTAGCCATATTTTACTGTTTCGCTACAAAGGCCATCCATCAGGAGCTGATCAGTGATCTTAGCACAGAGGCATTCCTCTGTGCTCTCAAACGTTTCATGGGACGATGAAGACACTGCTGAAACCTATTTTGCGACAACACCACCAACTTTGTGGGAGCTCACAAGCAGCTATCAGAATTGTCGTCCTCATTATATTCCAACGAAACGTGTCAAGAAGTAACAACGGCGTGCTCCAGAAGGGGAATCGAAATCCATTTTACCCGTCCACGCACGCCTCACTTTGGTGGCTTGTGGGGGGCAGCGGTCAAATCAGCCAAAAATTTAATCCGTCGAGGTGTTTCGTCGGCGGCTCTCAAATACGAAGAGCTGCATACCTTGGTGGTTGAGGGGAGTCTATTCTCAATTCTAGACCACTGATTTCGATGTCAAACGATCCCAATGATTTGGTAGCCTTAGCTTCAGCACACTTTCTCGACGGAGAACCCCTCACAGCTACGGTGGATGGTCGCACAGAACCAGTCACCGGAGGTCTGCATGCCCGGTGGAAGCTAATCAATCACCTCAAACTCGAATTCTGGAGATGATGGTTGCACGAGTATTTGGCGCAGTTGCAGCATCGTGTCAAGTGGGGAACAGTGGAAAAGTGGTCATCATAAGCGAAGATAACACCCCATCGATGAAGTGGCAATTCACAATAGCAATCGATTGCAGTGCAGTAAAAGCTGCTGCCGAGAAAAGAGATCTGAATCTTCGATTTGCTTGATGGTGGTTAACATTACAGGAATTTATATTTAAAATGGAATTTATACAAGGGACTAAAATGGAGCACGTAGATGCTTTAAGTAGAAACCCGGCAGAACAAATTAAAAACGATGTTGAGAACCGAACAATTATGCGTATCGAGATTGCAGACTGGGTTTTGGCAAACCAGTCAAGTGACAAACATATCAAAGAAATCAGTGTCATATTGAATAGAAAACCATACACCATACTCGTATATGTGTACAACAAACAAACAAAGGGAAAACAACCTGGTTTTCTTCATCCAATTTCGAAGGATAGGACTCCATTCCATACAGTACACATGGATCATTTGGGACCATTTGTGAAAAGAATGTAGTAATCGAACAGTCACACAAGCAAATTGCAAGAATACCTTCCTAACTCCTATCCGAAATTTTAATGGCAGATTTAAAAAAAAATATTTTATTACTTCCATTCATAATCGTAATTTATAAAATAATTTTCTTTCTTATTACTAGTATTAAATGTACTTTTATATCGATTTTCCTTAATATTGAATTTAAACGTTTCCATTTACTTATATTCTTCATTAGATTTGACTTTTATTCCGTTTAAAATCCTTTTTAAGGATTTTGTTAAAAAAATTTTACTAAAGCCTACTAAAATCGCGTCCCGTCTGTCCGTCTGTCTGTCCGTCCGTCCGTCCGTGTGTCACAGCACTTTTTCTCGGAAACTACTTTAGCTAGAAACATCAAATTTCGTATGTAGGTGTAAAATGGTGCTCTCTTCAAAGTCGAACTACAAAAAAAATTTACAAGGCATTAAAAGGGGGTCTCCCCATCAAACGTAGCCGATATGGGTATCAAATGAAAGGTCTTGATGAGAACTTTTCAAAACGGATCTTAGTTTGGCAAAGTTTGCTTCGAGAGGCGCATGGGGAGGGGAAATACACGAAAAATTTGTGTCCTCCACCCCCCTCACGATGGGACACCTGTGATCCGAAAAATCTGAAAAAAATCAAGAATGTAGGCCTTGATGAGTACAACAACAACAAATACGTCAGAAGTCGCAATTCACTCAACTTTGTTAGCAATAGTATGATTTATCGATTTTATGCTTTCTTGAATAAAATCTTAACGTACCCTTAAATTCAATAATATTCATTACACAGATGACTATTTATAAGATTGATCTATCCTGAAAGTTTCATAAAGATTGAATCATATTTAGCGAAGTTATAGCAGTTTGAATTTTCCTGTATTACTATGGAACAATATGGGCTGCATGTATCACTATGGAAACATATGGCTATGGAACAACATGCGCTTTTTACCGACTCAGACACTACAGTTTTGCAAGGATTTGCATAAAAATTTCAGGAATGATAGGTATCATGAATATCTTTGATAATCGGTTCAGCTAGTGGTATCAGTAATCGTAAAACAAAATAGTGGCTGTTTTAAATGCGAAGGTTGAATAATTTTGAGTTATTTTTTCCCAACTTCAACGTTTAAGGTGCATGCTTTGAACACTTGATTCAATTTAATGAATGACTGAAGATGAGTACTTACAATTAATACTCATAAGTGAAAAAAGTCGAGTAGACAGGAGAGAGCTCCTAGCAAAAGGGCTTTGGAGCCATTCAAGGATTCGAAAAAAAATGGCCATTAATTGATGATGACAGTACAGGAGAGTGGCCCCTGAAAAAAATTCATCAAACGTAGCCGATATGAGTATGAAATGAAAGTTTTCATGGGAGCTTTTGAAAACAGTTCTTCAACTGTCAGTTTTTGCTTCAGTGGGGGAAACACATGAAAAATGTGTTTCCTCCCTCGCGAATGGACACCTGTGATCTTAAAAAATCTGAAATTATTATCAAGAGAGATATTTATGAGTATAAAAATAACAAAAACCTTAGAAGTCGAAATTCGTTCAACTTTGTTAATAATAGTATGATCTTCGAATTTCATATTTTCTCCAATAAAATCGTCTTTGGCATGTTTCTTGATTTTATTTGATCTGGTGACTGCATTTTGTAAATTGAATACAAAACCCTTCTGACATGAGCGTAGGTCTGTCTACCCAACTTGTTTTTCAAATTTTCGATTGTATTTAATACTTCTCTACTATTCATTTGATGAATGTGAAGGATGGACTTAGGTGGGATATTTATGATATTGAAATAGCTAGTTGACTTTTCACCAAGCTCCCTGGTAATTTTTTCACCAATTGTTGAAAAAAGGGGTTCAGCGAGTTTGCTGTTCCACATGGGCGTGCTTAATTGTTAGAGTCCATGACAAAAAATTCAGCATTTGATGACATGATCCAGGGTGATGAATTATCCTTTACTTTGTTTATTATTTTCCATATTTTGCCGCTGTTTCCAATCTTCTGGAGTAATACGAAAATTTTGCTTCTTTTATGAGACGTTTTTATTCTCTTAGGGCTTGGTTATACAGATGTTCAAGAGCTTGATCTTCAGCGTTTTTTTTTTTTTTATTTTTTATCAGCCTTCCTTTTGTTAATACTGGCCTCAATAACTTTCTTTGTTGCCCATGTATGTCCTAATCTTTTTCTCAATGGTAGAATCATGCTTGGACTCTGTAATCATATTTTTGAGCTCCATTAGGTTTTCAGGTTTTCGGTTTGTTAGCAACTGTTGAAATTTCGATTTAAAAAGATCCTTGTCAAAATATCTAAATATTTTGTGAGTGGGTTTTTGCTTACTGAGACTTTGACCATGGACGATTATTTTTAGAATGCGATGATCTAACCCCGGCCAGTCTGCAAGCGTGAATTTAATGTTCTCAGAAATTTTTTTGTCATTTGTTGCTATGTGATCTAGGCAGGTACTTGAAGTAAGGCGAGTAATTTTGTCCGTATTGACAATGACCGCTCCGTTTGAATCTAGGATATCCTTGTACATCCTCGATTCTGGAGATTCTGCAATCATGTCTATGTTTGTGTCACCAACTGTGATCCAATTTCTTTCAGTAGAGTATATTACATCTATTACTGTGCAGAAGTCATGCGCATCGAGACCATCGGGATTATAGTAAGTACCGATTTTTAGATTTGTATCTGAGCAGGTTATTTCAATTATTATTATATTATATATGTCAGATGTTACTCTCTTTGTCACGAAATTAATTGTATTTTTTATATAAATGGCTGTACTTCCTCCTCTTCCGGGCCTGCAGGAGAAAACGGAGCTATATCCTGGAATATTTTAATGCTTTGCTTCTTCAGGATGGATCCATACTTTGTTTAGTATAATCAGATCCGTTTCAGGATTTTGCTAAATTTGAATATCACTCAACTTGTGTCGTATGCTTCTTATATTGGCATAAAAGATAGTTAATTTATCACTTGATTAAGATTTGTGGTTAACAATCACCATCAAAATTGTATTCAGTACTCCTCCTAGCAATTACAATCCTTCTTTGATACCCTGGGCACTCCCACGAGTCTGCTCTGTGTGAGTGATAAGCATTCTTATTATTTATTACCCATATAATTGTAACAGGTCTCATGTGTGCTTTTGCATTCCTTGAGCTCATGCTTTCGTCCACATTTCACACAGATTTGTTCTTATTCACATTTCGACGACTAATGGTTATATTTTTGGCACTTACGGCATCTCGTAACGTTAAAGTCTTCCTACACAAAATATGACCCATAATCAATGTCGACGTATTTGTTAGCTAATCTTTTATACATGCTTCTATTTACCTCAATAATACGTAACTTTTTTTCCGTTTTTTTTTCTGTCTGGCATGAATGAACTCCATTTTTTTCTCTATTCCCAACATCAGGGTTTAGCGCCTGTATGTCCTTTCGTAGTTCCTCATTTGTGAATTGATTATCTATAGCCCATTTATAACCAGTCTGGGTTGATGCATTTTTGTCTCGGTAATGTCGTACTCATCCTGCATGTTATCCATGGTTAATCGGTATAGCTGAGACGCGCTGGCATGGGTCGTTCTTTTAATTACCGGCCCACCATTGCGAATAGGCCGTAGAAGTTGCAGAGGAATCTTGCAATTTGACGGTTTCATCCTAAACTTAAAACCGGTTTCAAGGTTGTTTCTCGAATGCTGCAGTAGAGGCTGGCAAATCGAAACGTGGGTTGACAGTCATTTGATGGACGGCGGATTGATGGTTAGTCAGGCCAAACACATCAAGTTGTTTTGCAGTCGTGAGTCATCCCTTACGTCGCTTTCCATTTTGCTACAACTAGGAGGTGTTCTCCTGTCGAGGTCTCGTTCCCGTTTCGATCGCATCCTCGCCAAAAACAAAACTGTGTCAACTTGGACATATTTAATACCTCAATTTTTGGAAAACCTGGCTGCCGGAGTTTACGTTAACAAAAAACAAATCATACAATTCATTCTGCGAAAAGTTCTCCTCAAAGTCCTTCAATTTTCCCCTGGCTCTGCTAAGCAATCGTTTCCGAATCGATGAGGATGTTTTCAGTCTTAGCATAAGAATCGAACGATATAGACAATAAATTCAAAGCGAACGTTCGACCTTTTGCTAGTAGAAACTTACTGGAACAAAATGCGGATATCATCTCATAAATGCAGTTAATTTGGAGTATTATCTACCAGGTCAAACAGTTTCAATAAATATTGCTAACACAATATCCTCCTTTATAAAGATGCCAAAATTTTTATCAGCTCAAAATAATTCATGTCTGACTGCCTCCATTACCAGATGACACATGTAGGTCTCATTAAATTATTCCGCATCGTATGGAAGCTAGTTTTCACACAAAAGTTTCTCCATAATTTATCCCTGGTTGGAATTGCAAAACGTTATTTTACGATTAGAAATGAGAGCAAAAATAG
The DNA here is from genome assembly GCA_963969285.1 of Odontomyia ornata. Classification (NCBI taxonomy): domain Eukaryota; kingdom Metazoa; phylum Arthropoda; class Insecta; order Diptera; family Stratiomyidae; genus Odontomyia; species Odontomyia ornata. Next base: position 385,373,022 of record OZ017739.1, read on the forward strand.
GGAATGTGATAAAAATTCTGACTCTTTAAAGCAAATTGTTTTATAGTGTGCAAGCGAATGTAAAAAAAATGCCCAAAATGGAGGTTTTCTATAATGTGCTTTAATTTGGAAAGCAATGCTTGCATTAAACATTTCCGTTTTCATAAAATTAAGGCTTGAAACTTCAAATGGTAATCACATCATTCTTCTAGTTGCAGAACGAGTGTATTTGTAGCCCATTTAAGATTAATTTTTATATAAAGGAGGATGATTAGAAATTATACAAACAATCATGTGTTAAAAATAACTTGGAAGATAGCTAATATTCTTTTGTCCCTGAAAAAAAAAATCTCCAAATGGTACTATTTTTGTTTTTGTTGTACTCATAAAACAATACCACAAACATAAATTCGGGTTTTATTGAATCTAGCTTGAAAACCGGTTGAAATTCCATTAAGCTAAAATATTTGATTTTTAAAATTCATTCCTTGAATTTAATGAGAATAAGTTTATGAGCATTTTTCTTTTTTGGCCAAAAGGCATAGGATAAAACGCTACAATATGCCCCAGTTGACAATACGCCCCACTGCGCCTACACACACATGAATACAAACATCAAACAAGTAGTGACACGCACAGTGCCGCGACATTCGCTTGTCAACATTGTTGCTAGTTAGGTGTGTGTTCTTTGTGAATTAGTTCGAATAAAACATTAAAATCATTACAAAGTGCTTCGGAACAATTCGTGGTGAGTACTATACGAATTCATTAACTTTGGACAGTGATTTTTTCAAACAGATTTTGCATTCAAACAAGTGTTCAGCTTTAAATTACCTATCGTTTAACGTACTGTCTGCATTGAATAACTTTCAATGGCGTCCATCACATGACTGGGGCGTTTTGTAATCATAAGTTTTCCAAATACTCCATCCATTATAGTACAATACGCCCCACGATGAGGACGACGTACTAAATCAAGTTTTTACTTTTACAGATGCAGCGTAATTATCAAAGGAAGACTCTACGGGCTTCTTGGTCCGAAAAGGATTTAAATGAGGCTATGCAAAAAGTGCACAACAAGGAGATGGGAGTCAATGCGGCCGCTAGGATTTACAATATCCCATCAAGAACGCTTAGACGACATTTGTTAACAGGAAAGCTCAAAGTACCACCCGGGAGGCCGCCTGTTTTTCCAGAAGAGCATGAGAAAAAGTTGGTAGTTCATATTAAAAAAACTTGAAAAAGTTGGCTTCGCACCTGATTGCAAGGATGTAAAAGAAATGGCCTACCAGTTAGCTCAAAAGCTTAATATTAAAAATCCGTTCTCAAATGAATCTCAGCAAGCAGGTAATATTTGGTTTAATTGGTTCTTAAAACGAAATCCTGAGTTAAGTCAGCGAAAGGCTGAAGGTTTGTCACTTGCTAGAGCTTATGGTGTTAATCGGGAGGAAGTTCATGATTTTTTTACACTGCTAGCTCATTTTTATGAAGAAAATGACTCAGGCCAACATCCAGACCAAATATTTAACATGGATGAAACTGGCATCCAAAAAATAATAAACCTGGAAAAGTGATTGCCAGCAAAGGAGCTAAAGACGTTTATACTTTGACTAGTTGCGAAAAGGGAGAGAATGTGACAGTCATAGCTTGCTGCAATGCTCAAGGTAACTTTATGCCACCAGTTTTGATTTATAAAGGTACCTACAGCAAACCTCAGTTTTCTGAAGGACTACCGCCTGGTTCGCAAGTATTTATGAATTAGGCGAAGGCTGCTCAAGGATACGAAACATTAACAACCTTCCTCCTGAAAATGCCAGCAGTTTTGGAAGTGGAAATAACTGCTAATGAATTTAGATGCAATCAACAAGATATGGGTTCGAAAAATCTTGAACATGATACTTTTGCTGCATCTGTAAAAACACCCCAAAAATGTTCAGATTTACCCTCAAAATCTGCAGAAGAAACGCCCACAAAAGTTTTAACTATAATTCATCCAATACCTAGGTTACCAGCAATGACGTTCAAGAAAAAACAAAAGGCTGTATTATTGACATCTCCAGATAATATACAAAAAAGGCAAGCGACAGAAAAAAGGAAGAACGATGCATTGACCAGAAAACTGAAGAAACGTGAAAAACCGAACGTAAAAAAAGGAAACCCACAAAAAAGAAAGTGACTGATTTCTCTTCATCATCACAAAGCGATCTTGATGAACAAAATTATAAGAGCTCTTCGTATGGGGATATTTCTGATGAAGATGAGAATAAGTGCATTGAATGCACGGAAAATTATTGTTGCACGACTTCTAACGAAGATTGGATAAAATGTACATCATGTTTGTTAATGCCCGTCCACACGATCAGTGGCGTTAGACTTAAGTGAAAATTTTATTTACAAATCGTATTTGCAAAGATGGATAGTTAATTTCGTCACCTTATGTGACTAATATTGTTTGACTTAGTTGCTAAATTATAGATGCATGCATGTCTCATGTGGCCACATTTTGCATCGCCACAGACGCGGGCGTCAGCAGTTTCGCGTGATGTTCGAATCATTTTGTTAACTTCTACGCGTCAGCGAAACGATCGGAAGACACAAACACCACATTTGCATGCATGATGTGGCCGCATGAACGCATTGCAATGCGAAACCAAAGTTCTTTTCCCGTACCAGCGGTTTCCGGGCATGGAATGCTTGTGGACGCTCAAGTGTCAGCATTTTCGTGGAATGCTTGTGGACGCTCAAGCGAATGCTTGTGGACGCTCAAGCGAATGCTTGTGGACGCTCAAGCGTCAGCATTTTCGTGCGTGGGAACTGCTGGTGCCCTTTGCTCGGTGTGGGAAGGAAATCATCAGTCGTCATCAGATCGTCGCGATACAAGGATCACTAACAAATTTTCTCTTTTCGATGTTTGAATAATTATTCGTTGGAATACTTACAGTTAATTTAAGTAAAGTACGTCTGTTGAATTCTTAGTTTCTTGACACCACGCCAATAAATTTAATATCTAATCAGTTTTAAAGCTTTTCGATAGTTCATTTAAGTGAGATGTAAAAGCTGTGAAATTTCAAAGAAAATTGCTTTAATGTTATGTAATTTGTAATTTCACGGAAGAAAGAGGCCAGGACAAAGGAGTCCGGGCGCAAACATTCTGGAGGCCCCGGCGAGATTCACTGAGAAGGACGATGGCTCACCCAGAACCGCCAGAAAACACGAAGACTTGGTGTAAGGCTAGAGCGGAGGCGGTGCAGCGAGGCTGGAAACAATTGGATGAGCTTCATCAGCAAGTCTATGAATCCTGTGAGGATCCTGAAGCGCAGGGCTTTAATTTGGAAGAGCATATCTGGTTGGAGGAGGACGTGCAGGACTGCATTGTTCGCTTGCAAGTAAAGGTCAACACCACCACCGAAATGCCGCCCTCGTCTGTTACGCCTGCTGCGACTCCAGGCTTGGTGCTCCCAAAAATCGCTTTGCCCACCTTCAGCGGAGATTACCTCCACTGGCGACATTTCCGGGATTTGTTTATGCAAATGGTGCATAACCAGCCGATGTCCGCGTGCCAGCAGCTGTGGTATCTGAAGGTTAACCTTACAGGAGAGGCTGGATCCTTGATCAGAAACTTTGCGTTGTCAGACGAAAATTATCAAACTGCCTGGAAGACACTTAATGAGAGATTTGACAATCGACGACTCTTGGTGTCGGCCCTCATCGACAAATTAATGGGGCAGCCATCTCAGGTCAGTGAAAAACCGTCAGCGGTAGCCATAAAGTCGCTGCATGACACCACACAAGAGTGTCTCAGAGGCCCGGAAAACCTGCAAATATCCACAAGGGATTGGGATCCATTGCTACTGCACATTTTGCTGCGAAAATTGGATTCGACAACGCATGCCCATTATCAGCAATCTTTAGCTAACCCGCGCGAGCTGCCACCTTTGAAGGGCTTACTGGATTTCCTACAAGTGCGATTCCAGGCACTCGAAGCGCTTGGTAGTACGCCTAAGGACCCAGACCGCAATCACAGGAAGGTTACCAAAGCTACCGTGGCCGCCGTGGCTGCATTGCGATGCCCAAGGTGCTCGCAGGATCACCCGCTATACTACTGCCCTGAGTTTCTCCAAGACAACGCTGTGAAAAGGCTAAACCTTGTACGTTTATAGAAGCTATGTGTAAATTGCTTGCGAGAAGGTCACCAGTCTTCCGGCTGCGCGGCAAGAAGCTGCAAGGAGTGCGCCGGAAAACACAATACCTTGTTACATATGACGGGAAGCAAAATCTCCAAGCAGACCAAGATGACAACGCCTGGCTCCACAGTCAAGAAGCCAGACATTCAGCCGCCACCTGTGCCGCCCGCCCTCACGTTGACGGCTCTCATGCAACCTGGAGCGAGGAAAAATGTTCTGTTGAGCACAGCCGTTGTGAAGGTGGTTGCCAGCAATGGAAGAGTGACCGACTGCCGAGCAGTATTGGACCCTGGCTCACAAATCAACCTAGTAACCGAGCGCATTATCAAGAAACTAGGGCTAGCGGCTTTGCCGCAATTTGCACTGATTGAGGGAGTGGGTGGAAACATCGAGAAGGCGCATCATAAGGTGGAGCTTGGCCTAAAATCCAGAGTGTCTGGATATGCCACGCAGTTGGAGGCCTACGTAATCGATCAAATCATATCTCCTCAACCTTCTCAGAGTCTGGACACATCGGAATGGCAGATTCCTGGGAATATCAAGCTGGCGAATCCTGAATTCCATCAAACGGAGCGAATCGACATGCTGCTGAGTGCGGAGCATTTCTACGAAATTCTTGCCATCGGGCAAATCAAGTTGGGCCCTGAACTCCCTGTCCTCCAGAACACGCTCCTCGGTTGGATTGTTGCCGGAAAGGTAGTAACACCTCAACGGCTACCAGTAACGTGTGGAGTCCTCACGGAAGAGACTCAGCTGACTCAAGCTATCAAGCGATTCTGGGAGGTTGAGGAGGTATCGGATCCACAACACAATCTCACAGCGACTGAAAGAGCGTGCGAAGTACATTTCGCCCAGACGACTCAACGTGAATCCGATGGCCGGTTCTTGGTACGGCTCCCCTTCAAGGAAGATCCCAAAGGGCTGGGTGACTCGCAGGACGTTGCCATACGCAGATTCATGGCGATAGAGTGCAGACTGGAGAAGAACCCCGACCTAAGACGGCAGTATTGTGAATTCATGGGCGAATACGAACGACTGGGACATATGGAGCAAATCACATGGTCAGCGAATAAGAAAGCACACTATTTTTTACCGCACCATTGCGTCCTGAAACCAGGTAGTAGTACCACTAAATTGAGGGTGGTTTTCGACGCGTCCAGCAGAACATCAACGAACGTTTCTCTGAACAATATCCTACATACAGGACCCACGATTCAGGATGATCTATTTGCGATTTTGATCCGTTTTCGTTTGCAACGCTTCGTTTTCACTGCCGACATTGTCAAAATGTATCGGCAAATAAGGCTTCAACATGACGATTGCAATTTTCAATTGGTGATTTGGAGAACAAGTCTAACCCAGTCTTTGCGATATTATCGACTCAAGACCATTACGTACGGCACAACGTGTGCCCCGTACTTGGCAACTAAATGCCTCCAGGTTTTGGCACAAGCCGAACAAAATCGAGCACCCTTAGGCAGCAGCGCCTTGCAGCATGATTGTTACATAGACGACGTCATGACAGGGGCAGACAGCTTGACGGAGGCAATCCGAACACAGGAGGAATTGCGTCAGATTCTTACCAGTGCAGGGATGCATTTGCACAAATGGTGTGCCAATCATCCGCATCTTCTACAGCAAATCAGTGTCGAGGATCAGGAGGTCCAGCTGGATTTTGGTAGCTTGTCGGAAGACTACATCAAAACCTTGGGGGTAATTTGGCTCCCGAAAACGGACGATTTCCAAATCGGCATTAACTTGGACCTCGCTGAGGTCAAGTTCACAAAACGGACGATCGCTTCAGACATCGGCCGAATGTTCGACCCATTGGGTATCCTAGCGCCGGTTATCGTAACCGCAAAATTGTTCCTGTAGGCGCTATGGCGGTTGGAATTAGACTGGGACGCAGCCTTGCCACTCGAAATACATACACAGTGCGCCAAGTTCCGCAGTGAGCTGCCATCATTGCAAAGGGTTCGCTTTCCCCGACACGTTATCGCCTGCGAGAAACCAATTCAGCTGCAGCTACACACTTTCTGCGATGCCTCGGAGAGGGCGTATGGTGCTGTGATCTATGTTCGCTCAACTTCCCCGAGTGGTCAAATCAACGTTCGACTGCTCTGTTCCAAATCCAGGGTAGCCCCCATCAAGGTGTTGATAGTACCGCGTTTGGAGTTGTGTGCCGCCAAGCTTGGAGCGGAATTGACGAGTCGAGTCAAGAGAGCGTTCAGTCTGCCGGATGTTTTTCACGTTCTCTGGTCCGATTCAGAGGTCGCATTGGCGTGGATTAACTCAACCGCTTCATCTTACAGCACTTTCGTGGCCAATCGTGTTTCGACCATCCAAACATTGTCACGACCAACTCAGTGGCGACATGTGGCGTCCCACGACAATTCTGCGGACATCCTATCCCGTGGCCTGGCGCCAGCTGCGCTAAGGGACTGCAAGCTCTGGTTACAGGGGCCCTCTTTCTTGACTGGACCTGAGGCGGACTGGCCGCCTCCATACAAGGGCACTGAGGCCTGCGAAGTCGCAATGACAATAACAGCTAGTGCAAGCAACCATTTTGTTTACGAAATTCAACACGGCAACTCATTTGGAAGGCTTCAACGGGTGATCGTTTATATGATGCGTTTTGTAACGCATTGCAGGACAAGCTCCCAGTCTTCTCAGGCGCGCAGCCGCGCAGTAACAACTCACGAACTCTCCACAGCAACTGGAGTGATCGTAAAATGTATTCAGCAACACGATTTTCGTGAGGATCGGCGAGACATCCAACTACACGGGCAGGTCAGCCAAAACAGCCCCCTATCGAGTCTGACTCCCTTCCTGGATTCGGACGGAATCCTGCGCGTTGGCGGGAGGCTAGAAGCGTCACAACTTGCTTTCGAGGCCAAGCATCCTATGTTGCTGCCGTTCGCGAATCCACTTACTAGATTACTGATGACGGATATTCACCACAACAATTGCCACCTCGGAGCTCAGGCACTGCTAGCTACCACGAGACAACGCTTTTGGCCCATCAGGGGGAAGCAGCTAGCCCGGGCGGTTGTTCAAAAATGCGTGCGATGTGTTAAGGCAAGGCCCCAACTGTTCAATCAAGTTATGGGAAATCTACCAGGTGCTCGCGTGCAAGCGGTTCGCCCTTTTATCCGTTCGGGCGTCGACTTTTGCGGGCCTCAGAAGGGATACATCGCTATATTCTGCTGCTTCGCTACCAAGGCCGTCCATCTGGAGTTGGTGAGCGATCTCAGCACAGAAGCCTTCATCGGTGCTCTGAAGCGTTTCATCGGGAGACGAGGTCTCTGCAAGGACATCTATTGCGACAATGCGACCAATTTTGTAGGTGCGCAACGTCAACTACGCGAGCTGTCTTCATCACTTCATTCAGCCGAGGGTCAACACAAGGTGACCGACTCTTGCAGCACACGGGGAATACAATTTCATTTCATCCCCCCTCGCGCCCCCCACTTTGGTGGATTGTGGTAGGCGGCCGTCAAATCAGCCAAGAACCTGCTTCGCCGGGGCGCTTCATCAGCCACACTCACGTACGAGGAACTGCATACCCTGGTGGTCCAGGTGGAGGCCATCCTCAACTCCAGACCTTTAACTGCGATGTCCGACGATCCCAATGACCTGGCGGCGTTGACTCCGGGCCATTTTCTTATCGATGAGCCCCTCACAGCCATGGTGGATGCTCGGGCAGAGCCGGTCGCAGGCGAACTTCATACCCGATGGAAGCGGATAAATCATTTGAAGAACGAGTTTTGGCGCCGATGGTCCCGCGAATATTTAAACCAACTGCAACTTCGCGTTAAGTGGCAACAAGGTCAACCAAATGCTACCCGGGGAACCATCGTCATCATCAAGGACGACAACCTACCAACTATGAAATGGCCTCTGGGACGAATCATTGACACGCATCAAGGGGCTGATGGCTTTGTCAGAGTTGCAGACGTAAAAACAGCCACTGGAATAGTAAGAAGGCCCATTCATCGTCTAGCGCCACTACCAGTGACGGAGAACACTAAACCTGAAGCAGCTGGGCCTGAAGCGAATACTCAAAACCAACCTGAGGCACTGCATCAAGCAGACACACCCGATACTTATCACACCGGGCTCCGATACGGGAGCAGAAGGACGCCTCTTCTATCACTCCTGCTGGTCTGCCTACTGAGCCCTCTAACAGTAACCAACCCCATCAAGGTGTCATCAACTGGACCACATCCAGGACTGCATTTTCAATCATTGGGAAATGCCTTCCTGTCGACAAGCGAGTGGAAACTCTTGGTCTACTATGACCTAGAAGTCTACTGGACGGAGCTGGCCACGCTGCAGAACGGCACGATTTGGCTGCAACAACTATGTGATCGTGATTCTCGACCAGCCGACTGCTCGCATCTGCATGAGCAGTTCCGACACTTGACCGTTCAGTTTTCTAGCGCAAACCAGATGCTGAGGATCAGGTCAAGGCGAGGCGCAATAAACGTAGTGGGTGGACTGGCCAGATCGTTGTTCGGAGTTCTGGACGAAGAGTACGCTAATCAAATGGCTCAAACCATTAAGACGATGCAGGGAGATCAGACCAAGCTGCACTCCTTACTCAAAAACCAGACGTCAATCATCGACTCGACATTGAATCTCCTCGGTCAAACGGAACAGATGGCTCAAAAACGTTTTGCCTCCATAGAGCACGAACTGACAAAACTCTCAAACGAGGTCAAGGGTCCGCAACTCGAAGGCACCGCAGCCCGAGTACCAGATTTAATCTCAATTCTATCTTTCCAGATGACCCTGGCAACACTCAATTTGCAGCGCATCCAATCCAGCCTCTTGGACGTAATCACAGACACACAGCATGGGAACTTCAATCCTCTGCTGTTGTCTCAACAGCAACTTAATGCGGCAATGACCGACATCAGGGATCACCTGCCGGAAAATCAGCGTCTCCCTGTTGGCCGAGAAGACTTTCTGAAATTATTTGGGCTAACATCTTTCAAGGCCAAGGCAAATGCGAACTTCATTCTTTTCGAGCTCAAGATGCCACTCATCGATGTATCAACGTTTGAGCTCTATCGAATCCTACCAATTCCAACGGCAAAACGCAACTATCTCGTTGCTATACAGCCAACCGCTGCTTATCTGATCATCAGCCCACATCGCGACGTCTACTATCCGCTCAACGAGATGGATTATGCTGCCTGTAACTGGATGGAGCCAAACACCCACTTGTGCCGATAGTCTCATCCGTTGTATCACAAGGACGCCAATATGAGCACTTGCGAAGTGACGCTGCTAAGAGGAATGCCGACGATGACCAACTGTCACCTAGTTGAGCTGCTTATATCCTTCTCGTGGACGAATATCCCACAGTCCAATGAGTGGATCTATGCTTTCACCACACCGATGGTGGCCCAGCTTGTGTGCAGTGGCAACACATCCATCCTGACACTGCAGGGCTCCGGAATTCTGCAGCTGACTCCCGACTGCACGCTCAAATCCGATGCAGTATCTATCAAGGGTCACCGCATATATGAATCCTCAATCAAAACGACTCAGCCGAAGACCTATTATTACACTGATCACGACAACCTGGGACATGTACAACAGCACCTTGAGCCCACACCTTTCCGGACGCACACTTCGGAGATCAACGATCTGCGAAAGCAACTCAAGGAGCAGGATCTATCCTGGAGGGACCAGCTGGATGTGCATGATGTTCACCAGTATGCACTAGGATATCTGAGCTTCGTCGCAGTTCTCGCTATTGTCGTCTTCCTATGGTGCAAGGCCAAAAATGTAAGCTGCCAACCACGATCGCAACGACCGAGACCAGTGCCACTGCCTAGACCTCACAGCTTGCCCCACACACTGGAAGAGGTTGAACAGACCGTTCAACGGGGGGGTGGATGTTAATGCCCGTCCACACGATCAGTGGCGTTAGACTTAAGTGAAAATTTTATTTACAAATCGTATTTGCAAAGATGGATAATTAATTTCGTCACCTTATGTGACTAATATTGTTTGACTTAGTTGCTAAATTATAGATGCATGCATGTCTCATGTGGCCACATTTTGCATCGCCACAGACGCGGGCGTCAGCAGTTTCGCGTGATGTTCGAATCATTTTGTTAACTTCTACGCGTCAGCGAAACGATCGGAAGACACAAACACCACATTTGCATGCATGATGTGGCCGCATGAACGCATTGCAATGCGAAACCAAAGTTCTTTTCCCGTACCAGCGGTTTCCGGGCATGGAATGCTTGTGGACGCTGAAGCGTCAGCATTTTCGTGGAATGCTTGTGGACGCTGAAGCGTCAGCATTTTCGTGGAATGCTTGTGGACGCTCAAGCGAATGCTTGTGGACGCTCAAGCGTCAGCATTTTCGTGCGTGGGAACTGCTGGTGCCCTTTGCTCGGTGTGGGAAGGAAATCATCAGTCGTCATCAGATCGTCGCGATACAAGGATCGCTAACAAATTTTCTCTTTTCGATGTTTGAATAATTATTCGTTGGAATACTTACAGTTAATTTAAGTATAGTACGTCTGTTGAATTCTTAGTTTCTTGACACCACGCCAATAAATTTAATATCTAATCAGTTTTAAAGCTTTTCGATAATTCATTTAAGTGAGATGTAAAAGCTGTGAAATTTCAAAGAAAATTGCTTTAATGTTATGTAATTTGTAATTTCACGGAAGAAAGAGGCCAGGACAAAGGAGTCCGGGCGCAAACAATGTTCATCTTGGATGCATGAGTTTCGTATCATGTACAACCCTTTTTGCAACGTTTGTGGTGAAAAGGCTAAACAGGAAGCTGTCAAAAAGTCTAAGGAGACAAAAAAATAAAATAAGTACTACGTAACGTAATGATAGCATATCAAAATTATTATGGCGATTAAGAATTTCGTCTTAAAGTTATTTCCGGAGACTGGTTGTTAATTTTTTATTATTAAGCTTAAATTTAGTTTGCCATTTCATTATTTCTTTATAAAAATTACAGTGGGCCATTTTATAATAGACGAGAGGCGTACGCCCCACGCCCCACCTAACGTTTGAAAAAATATTTTTTTAGCTAGTGTATAAGGAAATGTTACCAAACTTAAGTGGCATTTTGTAGTTTAAATACCATTTTTTACACTTTTTGATAAATATAGGGTTGAAAAAAGTTAAAAGGCCATTTTATTGAGCATCGCGTAAAAGTGGGGCGTATTGTAGCATTTTACCCTACTTAGCATTTCCTTACCTAATAAATTAATATTTTTCAACACTCAATCTTTATCACATACATACATGAGAATATAAGGTGTTCATTTGTGATTTTATTATTTACATAATAATATTTTCAAAGAAGAGGCCTATCTTTATTTAAATTAAAAATAAAATTTCAAAATGATTTCAATACAATTTTCCATATTATTTATTTAATAGTCAAAAATAATATTCTATCTCTAATTCGATTTGCTGCAAAAGGAAACGAAAACTGAGGACCCGCATCGATGGCAGGCTCCTCCACTAGCATGGGCTAGCCATCGGGCGCGCTTCTCCGTTTCTTTCGTTAACAGGTGCACTTGCCGGGTAAAGTGGCCTTCCACTTGCGTACCCTTTTATGATATAGGGTTATGGGATTTCATTACATAACGCTATAGCATAAATCGGTTACGTTTGTTTTTCTCATTTGAGGGAAAGCCTCATACAAAGTACTTTTGTATGAGTTTTTCACTCAAATGGAAAATGCATGGCCACGTCTACGTTTGGATCTTGATAAGGATGGGAGGGTGCGATTTGGCAGCACTACCATCTGGATGCCCCACTCTTATTTGTGTGCCATAAGGATCCTCGGTTACGATGAAGTCTCTGTAAGTCCGTCCATTTTTGCCCGGCCCAATTTGTTCTTCGAACAAGCGTTTCAACCCTTAGTAGGTTACCTCAGCCTCGACACCAGTCGATCGGCATTCGACCTTTTTTAATTTGTGAATGCAAAATTTTTTGTAATGGGTCCTTGTGCTGGGGAAGAGAACCCGCCCCACGACACCACAACGCTTACCTGCCAGCGCATTCACGCGTCCTCAGACAAGGCCAATCGCGACGGATCTCAATATCCTCTTCTGCAGAGGCAGCAGACCATCGCTGCAGTCCTGAACGGACAAGTTTCCATACCTATTACACTACAAACACAACTGGAAAGAAGCATGTCATTGCCTGTGTGGACGCATTTACAAAGTACATGCAATTATACGTACAAAGGATATTAAAACGCCACCTGTCATAAACTTTTTGGAACAGGTCATTGTAAATTGAGCAAAAAGAGTCAGATTATGTTCACGAAATGGGATCAGGATCAAGTAAGATATAGCGTTTTCAATTGTATAGAATTTCAAAAACAATAATACGTGTTGATGGTTGATACATATTTCAAATAGGCCTAGACACCATCCTTTTCATCAGATTTTTATGAAAATTTAAGGAAAAGTATTTAATTAGAATATATTCACTTGGCATATCATTCTGAAAAATTATTCAAGCTAGGAAAAAATGGTGGCTGTCATGTATTTCTGAAAGAAATCCTCTAGTTTTTGCATAAATTTGAAAAATTTCTTATACAAGTATTGGATGCATAATCCAAGTCATTGATTCATGTCATCAGAAAATTTGTTTCGAACCCTAGAGTGTTACAAAGCCGTTCTGGTAAGAGCACTCTTCTGCCAACTAGACTTATTTTCCTATATTTTCTGGTCTTTTTTATTTTAATGGAATGAATATTATACTTCTCCGTTTTTCAAATATATGCGTTTTGCATTGTTTAAGCCAGGTCTAGCAAATATGTCAACCAAATGAATAAGCTAAATGCTTCAAAAAAAAAAATTCTGGGGTAAACTGCATCGCTTCCCGAGCAATTATTATGTCATTCAAAAGCATATTTGCATTGCATATTAAATGTTATGTATTATACATCATAGATATGGCACTTAGTAAATAAGTTCACATATTTCTGGATACTTTCGCTAAGTTACGAGCCTGCATTTAAAATATATCTGAATAATTTTAACCCCATAACGGGCTGATCTCATCATACAAAAATCTCGGTTTCTAATTTTACCTGGCTAAAATCCTCTGAAACCTTCCACGCTGTCAACCAAATATTCCAATGATACATTTTTGAAATTGTTTGACGATTATTCCCAAACCCTCCATAAAACCTCAGTAACTTCATTACACCCATTTTTCAGCTTTCATAATTTATCACCGTTTCATGATCACAGCAACTTCAGAAAATTTTGAAACCTTTCTATTGTTCGATTTGGTCCAAAACTAATCCGACTACAATAGGGACCTTTCATTCTGGTCAATAGAACACAAATCATCGAAAAGAGTCGCCTTTATGATTCTTCTTAGTTATTTTGGTGTGAAGACAATAGGACAGACTTGGTGTCGCCAAACTGTATCCTGTAGGATACGCGCAAAGAATTGTGAACGAGGGAAATGATTATCGTCAAAAGATCATTGTCGGTAATCTCAAAAGGATACATGCGATTAGTGCAAATGCGTTGTAGGTGTGCTGCGTTGAGTTTCATCTTTTCGCAAATCGGATCCCACTCGCTCGTAAAAAGGAGCAAGAGTGTCAACTTAGCAACGGAATTTAATTCTTAATGTTCAACAATAAGCTGCTCGGCCGATGTAGGCTGATACCTTTGGCACTTTTTCGGCACTTCTGTTGTAACCAGGTCAGCTGTGTTTATATCCTGGAATGCAAAGACATTTGTTAACGCATTGACACAAGCAGATTTTGTTGTTAACTACGTTTTGTCTCTTGTTTTTTTTTTTTTAAGGTGCAACGACAAAGATCAGGAAATCGGTACAGTTTGTGAATGGCTATAGATCAGTGGGTGATAAGTATTTCATCTAAGGATTGTTTGTTTGAACTCATTCATAAGTATGCTTGTTTGATTGAGTAGAGCTGACAAGGATAACATCCACAGAGAGAAGTAAAATGCGTCCAAAGCTGAAAATCATAATCCTTTCTCACAAATCAAATGTTTTAGATCCATCTCCTGTGCTCATAATTGAACGCCAATCAATTATGAAAGCGTTTATTTCTTTTTTCGAAATGTTTTTGCAGCTTCGAGATTTATTAATATCCAAAAACTAGTTTGCTTCCCATAATCTTCATGGAGTTGAGCCCTTAACCACTGAACTGTGCCCACGGGTCAAATTGCATGGCACCATCATCGATTTCGTGGTGGCCAACCGTCAAAGTATGCAAAAAAGGCCAACAGCTACGACTCAAGGAGCTGCTGAAAGTCTCCTTCTGAAGTCCGAGCCCCGCAGACGGACGGCGAAAAGTTGAAAAACGCCGTGATCCCCAGTTAACAAGATTACAAACAGGGACCCATGCAACAATCACTTTGAATGGCTTTCGAGGTGGTTGTTTTATTGGTGCCCGTGGTCCCAATTTCGTTTTTGGCCGGCCATTGAAGATAGTGTTACCTTGTTCCCGCCGCATAGCCTCCGCTACTTCAGACGGCGGTCAACCGCCAAAACAAGCTCGCATGTGCGATAACACAAAACCCATTCTGGTTGGTGTCTAATATAAGAGTCGGTATCGCCGGCGACTTACAATGGCCCAAAAGGTTTCCGCCATGTTATTAACTTATTTATAACCAAACAAGCGCGGTTTCTCACAGCTATTAATGCCTTGCTACTCATACGTCGTGGGTCCTTTGCTTTTTTGCCTCCAACCGTAGCAGCGTGGCGAGAACCGTCAAATATCGCCCAGTTCGTTGCGGTGAATATTTGCAGCCCAATTGGATCTTAACTTCTTCGCGGTCGTGGTCTTCGTTTTGGCAAGTTGTTCTTCTGATGACGACTCACCTTTCAGCAAAGGGATCCAGTTTGGATCCTCTATTGTTTTCGTTGGGTACTTCAAATTTAATGCTGTGCGGTTTGCCAAGTCTCATGTTTCTTGTCCTTGTAGTGCATTTTTTTCGGGATGGAAATGTTAACTGCTAGTTAACACGTTGCAAACGAATTGCATAAGTAAATTATGATGCGGTCATGCAAGAAATGATTCTTTAAATTAAGGCGTCAGAATTTTTGGTTTCTGATGGAGAAGTGGAAATTAGAGTTGAGATAACTTTTTCTGATGTAGGTTCTTAAGTGTTTACAGATGTAATTTCTATTAATTTCGATGTACGAGGTGTGATCAAAAAGTATCGCGAATTTTGTTTTTTTTCAAAAATTATTTATTTATTGATGAATATCTATTTTGTCCCCTTCAAAGTAATCCCCATGAGATATTATACACTTGTGCCAACGGTTTTTCCAATCTTCGAAGCACTTCAAAAAATCATTTTTTAGGGTTTTGTACTAAAATACAAAACCCTATTGCAATCACGACCTGTGTCCGTCTGTCCGTCTGTCCGTCCGTCCGTCCGTCCGTCTGTATGTCACAGCACTTTTTCTCTGAAACTATAGAGGCTATACCCATGAAACTTTGTGGAAAGGTCAGAAGTGGTGACCTCTTGAAAGTTCAAGGGTGAAGGGGGGGGGGTCTCCCCATATAAGGAGTTGACCCCTCAAAAAAAAATTTCACCAATGGTAGTCGAGTAGGGTGTCATTGGAAAGGTCTCAATGAGATCTTTTGAAAACAGGTCTTAAAATTGCCTTATGAGTACCGAGGGGGGCAGGGGAAGGGGAAATGTACGAACTTTTCGCGTACCCCCCCCCCCCCCCCCCCTCGCGATTGGACACCTTCCATCCGAAAAACCTGAAAAAAATCATGAATGTAGGCCTTAATGAGTACAACAACAACAAATACTTGAGAAGTCGAAATTCACTCAGCTTTGTTAGTAATATATGTAATATATGTTTTCTTGAATAAAATCTAAATGGTACCCTTAAACTCAATAAAATTTAGCAAAGAGATGACTATTTATAAGATTGATCTTTTCTGAAAGTTTCATAAAGATCGATCAGTATTTAACGAAGTTATAGCGATTTGAATTTTCCTGTATTACTATGGAACAATGTGCCCTGTATTACTATGGAAACATATGGCTATGGAGCCACATGCGCTTTTTACCGACTTAGACACTACTGCTTTGCTAGGATTTGCATGAAAGTTTCAGGAATGATAGATATCATGGGGATGACTACATACAATTGAAACAAGTCGAGGAGGCAGGAGAGAGCTCCTAGCAAAAGGGCTTTGTAGCCATTCTAGGATTCAAAAAAATAGGCCATGAATCGATGCTTACAGTACAGAGGAGTGGCCCCTGAAAAAAATTTCATGAAAGGTAGCCGATATGAGTATCAAATGAAAGTTCTCTATGAGAGCTTTTCAAAACAGTTCTTAAACTGACAGTTTTTGCTTAAGTGGGGGCACAGAGGGGGGGGGGGGGGAAATACATGAAAAATGTGTTTTCTCCCTCGCGAATGGACACCCGTGATCTAAAAAAATCTGAAAAAATCATCAAGCGAGATATTTATGGGTATAATTTTAACAAATACCTCAGAATTAAAAAATTCTTTCAACTTAGTTAATAATATGATCCTCGAACATGACGTGTTTCTTAATTTTATTCGTTGCTGGTTACGGCATTTTGTAAGTTGAGTACAAAACCCTTCTGACATGAGCATAGGTCTGTCTACCCAACTTGTTTGAATCTTGTTCAGCTCCTCCTTCGATGCCGTCTTTATCTCGTCAAGCGTAGCGTAACGTCGTCCTTTCATGGGCCTCTTCAGTTTAGGAAACAAGAAAAAGTCACAGGGGGCCAGATCTGGGGAATACGGTGGCTGCTGCATCATTAGTGTGTTGTTTTTGGCCAAAAAGTCGCGCACAAGCAACGATGTGTGAGCAGGGGCGTTATCGTGGTGCAAAAGCCAATTTTTGTTCTCCCACAAATCCGGGCGTTTCTGGCGGATTGCTTCGCGCAAATTGCGCATAACTTGTAGGTAATATTCCTTATTGACCGTTCTTCCCTGTGGCAAGAACTCATGATGCACCACGCCCCTGCAATCGAAGAAAACTGTCAGCAAAACTTTCACATTCGACCGAACTTGGCGCGCTTTTTTCGGTCTTGGTTCATGCGGCAGCTTCCATTGAGATGATTGAGCTTTGGTTTCCACGTCATAACCATAAACCCACGATTCGTCACCAGTTATGACCCTCTGAAGCAAATTTGGTTCGTCGCGGACAGAGTTTAACATCTCATTAGCAATGTTCATGCGTTGCTGTTTTTGGTCGCAATTGAGCAATTTTGGTACGAATTTCGCGGCGACCCGTCTCATGCCCAAATCGTTGATAAAAATCGAATGGCACGAGCCAATCGATATGTTTAGGTCCTCAGCAACTTCTCTAACGGTAATTCGACGATTGGCCAATACCATTTTCTCCACTTCATTAATTTTTTCGTCTGTTGTTGAAGTGCTCGGGCGTCCGGCACGCTCTTCGTCGTTCACATCTTCTCGGCCTTCTAAAAACATTTTGTACCACCGATAAACGTTGCTTTGGTCCAAGGTAGCTTCTCCGTATGCCACAGTCAACATTCGGAATGCATCTGCGCACTTAATTTTGTTTTTCACACAAAATTTGATACACGTTCTTTGATCCATTTTTTTGAATAAGTAAAAATCGAAGACGATTGAAAACACGTGCAAGTAAAGCAGCTATCACCAATTAAGTGAACATTCAAAATAGCCGAGCTTGTCGGCATAAGTGACAGACGTGAGTACCAACATAACGCCACAAAAAAATCGAAATTCGAATATACGTAACCCGCGAAAATTCAAAATTCGTGATACTTTTTGAACACACCTCGTATCTTTCGAAATCGTTTGAATTCAATCAGATTTTGAAATGAAAAGCTTAATTCAAGAAATAATTTTAACGTGAAATTTGACTGATTGATTAATTATTTTTGAAAGTATCGAAAGCTCTTTTTTGTGTGAAGTTTCATTGATAGAAAACATGCAACGAGCGGACTTTAGTAAAAACATTTCTTTGTAAAATATTGCCGCAAATGAGATCACGGCTTGAAGCTCACGAGTGCTGATGCTTTCGTGCGTTAGCTATGGGATATTTCCCTCCAGATTTTGATATTCATTTATTAAATAACTGGACACAAGGCCCTGAGCATACAATTGAAACCCGAGACGTCTCCTGAATTATTACACGTATTTTATTGTTTCAATTGCACAATATTCTTTTTATAGAACTGATTCCCGGCGTGGTCCCGACCGGTTCGCTTGCCTCAGGATCTGGAAAGAGATGACCGCATGAGCAAACAATGCTCAGTGAGTAGTCTCACAGCCACACACACACCACCTCAATCACTGGAGAATTGAAACCACAAACAAGGGAACACATTTCTTTGAAGAGAACATATCCCCGTGAAGGGAACACATCCCTTTTCAAGAACAAATCCCTCAGTTGGGGAACACATCCCCAACGCCCCAGCACAAACCAGCAAACAGTAGATGTATTCTGCACACACAACAAATCACCTCTCACACACTACTCACTCTACCGATCTGCCACCAGCCAATATCTCTTGTTCACTCCCAATCGGTACGTACCACGCGATTCGATCATAGAATGACCTGAGTTGTTTACTCAGGTGTTGCCAGTCTCACATTCACACGCCAGACCTTCGCCATACAGCAGGATAAAATACTTAGATATGACAGCTCGGCCATCCTACTTTTGAGTGGCCTCACCCATGCTAGCTTCTTACGACGAAGTTTCTGCAGGATTACACCTCCTTTTAAGGTGTTATATGGATTTCACACCTTCATCCGGTACTTGTGATGTTCAATATGAGCCTTGGAGCTCGCAGATGACACACCTATAATTATACAGTACCCTTTTGATAGAGAAAGGACCTTTAGATTTCTTCATCCACTTCTTACTTTGACCTTCGTTGGCAGTTGGTTTTCGAACCAACACAAGATCTTTGACGTTATAAGAGACTATTATCTTTCTTTATTTTATTAAAATGGTTTCTTTGCTTCTCTTGTTCGATTTTAACTCTTTCTTGAGCTAAATGCCTTTTTTGTTCTCGATCTTCAACCATTGGGTCATTTACTCTTACCAAAGTAGTCAATTGACCATATTTCGGTGCCCAGAGCCGACCGGTACCTAAAAGGGATAACGCATAGTTTTTCACCACCTGCGAAAAAACCAGTTAGTCCCAAAAATTGCCGCACGTTATGCACATTCTGTGGTACCGGATAATAATTTAAGCTTTTCACTTTCTCTTCTCCTGGTTTAATTCCTTCTCTGTTGACTTCGAACCCTAAATAATTTATTCTCGTTTTAAATAACTCCCATTTCTTTAGATCAAGCATTAGGTGATAATGATGTATTGTACTGAGCACCTTATCCAAATTATGTGAAGAATGAAAATGTCGTCCAAATATGCCACGGCAACAGTTCCTCGTAAGCTTCCAAGAATTTTATTAATCATTCTTTGGAATATTTTAGGTGCTGACTGATACCAAATAGCATTCTGTTAAATTCAAAATGTCAATCAGGTGACACGAAAGCAGGTTGAAGTTTAGAGTTTTCATTTATAGGTATTTAATAGTATCCTGATGTCATGTCAAGATAATTAGAATTAAGAAAAGAAAATACTATGTCAACCAATTGAGAAGTATAGATGTAAGTTTAGCGAGCAATAACACAAGACAAGCATACAAAGTAGTGAAAAGCCTGAAACGTGGTTATCAGCACAAAACCACGCTCTGTCGTGATGACAGCGGCAATATAATCGCTGATGAAATCAAGATTAAGGAAAGATGGGCAACATATTTCAAGCACCTCCTTAATCCTCCGCACAGCTCCAGAACATCGGAGCCTAAAGATGTCTGCGGAGAGCTTCCATTGGCCCCACCAACTCTGGATGAAGGTTATTCCACCATCAAAGCCCAAAAGAATAATAAAGCGCCAGGCATGGATGAGATTCCAGTGGAGCTCATCAAAGATGGTGGCAGTAGTGTTCACCGAGCTATTCACAAAGTCATCCATTACATTTGGCAACAAGAACATATGCCGAAAGAGTGGAGCCAATCAATTATATTCCCTATTCACAAAAAAGGTAACAAGCTACAGTGCGAAAATTATAGAGGCATATCACTACTTTGTACGGCGTACAAAATATTTTCTAAAATCTTAGAAAATAAAATCGGATCATACGCCAACAGTATTATAGGGGAATATCAAGGTGGTTTTAGGGCAGGTAGATCAACAACAGACCAATTGTTCACAGTCAAGCAGGTACTTGAAAAATGCTGGGAGTTCAACATAGACGTACACCAAATTTTTGTTGACTTCAAGCAAGCATACGACAGTATTGGTCGTAACGTAATGTACCAAATAATGCTTGTTTTCGGCATCCCAGCCAAATTAGTCCGCCTTACCAAAATGACAATGACGTTGACGTCGACGACCTCCCAGTTCCGCATCAATAACCAACTCACCGATGCCTTCGACACAAATATAGGACTGAAGCAGGGAGATGGGCTGTCCCCATTGCTATTCAATTTGGCTCTGGGGTACGTCATACGGAAACTACCTGTCGATACGCGCGGTACATTACTATACAAGTCGGGCCAGGTAGTGGCCTATGCGGACGACATCAACATTCTGTCACGGTCACTAGCAACTGCCAAAGAACTCTTCCTGAAACTTGACAGTGAAGCAAAACTAGTAGGGCTACAAATCAACGAAAATAAAACAAAGCTCATGATGCAGTCGGGGAAAAATACCCCAAATACACAAAATATCACACTTGGCGAATAAAGTATCGAAAATGTTAGCGAATTTGAATATTTAGGCGCCAAAATAACGAAAACGGGCAATGAAAGAGAAGAATTACGCCAAAGAATACAGCTCACAAATAAAATATTTTATTCAGTATTGACGATCTTGAAGACCAGCTGCATACACAGAAAAACAAAGCTCCAAGTATACAAATCTGTGATAAGACCTGTGTTATGCTATGGGTGTGAAACATGGACCCTAACCCAAGCATCCGCAAATATATTGAACGGCTTTGAGCGACGGGTACTGAGGCGAATAATCGGAGCGAAGCTTGACGGGGACCAATGGCGAATTCGATACAACCATGAGTGTATGAAATTTTTGACGAACCGGAGGTCTCAAGGATTGTAAGACAGCGGAAGCTGCAATGGGCTGGGCAAACGCATCGTATGGATGAACAACGGATACCCAAGAAGGTATTCATTGGGAGAACTGAAGGCCGGCGGCCAGTGGGGAAACCGAGGAAATGCTGGTCTGACTCGGTCGACGAAGACAGTTAATCGCTGCTCGAATTTCGGCATTGGAAGACGCGGTTAATGGACCGAGACAGTTGGAGGCGCTGTTTGCAGGAAGCGAAGGCCCGAAAGGGGCTGTAGTCCTAAGAAGAAGAAGATTTTATTGTTTTGAATCAAGATCTTTATTTTGCAATTTTTCAGTTTTTTACATATATACAATTCATTAATAGCTTAACCTAACAATATACATGTGGGTTTTGTCTTAGGGCTTTTCCCGGAGTTCAATAATAATTTACTTTAATTACATTAAAATATTAATTTTTTGATAAAAAAAAACGTTAAAATGTTAACACCCACAATATTATATTATTATACATTAATAGATTAGAAAAGAAGTTTGTAAACATCATCTGCTCTAACAATTGGTTTTAAAATTGATATCCTTAAAACTACGTACATTATTTCCTTAAGACTATCTTAAAAACTACTCATTCGCTGCGTCCATAGAGCGGTTGTCCGTCGCTCTCCTGACAACTCCCGCCTTTTGCTCCTTGGCTCGCATGGTTCCCGCTTCCGCAAGCTTTTCTGCATATGATTTTATTGGCTCCACTTCTGTCTCCTGGTACAGCACCTCGTTGGGGTAAGACCGTCCGGCCTCCCGTCTGTATAGTCCTGTGCAACCCTGAAGGATTTTTCGCTCCACTAATCCTATCTTGCCCCGTTTTGTCTTCGGAGCTCCAATCCATATCATCACCGCATATGTGATGATCAGACGAATCAAGATTTTATAGGCCAAAACCTTGACTCGCTGGCTCGATGTCGAATGTTACCTGAAAAGAGGTATAAGAAGATGGTACGCATAAGTCACTTTTTTCAAAATATTATCAATGTGAGCACTAAAGGTAGTTTTCCTGTTGAAAACTACCCCCAAGTACTTTATTTGTGTAGAGCAGTGCACCATCTGCCCATTCAACTTAACCTTGCAGTCACAGAAGCCTCTTGCACGACGACCGAAGTTTTTGTGGGGGTCCTTGAACACAATTAATTTACTTTTCTTTGCATTTACCTTAAATCCCCATTTCCGGCAATATGCAGTAAGAGATTCCAAATATCTTTGGAGCTGCCTCCTAGCAAAGCGCAAATTGTGTTCAGATGACCACACTAACAAGTCGTCAGCGAAGAAGTTCAGCTGGATACCGGGCTTATATTCATATCTTACGCCCGGGACGTCAGAGGTGAATATGTTGGAAAAAAATGGGCCTAATATAGACCCCCGAGTCAATACTTAATGCGTCTGAACTAGCTCCACCAGCCACAGCAAAGGCAGTTCGTCCCCTCATGAATTTTCACAATATGGGCCGGAAAGCCAAGATTTATCATTTTGTAGAGAAGCCCAGTGATTCATACAGAGTCAAACGCTTTTCCCACATCCATCAGGTAAGCTGCAACAAGCTTATTGTTGTGCCAGCCTCTCGTTATATTGGAACACGGTCATAGCATCCACCGTGGAGTGAGCTTTTTTGAAGCCAAATTGTCTTTCTGGCACAATTCTTGCCCCGGCAGAAAATTGTAGGATGCCTTCAAGTATTACCCTTTCAAGAAGCTTACCAACGTTTGAAAGTGACGAAATCGGACGAGTCTCGACTACTTCAGTACTGCCAGACTTCTTGGGTATTGCGAAAATTTTTGCACATTTCCATTGCCGAGGGAAGTAGAAATTGTTAATGCAGTTATTTAGAATGATCGCGAGGAGAACAAAGAAAACATGCGGAGGCCTTTAAGCATATAATTTGAGATTCCATCAGCCCGGAATTTTGCTCCAGTGCCAAAAAAGTGAGCCTCTCAGGGCTGACAAACAGACCATGGCCAGTAGGTGCGTCAGAGGGAATTGAATCAGAGAACCGAGTCAAGCACAATCGATCATTGTCCCTGTCGAAATTCATTGTGGTGCTGCTCACTAACGAAGTAATGGAATGCTCACAAACGAAGTAATTGAAAACTTTCGCTAAATGTTTTGCGATAGAGTCAGCGATGGCTTTGTCATCCATGAGCATGGATCCATCATAAGTGAGGACCCCAGCCAGCTTTTTCTGGCCGTTATCCTTTTGATGTGAGGAAACATACAGAGACCTGGTTTGATACTTTCGAGGGCCTGCTCAAATCGCTCGTTAGCAAAAGCCGTGGTTCTCCTCGAGATCATTAGGTTTAGAGACGTAATCAGTAGGTAAATACGTTCATACTCCCAGTTGACCATATTTAAATTGCGGTGGTAGATTCTTGCGAGTAGCTTTCTAAACCAACTGCGTCTACGAGGAAGCTCCAAGATGTCTTCTGGTAAATCATGATAAAAATAATTGGTCGAGGATTTCTTAATGGAGATTTTTGAGATGACAGTATCTGGGGTTGAATTTATACAAGCAACACCCTCATCGATTTCAGGAATAGAAAGATTTTTCGATCGAAATCCCCTTCAATTTTCCTTTAAGGTCAGCACTTACTGCTGCCCAATCGATTCGCTTGTATGGAATGAAAAGTTGAGGATCTGCAACCTCAAATTTCAGAACCCTTTTCACTCTTAAGGTCAGCTCAACCAAAAAGTAGTCAGACTCGGCTTCAAGAACTGCACACCCGAAATTCCTCCAACTGTGGGAGAAATAAAGAAGTCAATAATAGACAAGCTTCGGTGGAAGGTAGCCTCTTACGGGGCGATCAGTATGGGATCCATATTTGACTGAACCTAGTTAGAGATAGCTGTTCCATAGCCATTGGATGCGATATTTCCCCACGAGGGATGTTTCAGGTTAAAATCACCTCCCATGGCATAGGAATCGAATTTTTTGCACAGAGTAAGCACTGTTTCCAAGTCCCCAATGTGGTCCCTCGACGAGTATCCATGTCGAACACAGATCCCCACGAACGCAAAGGTGCACCCTCCCAGGACGGAGCTTATTATTTCTGCTTCAATACATTTCAGACTTGGAGGGCAGTGCCTTTGGACTTTCAGGTTATATTTGTGAGCCATAGCAACTCCAAGACATCCCTCTGGATCATCACTTCTGATGATCTTGTATTTCCCCCGATGCACTCTGTGTCTTTCTTTGAGTCTTGTTTCCGATATAAACAAGAAGCTTGGTCTATGGGCGCTCAAGTATTCTTGAACGAAATTTCTTTTATAGCGTGTAGCTAGTGAACAGATGTTGAAGATGGAGAGCTTAATAAAACTCATGACGACAACATACTTTGAAGGCAAATTCTAAGTACGCAGCTTTTTCCTCATTAGGGTTAGTGAGTTTTTTTATGGTAGGGATAAAAGAGTCCACTTTTCGAATGAGTGTGAACAAGACACACCCGAAAAATTGTTGGCAGTCAGTGCTCAAAACCAAAAAAACGTATTCCGGGCATTCTGCGACTGCTGAGGTTGCTGCATTGGTTACTGTTTAAGTTGCCGTATAGGCTGCGGTGGAGGCTGCTTCTTTGCACCTTGCAAAAGGCTAGAGTACGAGACTCCTTCACGCACAGTATTTTTTATAGAGGCAGTGATGAAATTCCTCCTTTCCTCTTTTTTCTTTTGGAGGTTCTTCCTCCTCTCTTCAAATTTCTTTTGCCTAAGGACAACATCTGAAACTCGCAGGGTGCCCCTTAGCATTGCAGTTGATGCAGAAGATCTCATCTTATTTCTCGTCCTTCGAGATTGGATATTCCATGGACTTATGTTGCTTGTCGCATTTTACACATCTAACTTCAAAGTCCGCAGTTAGAAGTAACGTGGCCAAATCTTTGGCAGTTGAAGCGATGGGCAGTGCAATTTTTCGGCAGACGCTCCTATTGTATCTTCTGGTACAGTAGCAACATTATGTTCATTGCTTTCTTCACTTCAAAGTCCGGTTTGAACTGGACTAAGAAGGATGAAAGCGTCCTTTTTTCCCTCCCAGAGGTTATAGTGGAGAATCTTTTTGCTGAAAAGATATCTTCTTTGAGATGTTGCTTCAGTTCAGCCACGACATCATTCTCGTCGTATTAGCCGTGCATGCCTTTTAGAAGGAGAGTCAATTAACTCTCTCCTGGAAAGGTATAGAGGCTGCAGGCCACCTTTGCACACTTCAGAAAGTTAAAAAGGCTGGTGTGATCCTCAGCCGTTTTGAAACTCCGAAAAACACTTGCTGAAAAGACTCCTGTTCTTGCTGCATGATTCGTGCTGCCTCGACGACCGCTCGACTTAAATTCCTTATTGTTTCGATTGTATTACAATAGTCTATTTATAAAACAAACCTGGCATGGTCCCGACCAGTTTGCTCGTATCGCTCGCCTCAGGATCTGGAAAAAGATGACTGCATCAGCAAACAATACTTAGTGAGTAGTCTCACAGCCACACATACACACCATCTCACTAATTTGAGAATTAAAACCACAAACAAGGGAACACACCCCTATGAAGAGAACACATTCCTTTTCAGGACATATCCCTCAGTTGGGGAACACATACCCAACGCCCCAGCACAAATCAGCGAGCAACAGATGCATTCTGCACACACAATAAATCACCTCTCATACACTACTCACTCAACCGATCTGCCGCCAGCGAATATCTCTTGTTCACTACTCCCGATCGGTCCGTAACAAAGAACTCGATCCGAGAACAACCTAAATTGTTTACTCAGGTGTTGTCGGCCTGACATTCACACGCCAGACCATCGTCACACAACCGACTAAAATACTTGCATATGACAGCACGGCCATCCTGCTTTTGAGTGTCCTCGCTCATGCTAGCTTCTTCCGACGAAGTTTCTGCACGATTACACCCCTTTTTAAGGTATCCTGGAGATTCAATACGTTCATACGGTACTCGCGATGCTCGATATAAACCTGAGAGTTCGCAGATGACATATCTATCATTATTTAGTACCCTTTTGATAGAGAAAGGCCCTGTAGATTTCTTCATCAGCTTCTTACTTTGACCTTCGCTAATAGTGGGTTTTTGAACCCACACAAGATCTCCAACGTTATAAGGTATGGTTTCTTTGCTTCTCTTGGTCGATTTCAATTCTCATTCTTGTTCTCGATCTTCAACAATTGAGTCCTTTACTCTTACCAAAGCAGCTCTATCTGTCAGTCTTTCGGTGTCCAGGGCCGGTATTTGTAAAGTAATTCGGAAGGTGTTTTCTTTGTAGTAGAATGGACTGTATTGTTTAATGCAAACTGAGTCTCCCTTAGTTTTCGATCCCCTGTATTATCTTCATTTCTAGTGGTTGTAAAAGCATCCAAAATAGTTGAATTAAATTGTTCTGCCTGACCATTCGCCCTTGATGTTGTGACCACTGTGATGACATGTTCGTTACCACGTCGTTCACAATATTGCTTGAATATCTTGGAAGTATAACAAGTTCCACGATCAGTTATTGAACACGACGGTGCTCCAAAATTTACAATGACCTATTCCAAAAAGTTTATGACAGGCGCTGTTTTAGTATCCTTTGTAGCGCATACTCGTAATTGCATGTAGTTTGTAACTGCTTACACAAAGGCAATGACATACTTCTTTCCAGTTGTGCTTTTCACAAATGGGACCATCAATCCATGTGTACTGTATGGAATGGAGTCTTATCCTTCGGAATCGGATGAAGAAAACCGGGTCGTTATCCCTTTGTTTGCTTGTGGTACATACAGGGAATGCAACTTTTAACATACTTTTCAACATAGGAGTGCATATTCTGGAACAAATAATTTTCAGCCAGTTTCGAAAGGGTTTTCTCAACAACCAAAATGTCCAAATGCATCATGGGCGCACCTAACTATATCTGCACGCATATTCTTAGGGATAATCCATTTTGGCCCACCATTAGTCTTTGTTACGAAATATAAATTAAACCCCGGAGCCGCTCTTAGAAGGGAAGGGTTCCTTGCACTCCAACATTTTATTCGGAATATTACCAAGGAACTACTCCTCGATCTGAAGTACTGGTGAGAAGGACTAAGGTAATGTTAGGATAACCAATGTAAATTACTAGCGCTAAGTAAATTTGATTTTTAGGATGTTCAATTAGAATTCTTGTTTATACTCATATTGTAAAATTTGCACATTAATTGTGCGTCCTGTTCAAGCACATAATTTAGGTGAAACCCAGAAAAATTCGAACCAATGTAAACAATTAGCGTTAAGTAATGTTAGGTATTAATCATTAAGTGAAAAAAAACAATCAAAAAGGAAGCAACTTGTCTTCGCCATCGGACTTCAACTCCGCTCTCACGACGAGGAATGGTAGCCAATTAGTGAAATCCTTGGCACACCCAATTATGTCGCATCTGGAGTACTATAATATGTACCATCATCATTGCAAACTGATGTATGGTTGGTTGGTGCATTACCCTATGCATTGTTGACAGGATGCACACCAGTTGGTGGCGAAACAAAACAGGAGACATTTTCTTTCTCTAAAAGTTCACATACTTCCATTTCATCTGAATTGTTAGGACAGTCTTCGTCATCTAGAGCATACGAGTGATGGTTGCTTTAAGCGAAATAAGTCGAGCGTGTATTGCTATTTGTACTTGGTGCGGTAGCTTGTTCATATTATGGCAATGTGTATATTTGTGGCAAATATTCAATAGAAAGTAGAAAAGCTGGTTCACAAAATTGTGAGTGTAGACTTCCAATGGAGCTTCGAGTAAACGTTGAGCAGCGTAACATTAATTGTCCTTGATTAGTCGTGTGAGTTGCGCATACTTCAAATAGGAGAAACATCAACCCCAAAACAACAAACAGAATGTGTGCTTAAGATCACTACAACGTTACTACTAGAAAAAGTAGAAAATTCCTCTTACACCGGTTGCAACGCGCCAACGTCTTTTCAAACATCATAGAATTTATGCTTTTTACCGACTAGACCCCATATGACGGCGCAATTTTCAATTACCACATTTCATTGGTATCGTACACAGTGCACGCAGCACGCATGGTATGAACTTGGTAAATCCTCATCGATAACATGAGAATGATTTGATTACACCAAGTACGTTCATTTACATAAAAATTCACGGTGCCAATAAAAGCGCTTACAAGTCCCTTAGATTTAGACCGGGGATTGGATAGAGCCCGGCAAAGATGAAATTAAAAGTGTATCCTTGGCTGAATGGCCGCATTGCAAAGAAAACAATCTTCCGCTACTGAGCCAGCCAATACGTTATCGAACGCGACTTCCTTCTCAACACCACACTGCGTCACAACATAACTGCCCTTCCAATTACACAACTAGCCAAACTTTGACGGATCAACACCCGTACCTCGATTTCATTGTCAATTCCATCGCAGACAAATTTGTGCGGTAAGTAGATTATATTGCCGGCACAAAGAAATCATTCCAGCATTAAACATCTTCGTCCCTCGCAATTCTCTTTATCTAAATGATCGAGGCAATCATTGTGGCCGTTGCATTGACATCTGGCATCGATGAAGTTTCCACTTTACATCAAAATTCATCTTCACGACAAACACCCGTGCTAAAAGCTTGCGACGCTGGAGAATTGCTAAAAGACAAGAGTATTTGGCGAACTAAGATATACTTACGAGATTCTCGGGCTGATCGCCCGACACATCCCTTCGCGGACACAACTACGGCGAACATAATCATTTTAAAATAACTCGCGACAAACGTAAACATACGCGCACGTAGTCACAAGCATCAAACAACTGCCACTTCAACCAAAACAAATCGATAAGGCTGTTACTGATAATGCAGTACTGTGCGCGAAAGAAAGAAGGCCACCAAGTAAACCTGGGTTTGCACCCGGGGTAAACGCTGCAAGGTTGAGCAGCCGTGGTGAATGTTATGGCCTTAAACTTGGGTTCTTCAACTCTAGTCAAAGAGCCGTTGGGCCTAGTTGATAAAAGAGCCAGCGATGATGGAAACGGTCTCCCTTTTACGAATACTTGACCAGTGAAGAACATCAGAAGGACGGAACATCTTGCGAGCGGACAAGTGCAAATTACCAGAAGAAAGGACGGAACACTTTGCTGATCAACAAGTGGAGATCAGCCCATTTTCAGAAGGGAAAATTGCTCGAGATAACCAGCGAAGAAATGGATTCAGGCTGCAGAGGCATATTGAGTTGAAGTGCGAGGATTTCAATCACCGACGGGGCCCCCAACGTAGGAAGTAAGGTAGTTGTGTAAGTGGTGAGACCTTGAATAATAATTTATGCATTAAACCGAAATCATATTGGCTTATGATTTGACTCTCTATATGAAATTTTCGTGTTGAGTAAAGTGTTTCAGCCAGTGTTTTGGCCTAGAGTGCGTAAGGGATTTCAATCTGCGCAGGCATCCTCTTTAGTGGGGGTTGTTTTTTTCCCTTTGTGGCAGTTAGTTCTCTTCAGTGGAAATTAGTGTTCTTAGTGGAAGTTAGTGAAAGTGATGGTACGCGGCTCGACGAGCCGAGTAAAGGTCACCAGTGGTTATTCTGGTGGAAAGACCATTCCGGTGAGCCTCAAGCTCGCCAATTGGCTCCTGGGGGCAATTCTAGGGTTGGCGAGTGGCACTTACCGACCCCGTCTCCATGGGCTAGTCGGGACCCCAAGGCCCCAACTGGAATCGCTTGTTGCAACGGAGCATTCCATTTTTAACGTAGCATCTTTCTATAAATTCTTTCGTTGCGTTTTTCATACATTTCGTGTATTTTTTTTCAAAGTCAGTATATGGTTTTCTATTCAATATGACACTGGTCTCTTTGATATGTTTGTCACTTAACTGGTTCGCCATAACCAAATCTATTATAATCGATACGCATAATTATTCGATTCTCTACATCATTTTTAATTTGTTCTGCCAGATTTCTACTTTAAGCATCAACGAGTACGTGCTCCATTTTAGCCCCTGTTCTAAATTCCACATGAAATATAAACTCCTGTAATGTTAACCACCATCTACCAATTCGACATTCTCGTAAAATCACAAATTCACATCATCTTTTGTCATCAACAGCTTACTATTTTCCGTGCATGGTTGTCCAATAATCACTGGTGTATCTTGCACTTGTCTTGCAACAATACTAAAATCAGTTTTGATTCTCTCGTCGTTTTTTTTTAACTCCAAAATTATTCACCATACCTAGCGATTTAACTTTGCCTCTGCCAAAACCTTTAGCTATGTGAATTTCACTTCTATTACTGTCACCAAACACACTTTGCAAACACTCTTCTCTCAAGCTATTGCAATTCATACCAAGGTCAACAAAAGCTTTTAATTCAGCTCCATTTAGTTCAACAGATTTATAAAATTTCTCACCTCTTTTCCGTGCCCGATCTTCGTTGATGACAGGCACTTACTAGAACATCTATGGCTGAGTCTGCCTACTCATGTTTTCGTCTTTCCATTGGGCTTTGTACGGTCGGGAACATTGTCGCAAAAAATGATCGCGGCTTCCGCATCCATAGCATTTACGTTTATCTCCATATGACTCGACCCTGCGTTTGTCACCAAAACATATTTTCAGATTTAGTCGATGTTGCTTATAATCTTCTTGTAAGCGCCCGAAGGTAGACGGTACTTGTGAGTAGCGCCTCATATCGATGGATTTCAAATATTTTAATAAATCCTCAGGTGCTTGATAGTCCCCACATTTGCTACAGCTTCCAAAGGTTGATCTTGTAAACCACTGATAAGACACCATACAGCTTTCGCTCCATAGATCTCACAAGCGTTCAGTATCACAATAATACTCCCACATTATTTCCTGTTTTTGTCTAACCCGTTCAATCATGTCATTTAGCTATTTGGCATGATTTTGTCTCGGTGGAAACGATTAATTTAAATGGGGGGAATGGCAATCCTCCTCTGTCTGAAAACAGGTTGGTAATTTTGAGTACCATATGTCCGCTAGCCCACGGAACCGACTTTCGATGTAATAAATGGTTGTTCTCTCATCCCAGCTCATTCACCCGATTTAGCCACTTTTCAATGCACTGTGTTTTGTCAGACGGATCAAATGTGGGAATAATGTCTTTTCCCCCTCCAACATGTTGCGGTTTGCCGCACAATCGTCCCACAGTCTCCGACGAAGACGTGACCGCGCCTAGCATTTGTTTAGCGTGTACAGTGTTTACTGATGCTAACCGTAACATTTAATCTTCATACGGATCCTCCTATTCGATAGAATGACCATCAAGAACTACACCACGACACCGTTTAACCCGTAAAAGTTCTCCCGATTTCTTTAATTTGCCTCTGCTACAATCTGAATACACACTTTCCACTCTCAATTTATTCTCCATCTTAATAACAACTGATTCGCACAGTAATGAAATGAATTCTCATCGCTAACACAAAGCAACACGAGCAGCAACCAACCGGGTATCCTCCTTCTGAAGCTAAACAGTTAAAATCCAAGACGTCTCCTGAATGATTACACGTATTTTATTGTTCGATCGTATTGCACTAGTCTTTTTATAGAACTGATTCCTGGCGTGGTCCCGACCGGATTGCTCGTATTGCTCGCCTAAAGAACTGGAAAGAGATGACCTCAGTGAGTAGTCCCACCCACTCACACACCACCTCACTCACTTGAGAATTAAAACACCAAACAAGGCAATACATACCTTTGAAGAGAACATATCCCTTTGAGGGAAACACATCCCTTTTCAGTAGCAAATTCCTCAGTTGGAGAACACATCCCCAACGCCCCAGCACAAACCAGCAAACAACAGATGTATTTTGCACACACAACAAGTCTCTACTCACTCTACCGATCTGCCGCCAGCCAATACCTCTTGTTCACTACTCTTAATCGATCCGTAACACACAGGTCGATCCGAGAACAACCTGAGTTGTTTACTCAGGTGCCACACAGCCAAGTAAATACTGACATATGACACAAATAAAGATCTGATTCGAGAAATAGCCTGGGCTAAGTAAAAGGCACTGGCCGGCAGCGGGTTCAAACCTTGCCCCGATGGCTGCGGGACTGGTTCACATACTCAGCTCAATTGTGTACCTCTCCATGGTTGAAAAAAATGTCAAATTAAGTAGCCGAAAAACTTGACGTTAAGGTGTAACTCACAATTAACATCGTGCATTATGGTTGGACCACCCTTCAGCTAGCTGCCAGTTGCAAAACTGTCCTGCCTTCAGCGTGGCTCATTTTATGTTCTTCATCTTCCTCTTCAATCTCAGCAGCATCTGCGTCACTATCCCTCTCATTTTCTGGCGAATGACACAATCAGCGGGTTCATCATCGTTCAAAACATCATTGTTTAGCTCCTTTTCAAAGTTGGTCCACTCCAGAATATCTTCTTCAACAATGGGACCATACTGTGGCGGATTTACCGGGTAGGCAAGGTAGGCAGCTGCCTAGGGCGGCAGATTTCAGGGGCGGCTTTTTGGGTTGTCGAAAAAACAACTTTTTATATGAGAGCAAAAGTAACGAGCCTGAATCATAATATTCAAATTTACCGCCCGAATTGTAGCGCTATGAGTGAGTATACAGTATACGTGTGTAGGGTAACTATCACACTTTCTCTCTCTTGTTTGCCGAGTGACGCGCGACGCGCGGCGCGCGTGTTTTCTGTCGTTTTTTCCACTGCGTCATTGCGCGTTAAGAGTGTCCATACATTTTCCGCACGTCCAATATACACACGAAAATATAAATACTGGCGTGATTTTATCTTCAAATAAAATGAGTGACGGACGACATCGCTTGAGTGGTTCCGAATATCGTAAACAAGCTGCGAAAAGAAAATCCAAAGATGATGAGGTTATAGCAAAGACTCGTAAACTTTCCGCCTATTTTACCACTAATCAAACTGCTGCATCAGACATTTCGAATACAGCAGCAACAAGCGAACTTTCTGATCTACAAACATCAAATTCCGCAGGTGAGTTGTAAATTCTATGTTTACATGGTTCTCTCATTTATTGTTTGTTACTTACTGCGCTGTCATAGTAATATATATATTCGTTGTTCTCGACGAAAATTTCACTTTATTTGAATACCACACATAAGAAATTCAAAATTATGGAATTGACTGAAAATTATAAATTATTACAGATGTTTCGACAAAATCAAATGAATTTGATGATGGAGAAAAAAAAACAATGTAGCGATGGCGAAGTAAAGGAACCAGAAAAGGAACTTGGTTTTAATTTCTCTGCATTGCAAGATGAGATTGGTGATCAAGAAACTTCCGGAGGAGGGTCCACAGAACCTAGGAAACCAACAGAGTTCGACGGAAAATGTTTGAAATCAGCAATGACCCTGCAGAATGGGTGATAAACGACTCATTTCGTGATTATATCGCTAAACATAATTACAATTAAAATAAGCATCTCGATTTTGCGCATTCGAAAAGGGTAAATAATGATGTCGTGCGATATTTAAGTTCATCAATGTTCGAGAGAACACTTTTAAATGGCGAAAAAACTCCACGTGTCTGGTTAGTCTATTCTGAAAGCAAAGGATCCGTATATTATGCTCCATGTTTTCTTTTTGACGGCGAATCATCTTTTACTGACAAAGATGGATTTAGCGATTGGAAAAACGCAGTTGTAAGAATTAGTAAGCACGAAAATTCGGAGAAACATCAAAGTTGCTTGAAAGCTTTTAAAGATAGGGCGACTGGTTTGGGTAGAATTAACAAAGCTCTAACAGCTAAATATGATAAAGAAGTAGCCTACTGGCGAAATGTTTTGAAACGAGTTGTCGCCGTAATTAAGAGTTTAGCTTCGCGTGGATTGCATTTTAGAGGGCACGACGAAAAATGTGGTTCTCTTCACAACGGAAATTACTTGATGTCTTTAGATTTGATAGCTGAATTTGATCCATTTTTAGCTGAACATATTTCTTGATTTGGAAATAAAGGCATAGGTAGTACTAGTTATCTGACAAAAACCATCTGCGAGGAGTTCATCCAAATCTTGGCTAACAAGGTATTAGATGTAATTATACGAGAAGTCAATTGTGCGAAATACTACTCAATTATTGTCGATTCCACACCTGACATTTCACATGTCGATCAACTGTGTTTCATACTGCGATACGTGAAGAATAACGGTATGCCCATAGAGCGCTTTGTGACATTTTTACAAAATGTAGGCCACAAGGCTGCTAGTATGAATGACGCTGTAAGTTCAACGCTGGAAACTCTGCGAATTGAAATCAAAAATTGTCGGGGTCAGTCATATGACACGGCACGGAATATGTCAGGGATATATGCGGGGCTTCAACAGTTGATTAAAAATCGCAACAAATATGCCGAATACGTTCCTTGTGCTGCACATTCATAGCGCTCATGCGGTTGAAAGCTGTTCAATAACTGCCGATTACTTCAACGATCTTCAGAGTTTATATAGATTTTTCACAGCATCTACAAGTCGCTGGGAAATTCTTCAGAATTGCTGCGTAAAGTCTCAGAGGATAAGTGTCAAATCACTTTCAATAACACGTTGGTCAGCTCGCAATGACGCCGTGTGTACATTTGATCAGTTTTACCCTGAAATACTTCAGGCTTTGTATCTCATAGAAAACGATCTTTCACAAAAAGCTATAACTCGGAGTAAAGCCAAAGGGATCCGAGAACGTTTGGAATCATTGGAGATAGCATTTATGCAATGTTTGTGGGGTTTTTTACTTCCGAGATTCAATTCTGTGAGCAAAAAATTGCAGTCCACTCAAACTCACCTTAATGAAGTAGCCCAGTTGTATAATAGTCTACTCAAAACTGTAGGTGATGCGCGTGAAGACTTTGACTATTTCGAAAAAAAACACTCGATTTTTCAATCAACCAAGAGTACAAAACACTTGTCAGCAGAGTGAGACGTAGAAAAATCGATGATGGCGAAACAAGAACAGGGGAGGTAACGCTGCTCGGTAAAGATAACTTCAAAGTTAACACTTACAATGTTATATTTGATAATTTGTTGTCAGATTTACAGGAAAGATGTCTGAAATATGAGAAAATCAACAAAAACTTTTCTGTCCTCATTGACTTGAAAAATTTGGATAATGTTCATATACGGGAAAAAGCAAAAAATTTACAAGAAGCATTTAGTCGAGATTTAGAAACTTCAATAGCTAATGAACTTATCCATTTCAAAGCCTATCTCATTGCAATCAAAAAAACCCTAAGCAGCTGACCCCAATCGAAACCTTTGAATTTTTCAAAAGAAATGATCTTAATACAGTGTTTTCGAATGTTGACATTGCATATAGAATCTTTCTTTGCATGGCTGTCACGAAATTGCAGTGGTGAAAGATCGTTTTCTTGTTTGAAGCGGATCACAAATTATTTGAGGTCATCCATGTGTCAAACTCGCTTGAATTCTTTGGCTGTATTATCTATAGAGGCCAAAATTGTACGTTTAATCGATTGCAATCAGGTAATTCATAAATTCGCACTTCAAAAAGCCCTGCGTAAGTACATGTAAAAATAATCTTCGTAGCTATACGTCACTGACTTTTTTATAAAACGTTAATGTTATAAAGAGTAACTACAGTATCTATTGTGAAAACGATGAGAAAAAATCATAATGAATAAATGATGTTACGTACAGTAGTAATAATAATCTTCATGAACCTGAACTTATTTATCGTAACTAACCGGAAATGTATTATATTCTGGAATGTACACATCTCACGTACCGTATACTTATATACTACTCTACTTACACTAGATAAAACGCAACTTTTTCGAAAAAATGATGACCAAAAAAAAAGTTAATCAACTTTTTCTGGAAAGGGCGGCACTTTTCTGCATCTGCCTAGGGTGGCGAACTATCTCAATCCGCCACTGGGACCATAGTTCGGTAGTTGTTTAAGGTCGTGCAATAGAGCTGCATTGTTATCAGGTTCGTTAACAAGAATGTTGTTTGGCTCATCTACTGTCGTGTTTTCTTGGTCAAACTTGTCCTCTACATTTGACCAAAGTTTTTTCCAAAACTTTACAAACGTCGATGGTGATATTTTGTTGTATGCCTGGGCCGACATGTACACAACATTCATCATGTTAACTGACTTCAGCACTATCATAAGGTCTAAGGTGTCATCAGTCTCCAGTTTGGAAAGAACTTCCGAATGTAGTTTACAACGATACTTCCTCTTGAAGCATTCAATGTCCCCTTGGTACATCGGCTGTTGGAGAATGGTTACTTAAACTGTTAATTAAACTGTTGTTTGTGCCACAACAACAGTTTAATTTCTTTTTCATCTGAATATTTTTCGGTTGAGTAGGCGCGTTGTCAAGAAGTAGAAGCGCTTTGGTTGGGAGTTTTAATTTTGCCAAATGTTTTTTCACTGTAGGAACAAATTCACGGACCAACCATCCTCCGAACAAATATGTGTCCATCCACGCTGATTTCTGCGACCGATAATACACTGGGAGAGTTGCCATGTTTATGTTCTTAAACGCTATCGCTTTTACTGCTTCGCCAATGACAAATAGGGGTAGCTTATGGGTCCCCGAAGCGTTTGAACACAAGGTGACCGTTATCCTCTCTTTGATGATTTTAAAACCTGGAGTAGATGTTTCTTGCGGGGTGGCAAAGGTTTTTCTGGGCAGGAGTTTAAATTTTTATCCCGAATCGTCAATGTTGTATATTTGCTCCGGGCTCAAGCTTTCATCATCAATTATTTTTAAAAATCTGGCAGAAAAATCGGTGGCTCCTGCTGGGTTTGCTGACAGCTTCTCACCACAAACTCCAATAAAATGAGCTCCGTGTCTCTTTTCCCCACGAGGGAGCCATCCCTCATTAGTCATGAACGACTCATCTGGTTGAAGCCTTGAGTATAAGATCATAGACTTTTCTGTTAGGATTGGTCCACTTAATGGCGTTCCTTGTCTTCATTCTTGAACGAACCGCAACCACAGAGTATCTTCCAGCGATTCGTGTTTGGCCGTCCTGAGTATGCAACGCTTTTCTAGAACTTTTCCGAATTCGATTTGTGTACAAAAGCCTCCGATAGCTTTTCTGTTGTGTTGCCAGTCATTGACTGTACTTTTACCCATGGTTAATCCTTGCAAAAACTTTGCACAGATTCTTCTTTGCCTAATCTCTCCAGAGCTTGTAGTCTCTGTTCCATTGACTTGTACTTACGTTTACTCTTTTCACTCATTTTAAAAACAGTTTAAAACACGAAACAATGAAAAACAAGATTACATACACAAAATACATAACACTAAAACAATAGGTACAATATATAAACAACAGTTAAAAAACGCAAGTGAAACAAAAATCACTGACTTTGTAGGCCTACTATAAAGATGAGGACTAGACGGCTGCACAGAATGAATACACGAGACGGACGAAGAATCTTCGGAGGATAAACAAATGGAGACGTGCTGTCCGCTCGCTTACGGTTGGCCCCCCGCCAATTGTGTCACTCATGGTCAGATAGCCGGCCAAACTAAGAGGAGACCAAACTAACCGAGGCCGAACTTACGGGAGTTTACTGTATTAAGAAAAATGTAGGATTTCTTAGAATATTAAACGCTAGGTATTTTATATAAAGTCATTTCATGCTCTACTTAAAATTGTTCGATTCGTTGTATAAATAGATTATAATACTGTCATTTCTCTTTGGTTTGTATGACTTAGATAAAAACTGGTGAAGTTTGCATCACAATGAGGTCACCCTTGCTCTAAAATTCACAAATTCGTTAAAACTTGCTCAAACCCTTCAAAGCATACTATTTTATTATTTATCAGATTGACTAGGCTTAAACTAGGATAATGCACTACATCATTTTCGGACTCATTTATTTGATCATGCAGGAATCGTTTCGAATTCTATTTTCGTATGATCTAATCAAATCTGGAATAACGATCTTCACCTAACAGAGAAGAAATCACCTATTCATGATTGTAACCTTCAAAATAAACAATTACTTTTTATCCTAACCTTACACTACTATTCATCTATCATCTATCATGATGATATAATTTCCGGATACAAGTGTACACGCCTACCATCATCACTAATAGGATACTAAAGTATCAACTGAACGATGATAAAACAAAAGCTTAAAAACGTCTGAACTCAGTGACCTGGCCGAACAAAAGACATGGAAAATAGGTGCGAATTCAAGAATCTTTCTTACCGTTCATATTACTCATCTCGACCGAGACCGACAAACGAAAATCTCAGATATTTAACTCTTATTTTTTATTTCTTCACCAACTACCGTAAATTGTTTGCCGGATTTCAAATTATTAATTTTGCCTTTATGTAAGAAAGCAACACTTCAACATTCCAAAGATGTGACTCCAATCTTTATATTTCATTCTTGAGATCATCCATACTTCGGTCTGACTTAGATATGCATCAAGTTGGGAGCGGTGTTGGTAATATTTCTTGTCCTGTGTTTGATTGAAGGGTGGCAAAAAACAACAGATAAAACAACATAAGAGTCATTAAGATAATGGCTTGCAATTTTTTTCATTATTGGCACTTGAATCTGGGTGAAGTGTTACAATGTGTACGAGTATACTATATATGGCGCACGGTAGGGTCACTGTTCTTGTCGTTTCACAATTCATGAATTTGGTGGAAAAGATATATACGAATATGTTATGAAAAAAATTAGTATCCAAATATTCTATAAGACAAATGAAATTTTCAAAAGAATTGAATCTGAGGGGAGTTTTAAGTATAATTTATTCATTACTACAATACTTTTTCTAGTAATGAATTCTGTTATTTACGTTAGCTTAATTAATTTTTTTTTACTTGAAATTTTGTTTCGAATTTCCTTATATTTACAAAAATTTTACTCATGTTTTCTTATGTTTGTTCTTATAATACACGCATTTGCGCTAAATATCTTTGTGGTTGCAAGTTTTTACCAATAAAATGTAGCTGTGAACTCTCCCGTCAACAGCCAAAGATCATAACACAAGACTAATTAAACACATGACGACTGTTTGACAACAAATGTATTTTAAAATATGGTTAATGGATAATTTATCATCAAATTTTACTAATTAAGCAGATACATTTGTTCATAATAAATTTGCACACTAATCATTGCTTAATTTTTACAAGTACAATGTACAATGCAAGCTTTCTTCGATGAACTTTCCGCTTATCTGCTTGCTCATCATCCACATTTGAAAATAATACTTTGTGGGGACTTGAACCAATCGTCAGTGGAATGGAATTCCTTAACAACGCCTAGTATTTCCTCAGCAAACAATCATTCTTTGTTACTTTCTTGCTTTCTTTGCCTTTGTTCTTTTTCACGGTTTAATCATATTCGTAACCCTAACGGTTGCCTTCTGGACCATGCCTTGTCAAATGTTCAAACTGATTGTGTATCAATAACTCCTGTTTTACATCCTTATATTCAAACTAACCTCCATCATCCACTTTTATATCTAGCACTAACCGTTGATACGCTAAAATCTACGAGAATTGCCTCACTTTATCGTTACAACTTCTTTAGAGCAAATTATGAGGCAATTAAAACCAATCTGGACTCCGTCAAATGGTGCACTTTCTTCTCTTGTCTTGACTGTGATAGTGCTTTGAACAAATTTTACGGCTACCTTAAAAATTTGATTGTTCATTCTACTCCACGGCAAGCTTCTTTCAACGCGAAAATGAAGCCTTTGTTTACTCGAAGAGTTCTCTGTGCCTTAAAAGCCAAAGGCAAGAGGCATACGCACTATAAATTAACCGGAAACGATGTTGCCAAGCAGGATTTTCGTAGACTGGCTTCTTTGGCTAAAAAAGAGCTCATAATGGCCATAAAAATTACTTTAGCAGTTTAGAGAGTTCCCTCCTGACAAATAACCGTTTTAGTCCTACGTTCGATCTTTTAAATCTTCCTTAACCATCCCATATAATGTTAAATTGAATAACACTGAAGCCTCGTGCCCACAGGATATTTCAAACCTATTTGCCATTTTTTCCTCTACTTTTTCCTCACTCCTCCGTCAACTCAATACAGACTTGTCCAGCATCAATTTTCTTTCCTTCTGAAGTTGAATCCCTTATTAACTTGGTCGATCCGAATGTTAGTCCTGGTCCTGATGGATTGCCAAATATATTTGTATAATCACTTTGCTCCTCTGTGTGTCTTCCTCTATCCTTTATATTCAATCTCAGCCTTAGTACTGGCACCTTTCCTACGCACTGGAAAGATGCAAATATTGTTCCTATCTTTAAAAACGGTGGCCCATCAACTGTTTCAAACTATCAGCCCATATCACTCCTCTCCTATTTCTCGAAGGTGGTGGAACGACATGTACACAACAGGCTTCTTGAGTCATTGAGTTCAATTGTCAAAGCACAGCAACATGGATTCTTGAAAGATCATTCAACTTCCTTGAACTTGGCTGACTTTGAAGATTATATTACAAGAGCTCTAGATAAACAGCTTCAAGCTCACGGACTTCTCCAAAGCTTTTGACTCCGTTCTTTTCTGTCAAAAGTTAGCTTTACTTGGCATATCCGGCTCCCTACATTCTTAGATTTTATCCTATCTATCCTCTCGTTCATGTTGTGGTAATCGCTATGGCACAACCAACAGCATGCGCATGCTAGTCGGTTTAATAGCATTCTCGAGATTCCGTACGCCAGGACAGATTTATATTTTCAGGCAACTATGCTGCGAATCATCAGCAAGCATAACAACCTCGAGCTTAATTCTCTATCCACGTCCTACTTGGTTTTTAAAAATAAATTGAAGACATTACTTTTTGTGAATTGCGATTAATATGTCATCACTTGATTTTTCAAACTTTCATCTAGCCTCCAATTACTTTTCTTACATGTTTTAATTAGTATTCTTAACTTTTTTCTGCTTGATTTTGTTGTAAAGGGTGGTCCAACCGAAACGCACGATATTAATTGTAAATAAAACAAAACAGTGTTCAGAGAATTATTGTTAATAATTTTTATTATAATAGAAGAATCTATGACAATTATGTGTAAAACAACATATTGCGCAAATGCTTGCCATGGCTGCGGCCGCATACTTCTATCCGATGGT
Organism: Odontomyia ornata; assembly: GCA_963969285.1. Taxonomy (NCBI): domain Eukaryota; kingdom Metazoa; phylum Arthropoda; class Insecta; order Diptera; family Stratiomyidae; genus Odontomyia; species Odontomyia ornata. The sequence continues at coordinate 385,414,435 of OZ017739.1, forward strand.
CCATATTTTCAATGTCTCTGAGATATCATTGAGGTTCAATGTCGTTAATGTGCTGAATTATCTCATCGTTTAGCTCTTGAATTGTTCTTGGCTTATTGACGTACACTTTTTCTTTTAAATATTCTCAGAGAAAGAAGTTCAACGGTGTCAAATCACATGATCGTGGTGGGCAATTGACATCGCCACAACGTGAGATAACACGGCCATTGAATTTCTCGCGCAAAAGAGCCATTGTTTCGTTGGCTGCGTGGCAAGTGGCATCATCCTGTTGGAACCACATATTATCCAGGTCCATAACCTCAATTTCTGGCCACAAGAAGTCCGTTTTCATCTCGCAGTAGCAAACACCATTCACGGTAACTGCTTGGCTGTCCTCATTTTCGAAGAAGTACGGCCCGATGACGCTGCCAACCCACAAACTGCACCAAACAGTCACTCCTGGATTTTAATTTGCCCTAATGTTGCAATCCTGCTTGCTAACGAATCCACTGAGGTGAAAGTGTGCCTCGTCGCTGAAGATGATTTTCTTTGTAAAGTCACCATTCCCTTCTGTCTGTTCAACCAACCATTCAGCGTATTGTCGACGCTTGAAATGGTCAGTAGACCATCTGAAGTCAGTTGAGCCTTGTAAGCGTGTAAATTCAAATCTTTATTCAAAATTCGCATTAGTGATGTTCAATTGTTTGCACGACGACGAGTCGAGGTTTACGGCTCTCGTGCCACACTACGTGAGTATGCACAGGTGATTTCATATTTCCTACAGATCCGGTTTGCTGAAACTCGCACACAATTCTCCCGATTGTGAACACATTTGGTCGATTATGCTGACCAAAAATAATATGAAGTTTGCGAAATGCATTTTGATTTGAACGCCCGTTTTCGTTAAAGGCTTCAACAACCTTAACGGGCTGCTCAATTGTGTACCTCTCCATAGTTGGATTTTTCAAACACTGAAACAAGGAAATATCAAATTAAGTAGGGCGAAAAACTTGACGTTAAGGTGCGACTCACAATTAACATCGTGCATTATGGCTGGACCACCCTTTGTAAATGTGTCTTACTTGAAACAATATTTAATTGGCTAAGTCTATTTTGTTATTGGATTTTTGGCTGTAAATGGGATTTAAAGAAATAAATAAAAGATGATTCAAGTGCTTTACATGTTTTGAGCATCATAAAGAGAATCATCAGGAGCATATTGGCCTGCCATCCTTGCAAGTTGTAATCATTTTTTGGGGATGATTACAAGATTACGTAGTTTTGGACATTTCGGCGAACGTGTACGTGGATAATCGAAATTACTTTTCGGACATCATGGTGGATAACTAACAGGATCTCAACATTGCGGCAACGAGGTGCATTTTCACTAACTTTAAAAAGGACTGTGAAACGATTTTTTCGCTGGCATACTTCGAAACAAGACTGAACAAGCTATTGGAGGACTGCGAGGCACAGCATCCGGTCACGTACAACACGGTAGGGAAGGGTGCAGTCTCTCTTAAGAAGTGCATTGAAGAATACGAGAAGTTGGAAAATCTAGTTTTGGAGCATGTGACTTTAGTCCACTCCAAAATCCACGAATTTCAGGGGTTCAGGCAATCAATAACGATGAACTCGGTAAAGCTGGAATGGGTTCGTATCCCGACCCTTGGTGGGAGATATTCATAGTGGTTCAGTTTTCGGGATTTTTTTAAGTGCATGATAAATGACAATAATCAGCTGAGCTCTTAGGAATGCAGTTAACGACGATGCAGAAAAACTGATCAGCTACCTTAGCATAACTGAGGCTGGTTACTGCGTTGCCTAGAAACTCCTTTATGAAAGGTACAACAATCATCAAACGAATGCAGTGATTGACATAAAACACCAACTGGAGGTGTGTTTCCAAGCGAATGGAGGGGAATCGTTCGACTTATTGACGATTTTCATACTAAGTCAAAAATATGGACGGAAAACCCCCAAGAGATTAGCAGAAAGTAATCAGTGGTTAAAACTGATATGCCGATTCTTTCAGCATTCTTGAACTTCGTGCAACAGTGACTCATGATACTGGAAGACCTTTCATGAACTGCAGAATCTACGGGTAAAAAAGTAGTTACTGTACACACGACACTAGCTGACGTCAAACAATATTGTATAAAATACAAAGCTGGACATTGACTTCTTATTTGCAAATCCTTCAAGAAATCAGAAGTCCGGGCAAAATGTAATTTTATGTCTTCGAAGCAACTATGCCTCAACTGCCTCAACGTCAAGTATAAGATCGCTAGCTGCTAATCGAAGCACAAGTGTAAACTACGTGGCAAGTGGCACCATTTATTGCTTCACAGTTAAGAAGTCAGAAAAAGGCTTGCTTGTGCAACAGAGGTAAAAGTCTAATGTGTGCAAGCAAATCATATTATCAAGCACATAAATATACTGCTTTCAACAGTAATCATTGAAGTACAAAACAAATCTGAGAAAATTACAACTTTACTTTTATTTGACACGGGGGCGTAAAGATCCTTTAGCACTAGCTCTGCCGTAAGATATCGTTGGCTTCAACTCAAAGATGCTAATCTGTGCTAAACGAATCACATCAATTATTGCAGTAGGAGAAAATCAAGATGGGGCAGCTGAAAGCGTATCGTTCAAACCTCTGTTTCTAGATAAGATTACAGCTTCAATACCTTTCGTTTAAGTGACATCGAAACTTCCCGAAGAAATAAGTTTATCAAACCTGGTAATCCAATGATTAATGTTCCGCCTAAGATCGATATTTTGATTGGAGTAGATATATACGATCGTATATAGATCGAGGATGTTAACGAGGTGAAATCGTTAACAACTGATAAATTACGCGCAGAAAAACACTTTATAGAAAACATGCAATGAATAAAGGCTGGTAAATACGTAGTAAATCTTCCATTTAAAGCCCGGTAAGAGATATCTCAATGTGAAACATATAAAATTGTCTACATGAGATTTCGACGACTTGAACATCCCGAGCTGTATACTCAACGTAAGGAATTCATTAGGGAGTACCTTACCCTAGGTCACATACAGTTAGTTCTATCCAAAAACATTATTACAAAGCCTAATCACCACCTTCCTTATCATGCAGTCTAACAGCTCCACAACCAAATTAAGAGTCGTTTTCAATGCATCCCGAAAAGGTATAGATGGAAAAGCATTAAACAACATATCATTGATAGGCCCATCTATTTTATATCCACTGATACGGCGGAGGCAACATTGTTATGCCATGGCTGCGGACATCGAGAAAATGTCACCGAGATTTTTTTGATAATTAAATAATTACGACCGGCTGTCTTCTGGGAACCACAATGATACTTTGGCCAGGGCCTTCGGACCTGAAATCTTGTCCAGAGATGGGCGTAGGTGCCACTCGCTTGTGCCAATGAGCCCCCATAAAGCCGCCAAGTGAGAGCGCAGCTTACCAGAGTACTCTTTTCCACCAAAATTGCCTAAAGGGTGGAACATAACACTTGCGTTACGTCGCTTTTCACAATACACCCCTAGCGGAATTTCCGCTAATTGGCGTGATCAGTGCATGGTTTCCTGAATCTAATTGAAAAGGTACTACCACCAACTTTCACGTGCAGCAATTATGCTTTCCACCACCTGAAACACTGGCAGAAATAAGATCAGAATTTTTCGCGGTGTTACTTTACTTCGATCAAAACACGCTTCCCCTAAATCTAGCACAAAAAAGGGATACTAACGACCCCCTATCGTAAGCAGAAATTGCACTTTCCACAACTTACAGTACCGACTGAAAGTAAAATTTAAAAAAAATCGCGGGTACGCTTCGCACACCAATAAAATCACGTCAGTTACACTGCTGGAAAGTAGTGCTTGAAAATGAAATCAGAATTTAAAGACTGATACGAAATAAAACATAACCATGAATTTTACTATAATTGGTATCAGTACTTACCTATTTTCCTTGTTGAGGGGCCCCTATAGACAATGTCTACCGCCAGCAGCTTAATCCATCCTGTCGTCCTACACTTTCTTTTGTTTTCCGCCTTACCAATTTAAACCCTCAGTAGTCCGCGTGGCTTAGTGGTTAGAGCACTAAGCCCGGAAGCCGAAGGTGTCTGGTTCAAGTTTCGTTGGCGTCAACGAGATTTAGTTCGAGTGATTCTTTGGACGGACTATAAGCCCATTCAGTTATGATACGTGCTGGTTTAAAATCAGAACGCATCGCAGCTGGGTGGACGGACACATGGCCAAAGCGTGATTATGATCATATCACCTTGTGGAGTGCCAATACATTCGGTCATGACAATGAGATACTCTAACTATCTCTATGCGAAGGCCCGAAAGGGGCTGTAGGGCTACAAAGAAGAAGAAGAAGAATTTAAACCCGCTCACTAGAGGTTCTTCTAATTTCTTTCCGTCATCATTAAAGTTCTGATTTCGTCATTACCGCTCGCCTTCCAAAATCAAAAAACTTTTACTAATCCACCTGGACTCACACACTCATGGACACAGTTCTCCCAGTAGAATGGAATGGGTTTGTTCGTGAGTGTGATCATTTTCTTCAATTAGGTCACATCCTCGGCATCGTAGAAAACAAGTTAAAAGTTTTTCGCTTCGTTGGGTTCACTATCAAAGAATAAATAGAGCTACATGGTTTTTGCAACACTTCTTCAATGGCTTACGCTGCCGTAGCTTACTTAAAGGCCATATCCTCTACCAGTAGGAAAGTCACGTTACGTTGAGACGTGAATTACGATTGAGAAGGGGGTAAGGCGAAAGCACGGCCTTAAACGCTTTGGAGCTAATATGCTCAATATGTCTTCTGAAGGTTAGTTTTTTATCGAATATAAGCCAAAGATATTTAAGATCCTCCCTTCAAGGAATAGTTTGCCCTAAAAAATTTATTGATCACTTGGATAGGTGAGCAGGCTTACGCTTATTGGTAAAGTATATTGACTTCGTTTTTGCAACATTTATTTTAATTTTCCATCTTTAATTATATTATTATATTTTCGGTAAACTCCAAGGGAAGCGTAATCTGTTGGGCTATCTTTTCTTGCAACATGATGCTATTGACGGACCTACTTTTTATTGAATGTTATCCACAGATTTATCAAAAAAAAAACCATCTATTTTGATGCAGGGCTAATCCAAAACAATTGAGTTCTAGTAAAAAATTTGAACGTGTTTTCAACCGTGTGCGATAATAAACTGATTCATAAACTATGCTAGCAGTTTGACAACACATACTGCCAAATGGGGAATATATTGAGTTTTCATAGGCCCTGTTATGAAAACTCAATATATTCCCCATTTGGCAGTATGTGTTGTCAAACTGCTAGCATAGTTTATGAATCAGTTTATTATCGCACACGGTTGAAAACACGTTCAAATTTTTTACTAGAACTCAATTGTTTTGGATTAGCCCTGCATCAAAATAGATGGTTTTTTTTTTGATAAATCTGTGGATAACATTCAATAAAAAGTAGGTCCGTCAATAGCATCATGTTGCAAGAAAAGATAGCCCAACAGATTACGCTTCCCTTGGAGTTTACCGAAAATATAATAATATAATTAAAGATGGAAAATTAAAATAAATGTTGCAAAAACGAAGTCAATATACTTTACCAATAAGCGTAAGCCTGCTCACCTATCCAAGTGATCAATAAATTTTTTAGGGCAAACTATTCCTTGAAGGGAGGATCTTAAATATCTTTGGCTTATATTCGATAAAAAACTAACCTTCAGAAGACATATTGAGCATATTAGCTCCAAAGCGTTTAAGGCCGTGCTTTCGCTTTACCCCCTTCTTAATCGTAATACTTTCCAACACCAGAAACAAAGTCCTCATCGTCAAAATGGCAATCGAACCGATCATCCTATATGGCTCACCTACCTGGATCCAATGTGCTAAATATCTAGCAACAAAGCTTCAGATCACCCAAAATAGATACCTGAAAATGGTACTTAATAAACCGTTTTACTTCTCTTTTAAAAAGCTACACAGCCTTGCTGTCGTTAGTCCAATTCGTAAGCTCGCTGCATCGCGCCGTGACATATTAATCGCAAAAGCACATGACTCGCCCAATCCGCTAATTCATGCCCTCGCGAATTGAAAATCAGCAGTTGCTACCACCTATCTTTTGGCCGTAACCTAGCTTCATAGATTTTAGCTAGTTATAAGTAGAAAGTTAAGTTATGTTAAGCTAGTATAAGTTCAGTACAGGTTTTTGCCTAAATTTTCCTCTAGCTAATTGTAATAATCACATAGAAATACGATAATATGCATAGTTTTAAGTAATGTTCAAACGATGGCGAAATGACTTTGTCAGAACACCTACTATATTATAAGGCCTCTGTACGCATACATTCTAATAAAGAAAATTATATATATATAACACCATGGATGGATAGCCCGAATTGGCTGAAAATGGTATTAAGTCTTTTCTATGTTAACAAGGACATCGAAGAAATTAGTGCTATTCATCAGGTGGCTCTTCCACTTGAACTACCTGATCAAGACCTAGAGATACTGAAACACTTTTCATATATAAGCAAACTGAAACGTGTCGTTACTCTATGTGCAGGTTTTAAACACAACACTAGGAAGCCATCGCTTAAGTTAACCAGCTAACCTACGTTTGACAAATTGAGAAATTCATCTCACGCAGGCACACTCTTTCCATTCCGAAATAAAGTATCTCCTTCGTTCAAACGATGTGCCAAATACTAGCAAATTATAACCACTCGCCCCATGGCTTGACATGGACGGTGTTAAGTGAGTAGGTGGATAAATTTCCGTTACTATCGTAGGGGAAGAGAAGCTGAATCCAGAGATTATTCTCGAGGGATCATGAGTTAAGCTACTGATCAGACATGCTCACCAGCAAACACTTCATGGAGGAGTCCAATTGACTTTAAGTAGATTTCGCCTTAAATACTCATGGGATATACGCTAACTTGAGCATTCTCATGGACTGCATACCATGCTTTAAAATAACTGCAAGCCCTAATGAGCAAATGATGGAATTCTTACTTCCAGCCCGGGTCCGTTTAAAAGAACTATTTTTAAAAACTCATGTGGATTACGCGAGCGTGATAAGCATTCATTGGAGCTCAGGACGTGCTTATATTTGGCTGCATGGCCGCCAAGGTTTTCCACCTTAAAACAGCATCGACAAAAACTTGCCTAGCAGCAATTCGACAATTTATCGCTAGAAAGGAAATTATCGGACAGTCTACAGTAACTATAGCACAAATTTCGGAGGTGCACAAATACAGTGAGCTGGCAGAGAAAACTGCAGCAGAGCTGGCGCAGGAACAAATAGAGTGGAAGTTCACGCTTCGGTGGACTCTGGGAAGCCGGTGCAAAGTCTATGAAACGTCACCTATACGAAACCATTGATCGACAGATTTTAAGCATCGAAGAATTCAATACATTTCTAGCACAAACATCAGGCCCTTAACTGAGATAAGTTTTGAAACATAAGACGCGATATCGTTGACACCAGGGCATTTTCTCACCGACAGCAACATGTTCGAAATTAAAGTGAAGGTGAAAGTAAAGTAGTGAAAGTAATATCACGCTACAAAAAAGATGGAAGTTAGTACAATACATGAAGCACTCCTTATCGCACAGATAGTCACGTAATTATTTAAACCGGTTACAACAAAAGCCTAGTCGTTTGATAATTAATGTCGTTTCTTTTTATGTTTTTCGAAGTAAATTTATTTAATATTAACAACAAACATTAATCAATGATATATTGACCATTTTATTGGAAAAGTTGGAAAATTTCCACGTTCGAAGAAGCCTTGTTTTTAAAAGCGAAGAACTGGTCCAATTCATTTTTAACAGCCTGATCGGAACCGAAAGTTTTACCATTCAAATGGTTTTGAAGGGAGCGAAATAATGATAGTCTGATGGTGCTGTCATAATTTTTTTTTATAATTCTATGTTCGAAATTAGTTTGATGTTTCTACGAATTTAGTGAATTAATTTAATAAAGCACTTCTAGTTGACAGCATAGTTTTATCCATTTTTTTGTGCTACATCCGATTGAGCTAAAAACTGGTGTTTCATCATAGGTTTCATCATTAGCAAGAAAAGCCATGAAAAAATTTAATAGTCAAAAATAATTTCCTAATATTTTACATGTATTAACGCAATTTCACAGTATCTCATCCTTCTATTTTGTATGTGTGTGTTAATAAATTATACCCTTCATTGAAAACATCAAAACTATTCAGCAGAGGCTTGCGTTATAACGGGGCACATTGGAAATTTACGCTACCATCCACACTTTTACTGACTATTTTCAAAGCTTATGTTGTAATATTTCAATACACAAATGAAACAACAATGTACCCAAATCGTGTTTACACATGTAAGATATTAGGAAAACTGTTCTCACCGGCGTGTCCTTGAGTATAATTGGACAAAGGAAAGCCATTCTATAAGACTATCCAGTTACAACACATTTGAATCAATTTCAACTAAATATAAATTACCTTTCCAAAGAAACGCATAAATCGTATACACAGAACACCAACGCGTTTTTCGCCTTAAAATTAAATTTACATCAATTTCACTGCTACATTCACTTTCAATTTCTCCGTTTGTCCGGGTATACTTGTTTAGCACTGTATGATTCAACCGTGAAAACACTTTAATTTCAATTTCACCGTATAATTACACATTGAAAAACATTACTGTCGCGGCCCCATGTGTACTGTCACAATGTCATGGAAGTCAACTGCCATGGTAATATTGTCATGACAGATACTGTCATCGTGTAAACGAGGCTTAAGAGGCAATTGAATGAAACTATGCAAACATATAGAAAAACGGGGACAATTTGGACTCAAACGGGGGATGCGGGGACAACACGTCAAAAACGGGGACATGTCCCCGAAAATGGGGACGTTTGGCAACTCTAACTTAAATGCCCATTCTAATTAAGCAATTCAACGCATTTCATAATTGATATGCAATTTCACAATAAATCGCATTCCAGTAAAGCCCAATAATTTAAAACCCATTGCTTTCATTTTCTCCAGACGACCGTTAATTGAATGACTGTTTATGTTTGATACGTTCTTCGAACTAATGTAAGCAAAAAATTTTTTCTGTGATTTTGTTTAGTATGTAAGAATTTATTATAAAAACAAAGTGATGCGAATAAAACATTATTAAAGTGCAATACGTGTTTTGAGCAAAGTTGTCGAAAGAACAGGGCCATTCTAATCTCTCGTACCCGTAAATAAACCCTTTCTTACAATAAAATCAAAACTATAGTTACAAATTGGTACGATATTTTTTTTCGCTCAATTTTGCCTGTATTTTAATATACTCGTATTATGCATATCTATAACCACAATCCCGATAGTAAGAAAAATTCCAACTAACCCAGGACCAAAATTAAATGCCCCGAGTGAGGATCGAACTCACGACCTTAAGATTATGAGACTTACGCGCTACCTACTGCGCTATCGAGGCGTATGTGTATCACAAGAATAGGCATAATCAAATCAAAGAAATGCTATTTTCAACATTCTTAAACGTAAAAGCTAATTTTAGTGCCCTTGTATTGTACCAAGTGTTCCAAGTGAATTGCATTGGATTGAAAGATTTAAGATAATGAATATTTTCGCTATGCTAAAGAAAACTGATAATGGCAATATTTTTTTGTAAATTTGAACATGAATGTAATTGGTGTGGCATGGATTTGCAAAATAATATCAGGTTCATAATGCGTTATTAATATGTAGCCAAATATTCTCTCTCAATTATATTACAAGTATTAAAGTATGAGAAGTCGCGAAATTATTCGCATCCGCGCATAAATTCATTTAGATTCCCATTATTTTGATCCTATAAGTATGTATCAGAATGGGTTAGCATGTCAATATGTGAAATAAATATCCAGGATCCTTAAGAAAGCAAAGCAGCTAGCATATTCAGCTCACGAAAAATTGAGTTTGATGTACGAAAGAGTCTTAAGTGTCTTTATAGAGTATCAGGATTACTGTAAGCGGCAAATTAGTTTTCCGGACTGAATTAAAATAATTATATTTTTAGAATAGAATATTGAATACCGACAATATTTGAGGAAAAGTAAATTATTACATTTGAGAGACACAAATTTTTGGTACATTTTGCCTTCCCCTGAACCCCCTAATTCATTCATTTTTTATTTCAAATTCTAAAAGTTCTAATCAAGACCTTTCATTTAATACCCCACTCGACTACGTTTGATTAAAAAAAATGTTAAGGGCTAATTCGTTATTAGGGGGGGGGGGGGCCTTAAAATAATTTTAAATTTTTGGTGAAGCCTCAACTTTTGAGAGACCATCACTTCTGACCTTTTCATAAAGTTTAAGCTTTCTAGCTTCTATAGTTTCTGAGGAAACGTGACGCACGGACAGACGGACAGACAGGTCGTGAAACTTGTAGGTCTATGTAAAAAAAATTTTTACAAAGACCTAAAAATGCCCTTTGAACGTCTTTCCAATGCAAAATTCATTAGTTTTCAAACCCACATTTCCGAGGAGAAAACATAGGAACTTATACGAGATATTATGTTAAAGAAAATTTATTACACTTAATTTTGATTAGTATCATTTTCGAGATATGAATCTTAAACATAAAATCGGGAATTACGGAGCTTCAAAAAATTTTGAACAAGCAAATTTACTCCAAAACTCATTGGTTGTAACACATAAGAATAGATCTGGTATATTTTTTTGGAAATATTTTAGGCTTTTATTCGTGCAATAATGAATTTTTTTTTACAGTAAACCATTCTCGAGATATGTACATATGTGTAAAAATCGCCGTTGGCAGCACCATCCGGAAAGGTAAATTTCTCATATGTAGCGTAAGGTTTCGAGAAAGAATTTGGCTTGCCTACTACTATACTTCCTACTGCAATTTTCGTAGTACCGCATGGGTATTTCTTAACATAAAAACAATCTGCCGACGTTCGTTTTTAGGGACCCTTCATAGAGGCGCAAATATTTTGCTGATTAAATTGAGTTGCACACGTATGGATCACATATTGAAAATCGGCAGATAATCAATTGTTATAAACATAAAAATACAGGTTTCGTCCTTCTCACATTTGCTGTTTACACATTTTACAGTGGTTACCACACAAAAGTGATAACTTGTCGGCTTAAATAGCTCAAATAGTTAATTTCAAAAGATTTCCATAAAAGTTGAATCAGCACTTGCTTTGCCATTAATATATACATTTTCAATTCTTTTTTGAGCCATCAGAGGCCACCATTTTGAAGTTTTATGGAAAACGGCTGCTTAAAAAAATTAAGCTGTAAATTTTTTACTTTTTCATTTGTCATCCGATTGCATAATTTTTTGCAGGACAAATTAACTTGCCTTGATAACTTATAATTTCAAGGTTCATTGGAATCTGTTGAGAAACTTGTTTGCTAGAGGGCTTTGGAAATAAAAAAATTTAAATCACCCCCCCTGCATCGGGAGACCCCCCTTAACCCTCCGAGTACACATGGGGTCAATTTGACCCCAGACGCCACTTTGACCGTTTGCAGCGCCTAGGCCTGCGGGAGAGTGGGGGTCTTATGGGCTTCTAAGTATATTTTAGTGTGTTGACTATAAGTTTACATAGTTTGTTTACCTTTCGAAGACGTTAGTTATTGTTGAGAAACCTTTGAAATCAGCCTGGGGTCAATTTGACCCCATTGTGTACTCAACGTCAATTTTGAGGTAAAAATTGATTTTTTTTTACTTTATAAATGGATAGATTAATTCAAAAAGACCAAAAAAAAGTTTGAAAGTATTTTTATTTTTTTTAAAAGCAATATGGAATATAATCTGCGATCTAGCGTGCGTAATCGTTTGTTGGCTGAAGACAGCGGTGATGATTTTGACGGCAGTGGTTCTTCCGAAGACGACCACGTCTCTGAGCAATCAGTATCTGATTATGAACTTTCTGGATGTTCAGAAAATGATGATGTGGAGAATGCAATTCTCAATGAACGCCTTTTACAACAGCGTGAACATTCAGCCGCACGAGGGAGACCAACATCAACATTGATCAGTAAAAATAAGACAAAGTGGAAAATGGGAGCTCGTGAAAGATTATCAGGTTGGAATATACTTCGTACATTTTCTAATTCTGTTCATTCTTACCAACACATTTTTTGCAACAGTAATATATGCATACTATTATCATATTTCAATGAAACTTTTAGTATAAATATATATTATTTCTATATTACAGATCGATTGTCGATTGTACCAGAAAGAGTACCTGGACCACGAAACGGAGCAGAAAATTTGAACAACATTGTTGAATTTTGGGGTAATCTTTTCGATGAGGGTATAAGAAAGAAGATAGTAGAATATACTAATATTGAAATTGAAGATGTTTGTTCCAAAATGATGGTTGATGACGTGCCGTTGCAGACATATCACCGCACTACTGATATACTTGAGATGAACGCATTCATTGGAATTATTCATTACGCAGGAATGTGGAAATCGACTCATGTTGATGTCAAGGAGTTAAGGAGCAACTTTCATGGAACATCTTTTAATCGTTGCGTTATGCCAAAATCAAGATGTGCCTTCCTTGCTAATAGCTTACGTTTTGATGTTAGAGATAATCGATCTCAGGATGATAGATTATCACCTATTCGAGAATTGTGGGATAAATTCATTAAAAATTGTGAATTTTATTACAATCCCAGCAATGAAATTACTGTGGATGAGCAGCTTCTTTCATTCAGAGGGTGCTGCAAATTTTGAATGTACATAAAATCGAAGCCTGATAAATATGGCTTGAAAATTACTACAATGAACGATGCGCAAACTTTTTATTTGGTAATTTTTTTATTATTTATTTGTTATTATTTTTTCTTAAATAATAAAATTATTTATCTTATTTACAGATGGACGGCATTCATTATTTAAGAAAAACGGGTCACCCACGTAACCAGTCTTCCGGAGAATATTTTTTCAAAAAAGTAACAGAACCTATTCATGGTTCTAATAGATCTGTTACTTGCGATAATTGGTTTATAACCGTTCCTCTTCTGAAAGATACGTAGGAAGAAAAGGACAATATGTATGTAACTGGCACAATCCGGAAAAATAAGCCCGACATTCCTATTGAAATGAAGTTTAATGGCACGGAAACACCACCATGCTACCATGGCGATATAACTTTAGCCAGTTTCACGCCAAAAAATAAGTAAAATTGCACTAGTTGTTAGTACAAAAATCACAACTGGAAATATTGGAGAAAGAGATAAACCAGAGGTTATCTTGTATTACAACGGCCAGTGCGATACTTTTTTGGTATGCTGGATCAAGCAACCGTAAATGCCAGAATCTTATATATGTGTAAATATGCAAATGACGCTACCAAAAAGAAATCTGCTGTTGGTGCCTTAAAAGATGTTGTGGCTCACCTTATTCACCCATACTTACGAGAAAATATTAAAAACCCTTGTATGCGTACAGATATTAGAAAAGGGGTTGAACATATTTTAGGAATAAATATCCCACCTGTCACAGTAGAGCGTGTTCAGCTGAGAAAAAGAGCAAGGTGTTCTTTGTGCACTCGTCAGCAGGACCACAAAACAAGTAATGCGTGCCCATCCTGCAGTCGACCGATGTGTAACGAGGATCGAGTATACTTATGCAACGATTGTGCTGGTTACAATAGATTTTTTTTTATTTTTTACTTATTTTTTCTTTATTATTATACGTTTTGAAGATTAAAAAAAGTTTTTCCTACTGAAAAAAGTTAAAAAGCATGATTTTTTATACCCTCAAAATTACCATTACCAGTATGCGTAACGAAAACCTTTTTCTTCCAACCCTATATATACGGCTGGTTTTTTCCTTATTCTACTATGTTTTGGGTGTATTCATATGAATTTTTAGCTCAAAATATTGAAAACTGACGAGGCTATGAACCTTTTTTTTTTGAAAAAATTTGAAAATTTTAAAATCTTCAAAATTGTCATCGTAAATATGCAAAATAAATACTTCCTTTTTAAGGGACACTATAGGGCTCATTTTTCCTTTATTCTGTTATATCCTGAGAGTTCCTGCGTAAATTTTTGCCAAAAATATTATAAATTGAAAAAGTTACGATTTTTTATGTAAAAATGCTAATTTTCGTTTTTTCAGGTTGTTCGCGAATTTTTTGAGGTAGGCTAAGGACATTTAAGGCCTCTCTAATGTATCAGAATTACTGAAAGAGCTTTCAAACTATTTCTGAAAATTTTTCCAAACTAATATTTGTAGTGGGGGCGATACTGTATACGTTCAAAGAAAGTTGGGGTCAAATTGACCCCATAAGTACTCGATGATCGAAAAAATAGGTGTGTACTCGGCGGGTTGAACACCTTAAACTATTTCCTTGCACTGCAAATTATGAAAGGTACCACTTGTGAACTACGTAAAAAATTTCCTCATTCTAGCTCATGTGGGTTGCGAGAAAACTTGTTGTGACGCACGAACAGAAGGACGAACGGACGGACAGAGAGACATGTCGTGGTTTTATAATTTTTCAGGGTATTGTTAAAAATATTTTATAATATCCTAAAAATGGTCTGCTTTATAAATACTTCCAAGTTAAGTGATTTAAAACGTTTCCATGAAAAATATTCATTATTTCAGTTGCTACTAAAATAGCGCATTGTGCTTACCTTCTGACCTCTGGGAGCCGCCATTTTGAATGCATGCATTTGATTTTGGATTATTTTGAATCTTTTTTTGCTAGAACCTCATCAATCAATGTGCCAAATCTCGTTCAAATCGAAGTTTCACTCTAGACAGAGGAAAAGTATTCAACTTTTAGTTTAAGTGGCAGCTAAAAATATTAGGCTTTAAATTCTCGACTTTTTTATCTTTCATTCGATTTCAATAATTTTTTGTACAATACAAGAACTTAGTACAGAAATCCATAATTTCAAGCTGCATCAAAATCCGTTGGAAAATGTGACCACTAGAGGGCCACAAAAACCTGAAAAAAACGCATCTTTAAACCACCGCTATTTTGAAATTTGCACATACATGATCACCAAAATATCAAAGTCTCTAGATTTAAATAATTTCTATCCTCAAACCAAGTTTCATTTACGTCAGATCAAAATTGCCGCCATTTTGTTTTTTGCAACCTGACCTCCAGTTTTTATTACATAATTCTTTTGATACTTATAGTTTTCATCAAACTGCCGGATCTCATTAACATCTGTTGAAAGCGTTGGTCACAACTACAACAACAAAATTTTGTACGTTTTTTGACCTTTGAGCGGCCGCCATTTCGTTTCAGCCTCAAATTTTTTATTGTGAGACTCATCACATATATCAGTGAGCCTTTGTACCAAATTTCATCCAAATCGGAGCTATACCTCAGAACAGAAATCACGATTTTTCGTCTAAAATGGCCGCCATTTTGCTTTTGCTTGGCCGATATAGCTGGTTCACGAAATCAACCGAGATATGTACTCAAAACACCTTTCCTGAAAATTTGGTGAAAATCGGAGCAAAATTGCATCCTCTAGCGTGGTCACGAATTTCGTTCTATCCCATATATATATGACGCCCAATCTCGAGGGGACTCCTACTCCCTTCGTTACATATTAGGTAATTTAAAGACCTGTTTTAACAAGATATCATTGAGAACTTTCATATGGCACCCCACTCAGCTACTTTTGTGCGGTACATACGAGTACATACACGCAAATTAATTGAGCCTTTATGACCTGCAATAACTACGGCGGCAAGGCACTTCAAAATAGGCTCAATAAATTTGCACATGTTGAACGCACACAAGATGGGTGACGGTAAAAGAAAAAGTTTCAATAATTCTATCACGACTCTCAAACGTTTAAGAAGTAAAAAGCTAACAAGACTACATTTTCTGTGGAAAAAAGAGCAGGTATTACAATCGCCGCAAGAATCGCAATGACCCGTAGAGTACTCATGTGAAAAGTGAGCAAGCATTCCATTCCCGGTGGAGAATGTGTCAAATAAACAATTAAAGTAGAAATGGACTCGTACAAATTCAGCTCATTCTTTTGCGAGTAGTTCGAAAAACATACCGGTTTCTGACAGGAAGTTATATAAGTAATACTATCAGCTACACTGGTACAGGTCGCAAGCAGCAGCTCCAAAAAGTGCGGAAAGTAGCAATGAAGTGAGCATAGTGAACTCGAGACAATTTTGTAATAAATAGTAACATGCCGACATTCGGAAGGAATAATTTCTGTTGACAACATTGTTCGGGCAGGGAGCAAAGTGTGAACTCAAAAGGTCCAATAGAAGTTGTATCGTGGAACAATGAGTAAGTGCTAATCAACTCTTCTGTTCAGCACTGAGGAGAGAAGATGTCCATAATTTGTGACTGAACTGGTCTATAACGTACGCAACTCAGGCTGAACCTTCATCGTCATAAGTGAAAATTTTTTCTTCTTCTTTGTAGCACTACAGTTGCTTCCTGCAACAATCGCCTCCAACTGTATCGGTCCATTAACCGCGTCTTCCAATTTTGAAATCCGAGAAGCGCTGAGCTGTCTTCGTCGGCCGAGTAAGACCAGCATTTCCTAAGTTTCTCCACTGGTCTCCGGCCTTCAGTTCTCCCAACGAATATCTTTTGGGTAATGGTTGTTCGTCCATACAATTTACGTGGCCATCCAACTACAGCTTCCGCAGTCTTATAATCGTTGCGACGTCCGGCTCGTCAAAAATTTCATACAGCTTATGGTGGTATCGAATTTGCCATTGATCTCCATCCAGCTTCGCTCTGATTATTCGCCTCGGGACCCGTCTTTCGAAGGCATTCAATATACGATCTTTTGCATTAGTGGTTCTCGTATTTTGACGCTTCAATACACAAATGCGCTCACATTTTCGATACTATATCCAATAAGTGTGATATTTTGTGTATTTGAGGTATTTTTCCTGCCAGTTTTGCTTCACTGTCGAGTTCCAGGAAGAGTTCCTTGGCAGTTGTTAACGATCATGGGAAAATGTTGCTGGTGCCGCATGGGCTACTACTTGGCTCGACTTGTATATTAGGTACCTTTCTTATGACATAGTCCAGAGTCAAATTGAATAACAATGGGGCCAGCCCATCTCCCTGCTTTAGTACGATATTTGTGTCAAAGTCAACGGTGAGTTGGTTATTGATGGGGACTCCGGAGGTTATCAATCCATTGTCATTTTGGTAAGACGGGCTAATTTGAGTAGGGAATATAATTGATTGGCTCCACTCCGTTTCGCATATGTTTTTGTTGTCAAATATGTTGCATGAGTTTACAAATAGCTTTCTGAACACTGCAACCACCATATTTGATGAGCTTCAATAGAATCTTATCGATGTCAGGCGCGGTATTATTCTTTTGGGCTTTGATAGTGAAACAAGCTTAATCCAGAGTTGGTCTCTGGGAATATTTTTAGGCTCCAACGTTCTGGAGCTGTGCGGGGGAACATGGAGGTTCCTGAAATATGATGCCCATCTTCCTTAATCTCGGTTTCATCAGCGATGATATCGCTAGTGTCGTCACGTCAGAGTGTAGTTTTGGGCTGATAACCATGTTTCAGGCTTTTCACTACTTTGTATGTTTGTGTTGTGTTGTTGCTTGCTGGACTTATATCGATACTTGTCAATTGGTCGTCATAGTCTATTGTTTTCTGAACTCCAATTACCTTATTCGCGACTCTTCTGAGATTTTCATAATGTTATCTTTTCGTCCTGGTAAGGCTACCTGAATATTGCTTATACGCCTGATTCTTTTTGTCTAACGCATCCTGGAACTCATCATCGAATCAATCATTTCTTTTGTGTCGAGCTTGATGACCGATTTCTGTTCTTCCACGGTCTTACTTGCCGCTTTCACTTCCACACACAGCTCGTTGCTTGTTTTCTGAGATGCATCTGGTAGGATGTGAGCTAGCTGTTTGCCGAAGGCCTCCTTAAAATTTTGGCCACAGGCACCGTTAGGAGTCTTTCGATGTCGAATTTTTGTAGCAGGGTGATCTTCGCTGAACACGCTTTTGACATATGACATCGATAGGTTAGTTTAATCAAGTAATTAACCGAGTTACAGTTGACTTCTCGGTATGTGCAGCCATCATTGTGTGTTTGAGACCCAACGTTGAGAATATGATCAATCTGACATAGTGTGCTGCCATCCGGTGACAGCCAGGTCATATTATGTTTGCGTCGGTGTGGGAAGCAAGCCGAACGTATGACTAGATTTCTGCCACATGCAAAGCCAGTCAGGCGCTGGCCGTTGTCATTTTCTTCATCGTAGAGGCTACATCCTCCATTGGTTCCACGATGAAATAGCTCATTGTCAACCTTAGCGTTAAAATCGCCCAGAATTATTTTTGTGTCGTTTATAAGCAATGTGTCAACTAGTCTTTTCAGGTGATTGTAGAACGTTTCCTTTGTTCCTTTGTCCTTTTCTTCGGTCGGGATCGTGTCACGGGATACTTTCACACGCGGTCCTACAAGCAAGACCCCCGTGAGCTAAAGGTAATAATAAATTTATCAGAATTGATAACGTAATTTTTTGGAATTAAATATTTTCAATTGTAATTTTCTTGGCACATTAAATGATTAGACTAAGTAGATTCTAAGCGGAATGTTCAGACTACGACCTCATAAGGAAATATCAATAGCGGCGATCCAGGATAGACAATGCAGATATCAAATAGGCATAAGCAGCGGAATGCCAAATCATAGTGCCTCTAGACAACGGTGCGTACAAAAGCTTCGAATACTGATAGAGGACTCCGATTTGAATTGGAAATATTGCGAATTGGTGAAAACGACTGAGAAAACTGAAGAAATATTGAGAAAATATTTAAAGGAAGCTGATTCGGAGATGAAACCCATTCCAGAATTTAAAGATGATCTTGACTGGTTTAATGTAACATTTACGGAAACGCTTAAAGGCAAAGTAGTTGATCTGGACTTCTTCACATATTGCTGCATCAATTGTATGCATATACTACCTGATTTGAAGAAACTCGAGAAAAGTACAGCGTTGAAGATGGTTTGGTGGTTGTAGGTGTCCACAGTGCTAAATTCGACAATGGAAAAAATAGTGCCAATATTCTATCTACAGTACAAAAGAAACGTTGGGGAAATACACAAGCCACAATCAAATCAATTACGTGGTATCAGCAGTTACCGAGACACTTATACATGATGCCATATCAGGCAATACACTTTACAGCTTACGAATTTTTTCTAAACTATGTTAAATAATGAAAGAAAATATAATCCTCTAGTTCATATGATTGCTGGTGGTGCAGCTGGTGCTGCTGCCTCTGCATTTACTACACCATTAAATGTTAAAACACTACTTAATACTCAGGAATAAGACAGATTGACAGAGTGGCCGCGTCACCCGGCTTAGGTGCTCGAGTCGTATATTCAATACCTGCGACAGCAATTTGTTGATCAACCTACGATTTCTTCAAATTCGCATTATGCGGGAACTGTCGTGAAGACTATAAATCTTCGATATCTGAGAAAAATATATTACAACCGAAAGATACAAAACCGACAATGACGGTGGAAAATCTACGTAGTGATGATACGATTAATAACAATAGGATTAGTGGTGTAAGATATGTTCTACCATCGGCCGATATGAATGCAGCTGAAACTCAAACAAATATACCCAGTGGTGTGTGGGAAGCAGCTCCCATCAAAGCTGTCTGTGAGCTCAGTGCAGTATCGGGAATTAATGCATTAAATCTAAATACACTGCACAACGATGTTAAGCGAAACTACGATCGAGGCTTTAGTAGTCTTTAAAATCATTCAATTGCATAGAGTAAGTGCATTGAGTGGAATGCGTTGTGGATTTGAACAATATTTCATTTACCAATCCGATTTTGTCTCAATGTGTATATAGTGTGTTGCACGATAGGGGGCCGTGTCTCCCCGAGGCTATAAAAGACACCGGAGTACGAGGAAAAGCTCTCTTCTCTCGCATTGATTTGGAGGAATTGGACGAGGGAACAAACGACGACTAAATTCAGCAAGCGGCGATAAGGAATTGGCAGGAAGGCAAATCATTGAAGGAAGGAAGGAAGGAAGAAAAGGCATGGTATGAGCTGGACAGGCGGACGATGAGCAGTTTGTGGAACAACTTTCAACTCACCGAGGAGCGAGCAATCAAAACCAGCCATCGAGAAAATTGGGGGCCCCCGACCACGTGGAAACAAGGGTAGTGATAGGTAGTAAGCAGTTAGTGCTCTTTTTGAATTTTACAGATATTTACAATTTATATTTAAAACCCGGCCATAGACAGTCCCAAGCCCGTTTAAGGACGAAGGAGAGGACCCCTTGTTTCCGCAACCCATAGCTTCGACGACTATGTAATTGGATCCTGGAATGTCAGACCACTCAATTACCCTGGCGCTGTTAGGGACCTTTTACAACAGGCCAGTCAATATCAATTAAAAATACTGGCAATCCAGCAAACGAATCGTACTGAAAACGACATTCAAGACATGAGATCCCACACAATATTCAAAAGTGGGAAGCCTACTGGAAAACGAGAATTCAGAGTGGCCTTCATTGTGGATAGGGAGTTCAAAGCTCACGTTATTGATTTTAAGGTAGTCAGTGAGCGGTGGTGTGCGATCCGTATAAAAGCGAACATTTTCACAATTTGGCTGATTAATTTTCTTACCCTGACCAAAGAAAAGGACGAAGAAATGAAGGAAACGTTCTAAAATCACCTGGAAAGACTGGTCGACTCATTGCCCACAAACGACACAAAAATAATTCTGGGTGATTTCAATGCTAAGGTTGGGAATGAGCTATCGCAATGGAGAACGACTGCAGGTTGTAGCCTCCATGATGAAACCAATGACAACGGCCAGCACCTGATTGACTTTGCATGTGGCAGAAATCTAGTCATACGTTCGACTTGCTTCTCATATCAGACGCATTCATAAGATGACCTGGGTATCACCAGATGGCAACACACAAAACCAGATCGATCATGTTCTAATCCAACAACGTTGGACCTCGAGCATACTTGACGCCCGAACATACCGAGGAGCCAATTGTAACTCACATCATTACTTGATCAAATTAACCTTTCGCGTCGTATGTCAAAAGCATATTCGGCAAAGACCAGCCCGCTAAAAAAATTCGACATCGAAGGGCTCCAAACGGCGCCTGTGGCCAAAAATTTCACGGAGACCCTCGAGAACCAGCTGGCTCCCATCTTATGAGACGCATCGTTAAAAACGAGCAATGAGCTCTGGACGGAAGTGTACACGGCTTTTCGGACCGTGGCAGAACAGACGATCGGACATCAAGCCCGGCGCAAGAGGAATGATTGGTTCGATGATGAGTGCCAGAATGTGTTGGATAAAAAGAATCAGGCGTGCAAAGAATACGGAGGTAGGACAACCAGGACGAAGAGAGAACACTATGAAAATCTCAGAAGAATAGAATAATTAGAATTAAGAAAAGAAAATACTATGACTTCCAATTGAGAAGTATAGATGTAAGTCTAGCGAGCAACAACACAAGACAAGCATACAAAGTAGTGAAAAGCCTGAAATGTGGTTATCAGCCCAAGACCACGCTCTGTCGCGATGGCATCGACAATATCATCGCTGATGAAACCGAGATTAAGGAAAGATGGGCATCATGATTCAAGAACCTCCCTAATCCTCCGCACAGCTCCAGAGCATCGGAGCCTATAGATGTCTGCGGAGAGCTTCCATTGGCCCCACCAATTCTGTATGAAGTTTGTTCTATCGTCAAAGGCCAAAAGAAAAATAAAGCGCCAGGCATCGATGAGATTCAAGTGGAGCTCATCAAATATGGTGGCAGCAATGTTCATAAAGCTATTCACAAAGTCACCGAGCACATTTGGCAACAAGAACATATGCTGAAAGCGTGGAGCCAATCAATTATATTCCCTATCCACAAAAAAGTAGCAAGTTACATTGCGAAAATTATAGAGGCTGTAGGGAAATGTGTAGATTAAGGTCCGTAAAGGACTGCAGCGATGGTTTGCTACATCGGCGAAAGAAGATGATAAGATCCGCCGCGATTGGCCTTGACGCGTGAATGCGCTAAATGCGTTGCGGTGTCGCGGGCAGGTTCTGTCCCCCAGCACGAGGACCCACTACAAAAGAATTTCGCATCCACGAAATCCTGGGTCAAATAACAGTCGACCGAAGTCGTGAAAAGGAGGGAACCAGCTAAGGGTTAGAAAGCGCTGGCGAAAAAGTACAAACTGGACCTGGGGAAGACAGACGGACTTAAGGGGACTTCAACGTTACCCGACGATTCTTATGGCCCACAAATAAGAATGGGGTATCCAGATGGAGGTTGTGCCCCCTCGCTCCCTCCCAACCGGATCAAGATCTAAACGTAAACGTGGCCATATATTTCCCATTTGAGTGGAAAACCCATACAAACATAATTTGCGTGAACTTTCCCATCAAAAGAGAAATATAGACGTGAAGTCTAATCAAATTGCGATAAGGACATATCTAATGAAGTAATTCTTTTCAATTTATATAGCGAAATGAAAAGATGAAGGTTTTGTCGTATCAATTTTTCTTAATATACATATAAGTCATGTGTTTACAATCGAGACACGTAATTTCGGAAATTTTACATTGGTTTATCATGTAGTTGATATATCCCGAATTATCGAAATATTTTCGTAAAGTTGTTTCTGGAGTTGTCAGGTCAGTAATTTTTCATATATCCTTGTCTTTCGCTAGCGTTTTGTTAATTTTATTAACTATCACGTCAATGTTCATCTCATATATTTTTTTTTTAAATGTGTCCTTGTTCGTTTATGAAGGAAAATATATGAAAATTGAGAAAACTATTTAAAAACAACCAGATCAACACATTTGAGCAAATATATAATCGGTTATGTAATGTGTATTCATTTTCCCTATTATGCGTATACTATACGTCTATAATTTTGGTTTCTATTGGACTACGTTAGTTGCAAATAAATGCTCCTTTTTTTCTTATTAAACTTATCGCAAATATAAGATTAGTAAAGTAAACATCCAAATCAAATTTAAAATAATGTCGCCGCGCATTTTCATTTGCGAACCGAAATATCATGCACCTTAAATCACAGCATACAAGACTGCGTAGATCCTCGTTCGATAGAATACCTTGCAACATCAAATTTTCAAAATAACTCAAAACGTGGGGAAGACTTGAAATTGGTATGATCAATGCCGCAATTGTCGATACCAGCTTTTCTTAAACATATCTTTTCAGGTGATATAATTATTTGTTCTAAAACTTCCATTGAAAGTAAGCAAAATTCATGGGATATCTGAGAATCGCTATTTCGAATTTACGGAGGGCATTTTCAAAACCAGTGCTTTGGAATATTTCCGTGAGAAGAGCATCCGCCGCTACTGTCAGGTATTTCTTGATCGTTCAAAAGAAGATAAAAACTTCTTATCGGGATTATACCAGGTGATGAACCATGGGTTTACGGTTATGACATCAAACCGAACACGACGTTATTCTAATCTCGCAAACACCCAACGTGTAATTACTAGTTTTAATTATTTGAAACGAACCGTCACTTCGAATGTTACTTTAGTTTTAGATTTATTAATTCATTTTGTGATCTAAACTCCTTTCTAAACGCATAAATACCGCTTCAATATCTTATAACTACCCCCAACTGGGAATATTTTCCGGAAGTCTCGGCACACAACGTCACCCGAGTCAGCAAATTTTTAAAAGGAAATAGAATACTATGTGTTACTCGTCGACTAAATACCTTCCAATAATTGCCACTGCTGTCCAAGACTTTGATGTGGGGTCAGCGCTGATGGTCCATTCAACAGTGGCGATCCTGAAGACGAGAGCTCGCCAGCAGCAGGAACAGCCGTTGCCTCGCTGGTGTTTGGCTAAAGCTTTCGAGTCTCGGTCAACCCTTCGTCATCGTAAAGTTAAATCTCATAACGAATATAATTAAACGGAAACATTTTAATTTAACATAAAGGAAAATTGGTATAAAATTACATTTAATATAAAGGGAAATTGATAAAAAATTACATTTAATATAACGGAAAATTGATACAGAATACCATTTAATAATAATAATAATAAGAAAGAAAACTATTTTACAAATGGAGACTATGAATGGAAATAATTAATTATTTTTTTTGAATCTGCCACATTATATCACAAGTAGGGGATAGGAAGGTTTTCGAGCAGTTTGCTTGTGAAACATATCCCTACTTTGTACAGCTTACAAAATATATTCTTAAATCTCAGAAAATAAAATCGGATCATACGCCAACAGTATTATTGGAGAGTATCAAGGTCATTTAGAGCAAGTAGATCGACAATAAACCAATTGTTCACAGTCAAGCAAGTACTTGAAAAGTGCTGGGAGTTCAACATAGACGTACACCAAATTTTCTCT
The DNA here is from genome assembly GCA_963969285.1 of Odontomyia ornata. NCBI lineage: Eukaryota > Metazoa > Arthropoda > Insecta > Diptera > Stratiomyidae > Odontomyia > Odontomyia ornata. Next base: position 385,438,891 of record OZ017739.1, read on the forward strand.
AACTTTAAGCAAGCATACGACAGTATTCATCGTAACGTATTGTATCAAGTAATGCTTTGCTTTGGCATCCCAGCCAAATTAGTCCGTCTTACCAAAATGACAATGACGTCAACGACCTCCCAAGTCCGCATCAATAACCAACTCACTGATGCCTTTGACAGAAATATCGGACTAAAGCAGGAAGATGGGCTGGCCCCATTGTTATTCAATTTGGCTCTGGAGTCTGTCATAAGGAAGCTACCTGTAGATACACGAAGTACATTACAAAACAAGTCGAGCCGAGCAGTAGCCTATATAGACGACATCAACATTTTGTCATGGTCAGTAACAACTGCCACAGGACTCTTCCTGAAACTCGAAAGCGAAGCAAAACTAGTAGGGCTACAAATCAATGAAAATAAAACAAAGCTCATGACGCAGTCAAGGAAAAATACCTCAAATACACCAAATGTCACACTTGGCGAATACGAGAGTTTACTTATGGTGGTGGTTTACAACTGCCGCGTGGAAGCGTCCTCAGGTACCACATGTGGAGTAAGAGCGTGAGGCACCCTAAAGTACGGGGGCGAAGTTAGGAGTTTTATCCAGGGTTAGGTAGGATTTGGTTTCCCGCGCAAATTAGGCCAGTGCGAACCTTCGGATTCGGTCGCGGTCTCGCTTGTGACTTCATTTGGGGCCCCACTGGTGAAGCAAGTGGCACACGACCCCTCTTCGGTGTGCTTACTGGGTCCAAGGGCCCCAATCGGAGGTCTTTGACGGGGCACCACAAAATAGCGTGGATATCAACGTGTACGTTGCTCGGCCAGATTTGGAAGAGTTTCGCTTTTATACGGATCCTACACAACCGCTCATTAATTAATTAGCCCGTCGCACAGCCTCCCTTTCGGTGGCATAGTTACTACTTTTATTCCGTTATCAGGCGCGGAGGACTCTGCTTCACGCTCTTACTTTCCCACAAAGGAGGTGTAAGCAGGATTTAGTGGCAGAGCTGTGGATGCATTTACATTTATTAGCATTTCTCGGCATTTAATGTCCATCATTGGGCAGCCAGTAAGCCCGATGTGCGACCCGGAGAATATTTACTACCATATAATCATGGGGATGAGGAATCAAGGAGGCTCTGGGTTGCGGAAACAAGTGGCTCCCTCCTCCTTTCTCAAACGGGCTTGGGACCCTCTACGATGGAGTTGTAATTTACAGTTATTGAACCCTTATTATTTCTTGGGGGAATTATTTAAATCCAAGGATGTGAGGAGGATCTTTTTATAAGTTTATCAGTAAGCGAAGGACGAATGTGGAAGACGAAAACAATTATGAAATTTCACTCAATTATTGTATATTGCTCTGAATCATCTTGTATTGTAGCATTTATGCTGCATTTATATTTAATTTATTGGTTTTTATCGGTAGAAACCATTGACTAAAATGTACCGTTGATGAAAAAAATTTAGAATACTGATCGTTTTTATCATCCATGATGAAAAGATTCGGCATCTCCGTCAAATCCTTGGAGAGACGCAAAATAATGAGCATATTTCGTACGAAAGATCATGAAAATTAATTTTCTCGATATCAATGTACCGTATTGAACTGATAACTACAGAGCCCTTGAAAGGATTACAATTTTGTGCCGAAACATTTGAGTCCAACATGTTGTCCTTCATTTGTCACCGCAACAATCAAATTCCTTATATGTATGTGTCGATCAGTTAGAAGAACTTTTAATATGGCACCACTTTACTCCTATATGCAAAACTTGATGCTTGTAGCTTAGACATACGGACGGACGGACAGACAGGCGCGATTTTAGTAGGGTTTTGTAAAATTATTTAACAAAACCCTAAAAATCAGAAATTTATTTTAACCTTTTAAAGACATTTTCATGTCGACTTTCTTGTCAACTTTTATTAAGTTGTTTTATTCATTTTATGGTTCTGGTTTTCTTCATTGTTCTCATAAGTAATAGAGGGCTTTCACATAAACCATGTTGCATTTTGTTACACGTACATAGGTCTTGAATTTTATAGCTGCAATAGAACGAATTTTTTTACTATAAGCTCATATTTACCCGTCGTTTAAAGTTCAGCTTTACGCGGAAATATTGTTTGTAAAATTAAAATTTGTATTTCTTCATCTAATCGATTGGTCTCATATCGAATAAGGAAGGAATTTATTTTGTTTGGAATGGCAAATGCTGTCGGAATAACGAGGATTTATTTCTTTAGTAAAGAATAAACTTATTGAAGATTTTCAAGTCCCTGTGAATGTGAAATTATGAAATTTTTTGTTTTGATTGCGCTTTGAATTTATCAAGCTCCCGCGGCCAACGTGGGATAAAACCTTGTACTTGAAGATGTTTGACTGCCATTGTCACGAACATAAATTAATCCAACATTCCTCCAAGCATGTTCACATGATGCGCATCTTGCAACCGATTGAGGCAGCAGTAACTGATTAAGAGGGTCCATGCAGATTGCCATCCAAAAGCTTCCAACTGAAGACAGAAACATTCGTCAAAATAATGAAAACAGAAACATGGAGCGATAACTTTCGTTTTTTTTCTCCATTTCGATTTCGTTGCTCGCTTCGAGGGGGCCACGAAGAGCCAGCCCAGTCTCATCTCTCTGCCGACCAGAAAATCTAAGATCTGATGCCGGTTCCGACCATGCACCTCCGCGATGACATCGAATTCATGGAATTTCGCTCGAAATCGCGCGAATATCTGTCGAAATTCTATGAATTGGAGATGGCGAACCTCGCACTGTCTGCGGCCTCTGGATTCGTGCGAGACCCATCAGCGGAAGGCTGCTCAGAGCTGCTGGAGCTGAAGATGATGAGGTTTAACAAGTATGGCTTGCAGCCACTGATGCAAGTCAACAGAAACGCGGAGGATCTCGCGCAGGTATAAGTGGGTTCTTAGTGCCGCTTATGATGTTTAATGATGGGAAGGTAACGAATGCAAAGTAGATGGAGGAGCGCGCAGGTGACTGTGAGGGATCTGGGCAAAGCGATAAGCTCCACATCCACATGGGGGCCGTGCTGCGGAAGAATGGAAAAGTTTACTGCGCGTCATTCAATTTTTTATGGTCGTCTCTGGTCTACCTGTGTAATATGTAGACAAATCCATAGTTGCGAGTTAAGGGTCGCATAGTGTCCAGCACAATGAGTTTTGTGGGGTCTATTATAGTTATCAATTAGAGCATAAGTGCTATGAAGAGTTTGCCTAGCAACGCCGGGTTGAGCGGCGATCGCGATGGTCATCAACGCGGCGGGTCGCTGAACAGCCAACAACCGAAATATGGATAAACAAAGAAGAAATCCCCAAGACCTAAATCAAGTCAACATTGACATCGCGTACTGCATTTTGTACCGGTACCGAACTGTTCCTTTGTTTGAGCGGACAACAACAAACGAATGCACCGCTCGCGGGCCTGCGGTCCGCGGGTTTGTTCGCGTACTTGCATTACTTGTTTTTTGGTTAATGACTTAAGCCAATATTTTCTTCCTGTGACATTTATTTATCTGATGTGATGAAAAGTCCGAGAGAATAACTATTTAGAGGTCGTCGCTTGGCTAGACAATGATGAGACAGGGGAGTGTAGTCCAAAAACGCTCATGAGTTGTTAAGGAAGAAATTATAATTTACAGCATTTATATCATGTGTTGTAAATCAAATCTTTCTACGAAATCAGATTATGATTAATAACTTCATATATTTTCTACGAAAAGTTGTCTTCTTAGCGTTTTGCACTAAAATATATTATAACTTATAAATAAAATTTTAAAATCTTTCTCAACGGACAATTTCATCATAAATCCGAAGCAGTTTGGCTTTCAAAAGAACAAGAGCACTTTCGATGCGTTACTTTCTGTCTCACGTTACATCAATGAATGTCTTAATAAAGGAGATTATGACATTGTAATTTTTGTGGACCTGAAGAAAGCTTTTGATACGGTTGATCATGACCTGTATCATACTTCAAAAGCTTGAATCGTGTGGTATACAAGGAATACCGAAACAGCTTTTTAAAAGTTATTTAGAAGAAAGATTCCAAAGTATTGGGTCTATAACTTAATTCATGCGGGTTTTTTTTCAAAATTTGAACGTTTATTTAAGAAAAAAATTGTACAATAGTATTATTCAAAGTATTGCCCATCTGAAGCTATGACCTTTTCCCATCTTTCTGGTAATTCGTGGATCCCATCCCAAAAGAACTGCAACGGCTTGGCAGCCAAGAATGAATCAAGCCAATTTTTGATATCCTGCTCTGAAGTGAACCATATTCCAGTGAGGGCGTTCTGCATCAATCGGAACAAATGGTAGTCAGAAGGGGCAAGATCTGGGCTACCAGGTGGGTGGGGTAAAACTTCCTATCCACTGTTTCCCAAATTGTTCTTAACCGGAAAAGCAACGTGGGGCCGAGCGTTATCATGATGGAAAATTATTGCCTCGTGTCTGGTCGCATATTCCGGGCGTTTTTCGGCTACTGCTCTCTTCAAACGGATTAATTGTATTCGGTAGCGTGCTCTATTGATGGGTTCACCCAGTTTTAGCAGGTCATAATACAGCACACCCTTCTGATCCCACCAAATATAGAGCATTACCTTGGCGCCATGGATATTCGGCTTTGCCGTTGATTTGGCTGGTTGCCGGATTTCACGTATGATTTTTTGCGCTTTGGGTTGTCGTAATGGATCCATTTTTCATCACTAGCAACAATCCGAAGCAAAAATGACTTCCTTTTGTTGCGTTCCAGCAACATTTCGGACATGCAAAACCACCTTTCGACGTCTCTCGGCTTGAGTTCATGTGGAACCCAACTTCCTTGCTTTTGAATATCTCCAGCTGCTTTTAAACGTTTTGAAATGGCTGCTTGAGGGACACCCAAAGATTCTGCGAGCTCTTCTTGCGTTCGCCAACAATCTTCATCGAGTAATGCTTCCAGTTCTCCATCTTCAAACTTTTTTGGCTGCCCAGGACGTTCATCGTCTTCCAAGCTAAAATCACTACTTTTAAATCGTGCAAACCACTTTTGGCAGGTTCACTCAGCTAGAGCATGTTCACTTTAAACTTATACCAAAATACGATGACTTTCGGCAACAGTTTTCTTCATATTAAAGTAATGAAGAAGAATTCCCCGCAAAAACACTTTTTCAGGAACAAAGTTCGACATATTTGAGAGAAAAAAAAATTATTGTTGCTAACACTTCAAATAAATGGCATACACTGAAAAGACATTCGAGGTGTGTTCAAAAAATATTTTTTTCAAAAATTATTTATATATTCATGAATATCTATTTTGTCCCCTTCAAAGTAATCCCCATGAGATATTATACACTTGTGCCAACGGTTTTTCCAATCTTCGAAGCACTTCAAAAAATCATTTTTTTTTAATCTTGTTCAGCTCCTCCTTCGATGTCATCTTTATTTCGTCAAGCGTAGCTTAACGTCGTCCTTTCATGGGCCTCTTCAGTTTAGGAAACCAGAAAAAGTCACAGGGGGCCAGATCTGGGGAATACGGTGGCTGCGGCATCATTAGTGTGTTGTTTTTGGCCACAAAGTCGCGCAAAAGCAACGATGTGTGAGCAGGGGCGTTATCGTGGTGCAAAAGCCAATTTTTGTTCTCCCACAAATCCGGGCGTTTCTGGCGGATTGCTTTGCGCAATAATAATATTCCTTATTGACCGTTCTTCCCTGTGGCAAGAACTCATGATGCACCACGCCCCTGCAATCGAAGAAAACTGTCAGCAAAACTTTCACATTCGACCGAACTTGGCGCGCTTTTTTCGGTCTTGGTTCATGCGGCAGCTTCCATTGAGATGATTGAGCTTTGGTTTCCACGTCATAACCATAAACCCACGATTCGTCACCAGTTATGACCCTCTGGAGCAAATTTGGTTCGTCGCGGACAGAGTTTAACATCTCATTAGCAATGTTCATGCGTTGCTGTTTTTGGTCGCAATTGAGCAATTTTGGTACGAATTTCGCGGCGACCCGTCTCATGCCCAAATCGTTGATAAAAATCGAATGGCACGAGCCAATCGATATGTTTAGGTTCCCAGCAACTTCTCTAACGGTGATTTGACGATTGGCCAATACCATTTTCTCCACTTCATTAATTTTTTCGTCTGTTGTTGAAGTGCTCGGGCGTCCGGCACGCTCTTCGTCGTTCACATCTTCTCGGCCTTCTAAAAACATTTTGTACCACCGATAAACGTTGCTTCGGTCCAAGGTAGCTTCTCCGTATGCCACAGTCAACATTCGGAATGCATCCGCGCACTTAATTTCGTTTTTCACACAAAATTTGATACTTGTTCTTTGATCCATTTTTTTTGAATAAGTAAAAATCGAAGACGATTGAAAACACGTGCAAGTAAAGCAGCTATCACCAATTAAGTGAACATTCAAAATGTCCGAGCTTGTCGGCATAAGTGACAGACATGAGTACCAACATAACGCCACAAAAAAATCGAAATTCGAATATACGTAACCAGCGAAAATTCAAAATTCGCGATACTTTTTGAACACGCTTCGTAGAATGGCAGTGGCTTTCCAACGTATGTTCAGATTATTGGAACGATGTAATATTATACAAGTTACGCCATTTCTTTGCAAACCGCATGAATTAAGTTATAGACCCAATACAGCAGTTAATAATGTCTTGATCAATCTAGCACCAATGAAATCGGGGGTTCCTAACGGATCCATACTTGGACCAACCTTGTTTTTGCTATACATCAATAATTTGAATATACATAAACAGAAAGCTCACCACACATTATATGCTGATGATACTGTACTTCTTTATTCAGGACATGATAAAGTTGCCACAGAGAATACCGTCAACGAGGATCTAAATAAATGTCGTTCCTGGCTTATTGAAAACAAGCTAGCATTGAATACTACAAAGACAAAATACATGATTTTTAATCAGAAGAATAAGGAAGACATAGAAGTTGACCTACAAATTAACGGCAAAAACTTGCAAAGAGTGTTTGAAATTAAATATCTCGGTGCTATCATAGATCATCGTTTGACATGGTTGCCACACATAAATAATTTGAGGAGACAACTAGCACCAATGATAGGAGGGTTGAGAAGATACGGAGGTTTTCAAATGCATATAAAGAAACTTGTATTAAATGCGTTTGTACTGACAAGGCTACATTATGCGGTGGTCATTTGGATTCAATCGCAAAACCTTAATATTATATCCAGGATACTAACTAATGCCTATAAAAATATTCTAAACCTTCCGATTCCCACTCCAACAAGACTAGTGTGTCAATGGACCAATACACTCACCTTCAGTCAAATCATTACTATGGAGAAAGCTTAGTTTATCTTCAAATGTCTAATTTCCAGTGAATCGGAGCGAAGCCCCTTTACAAAGGTATCACAAATAAATACATATAATTCAAGAAATGCCAACAATTTTTAATATCTTACGCTAGAACTGATTGACTAAAGAACGATGCCACGAATGATGCTCTGCGTATATGCAACAATCTTCCAGAAACAGTGAAAAACGTAAACTCATTATTGGTTTTTAAGAAAAGGCTAAAGGAACATCTAATAAATTCAAATTAAATATAAGTCCGGAGGGTTGAAAATGCAGTATCTTAGGGCATTTAAGACCCTAACGTCAAGATACTTAAAACAAGCTAGTTTTTATAAACTCAGAGTTTTTTTACTGCGTCGTGCTATAATTTTTTTTTTATCTCTGAGAACATTCCACGAATCGGACTAGACTAGCAGGAAAGGAGTACTTCACAGCATTTGGCGTGCTCCTTATACCGAGGTTTTAGCATTGCCTGAGGCACACGTAGGAATTGACGACGTGTGAAGTGCAGATCGCACGAGCGTTGTGCGACGATGAAAGAGTGATGGAGAGAGTGGTAGGAAATGGAGGTATTTAAAAAAAAAATACAAAACCCTATTGAAATCGGTACCTGTGTTCGTCTGTCTGCCCGTCCGTCTGTATGTCACGGCAGTTCTTCTCCCACACTATAGAAGCAATGCCCATGAAACTTTGTGGAAAAGTCGAAGG